>CAVLYW010000081.1:0-43858 GCA_963675345.1 Trididemnum clinides
AATCTCTACTGCAAACAAATGAAAATCGGCAAACGAAAAGGAGATGAGAAGCAATAAAATGATTTAGGTGTGGATTGGAAACAGGTGGTTTTTGAAATTGTGTAGTGGCAATGTTAGTTTCATTTACTTCTACAAGTTTGCAGTTGGTACACCGAACCCATCACCTATTTGTAGTGGAGAACACACTTTTTGAAGGAAACTAGTCTTTCTCTAAACAAATCATTCATACTGAGCACTAAGCTGCAATCATTTAAAAATCTTTGACAGGGAAATTGAACCCAGATCTAATACGCTCTAACCACCATATTTGTTCGTTTGATAATTGGGAAAAGGTTGCAATCGTCATAAGTTTGACTTTTAGTTACATAAAATAACTTGTGAGGTAATCAAAAAATTGTTTTGTTTTGGTGATATGTAGTGTCGAAAGTTACAAATATGAGGCTTGATACATAAGCTTTTAAGAGTTTTGAGAAAAAATCAATTTACAGTTATGTACAGAGGTGAAAAATGTGATGAGGTGAGTGCTCAGTAAGAAAATTTGACATAAGTTTGAAAATGTTTTACACTGTAAGATAGGGTTTTTTGATTTAAATTGATATGCAACACAAAATATTAGATTTATTACATGGTGCAAAAAATACGTGATGGTTGAAAAACATCAGACTACTCGTTTACCATTGAACTGAGTTGTGATAAATTAAGAAAACATTACATTGATCGCACAAAATGTACCTTAGTGGTCTTCATCTCAAATATTTCATGAAAAACTTCAGATAAAACTTTTTATTATTTAATTGTCTCAAGGTGCTCAAAATTTGGTGAAGATTTTAACAAGTGAATAAATTTGTATCTAAAAAAGTTATAAGAAATGATAAAGTGCCCAACTACATGAACATTTTCAACCAAAGAATATAGGTAGATTTATAAAATTTTGATATGAATTTAAGTGTGTTGGTGTGAGAAGTTGATGTAAATTAGGCGAAATTAAATTGCTTGTTGATCTTTGTTATACAATGAGGCATAGGAAGAGTAAATTCGATGAGAAAGTTAAACAATGATTGAATATAACATAGATATTTTGCATATCAATTACGTATAACAGTGTTAGAAATTTAAACTTGAAGTTTGGTGGATGTAATGAAAATAGCTTTAAAGTTGTATGTTGGTAAAGAAATTTAAATGGTTTGCACTTTTATCGTAATCACAACAAAATAGTGTTTCAAATAGTTATTTTGATTGGAAAGAATAAACCGTACTGTGCAGATTTTTATCTAATTTTGCGGAGCTGATGAAATTTTATGTCTGTTGGTAGTGATTAGTCTGAGTTTTTTCTTGTCGGTAAATCATGAAAGCTTTATTTTGGAATGGAGTAAGTTCAATCTTGGATGGAAGTGAAGAGATTTTACAGCGATTAATGGCAAATATTTTGTTGAATGAATCAATATCAAGATGATGAAATAAGTAAGAGCAAAACAATAAACCAAAGACGAATCGATCAGAACGAGATTGAGAAATAAGAATTATTTACGCTTCAGAGTCATGTATAGCAATATCAGAAATTGTGGTTGTGTTTCATGAGAAAAACGATAAGTTTAAAAGATTTGTTGTGCAAATGAATGAGTTTAGAAGTTATCAAATTGTTAGTTTGGTAAAACTTGAATGAAAATAGTGGGTCATGATGTTTTATGCGAGTCAATACTTGGTAAAGTTCAGAAAATATTTCACACGTTTTGAGATGTTAACAGCATTGAAACAGTTGTGAGGAAAATTTTGTTTTGAAGATAAAAAGTGGCTTGTCAGAAAGTTAGTCAAGACTATCACGAGAACACATTCAAAACTTTTGTGTGTTGGTCACAGCAATTACCAATGAGAAAGACAAC
Source organism: Trididemnum clinides (assembly GCA_963675345.1). Lineage (NCBI taxonomy): Eukaryota > Metazoa > Chordata > Ascidiacea > Aplousobranchia > Didemnidae > Trididemnum > Trididemnum clinides. The sequence goes on from CAVLYW010000081.1 coordinate 1,881, forward strand.
TGTATGTTTATGTTGGATGCTGTTATCAGAGTTTGTTCGCTTTCAGCAGAGTTGATAAACTAGTAGGAAAACGTTTAGCAGTTGGTTTTGTGAGCTCAGATTTTACATTTTTAATTTATGGGTTATACCTAATACTGTAGCATTGAAGTTGTTTGATAATAGATAGTAAGAGATTTTGTAATGAATCAACTTGGTCTAATCTGCAATTGCAACGTGTGTAGCAGTGATTACGTGTAACTAATGGATATGACGTAATGTAGTTTTGCAAGGATTTAGGTAAAATTTTTGATTTATCTATGCGGGAGAGAATATGTTGCGAGTTGAAAGTTGTGAATTATCAATAATGGTTTCAAATAGATCAAAACTTAGTGCAAGAGTTTAATTGTACGAAACAAAAGTCTTTAATCAGCTAAGACGACTTGTAACAATGCATTAGTATGTTTGATCAAGTGCTTACGAATTAACGGTTAAGTTGAAAATTTTGGTTAAAAGCAATGAGTTTTAGATTGGTGATAACACAGAGTTGGTTTTGAAGCTTTCTATTTGTGGTTTTTAGCAAACAATGAAAAGTAAAAGAATTGGATCAATAATTTCTATTTGCAGTAGATGGAAAACAGTGAGTTTGATAAGAATAAAGAGTAATTTTTGTGTTTTGTTTTACTGATGTCCTACAAAAATGCTAAAAGTTGTGCTTATTTCTTTGTAAGTGAGCTAAGTACACTGTAAAAACTATGAATTTTATGATAACGTCCTACAAAAAATGTCAAAAATTGTGCTTATTTCTATGTAAGTGAGCTAAGGAGGCTGTGAAAACTACGAATTTTATAATAACGTCCTACAAAAAATGTCAAAAATTGTGCTTATTTCTATGTAAGTGAGCTAAGGAGGCTGTGAAAACTACGAATTTTATAATAACGTCCTACAAAAAATGTCAAAAGTTGTGTTTATTTCTATGTAAGTGAGCTAAGGAGGCTGTAAAAACCATGAGTTTTATGGTAACGTTCTACAAAAAATGTCAAAAGTTGTGTTTATTTCTATGTAAGTGAGCTAGGTAAACTGTGAAAACTACAAATTTTATGATAACGTCCTACAAAAAATGCCAAAAATTGTGCTTATTTCTATGTAAGTGAGCTAAGTAGACTATGAAAATCCTGAATTTTGTGTTCATGTCCTACAAAAATGTCAAAAAATCGTGCTTATTTCTATGTAAGTGAGCTAAGGAGGCTGCAAAAACCATGAGTTTTGTGGTAACGTCCTACAAAAAATGTCAAAGTTGTGCTTATTTCTATGTAAGTGAGCTAAGGAGGCTGTAAAAACCATGAGTTTTGTGGTAACGTCCTACAAAAATGTCAAAGTTTTGCTTATTTCTATGTAGATGAGTTAAGTAGGCTATGAAAGGTAGTAAAAATTTCGTGTAATAAGTTTAAAAGTTGCTAAATTTCGGAAAATCTTAAAACAGTGTGATGATAGGATACAATTTAGGATCGTTTTATGAAAATGAATGTAAATTTGAGATGAATGTTTTATGATTTGCACACAATTAGAGACAAATCTTTTCGGTTTTACGATGTAAACAGTAGTGGTTTAAGTAAAGTATGGTGTTTAAAAGAAAATACGGAGAGAGTTATGGTGAGAGCCATGCGGTCAGAAAATTATTGACAAAAAGATTGAAGAACGGAGGGTTGATAGTAAACCATTTTTGAATTTCTGCTTCGACTTGTGATTGGTTAAAGGTTTGCTGACGTGCTGTTGATGTTTCCGTTTGCATCAGCTTTTTGTTGATAGTAAGCTTAGTTGACTTTGAAAAATATGAATTTTATGTTGGTGGAAGAATTTGATAGTTTTTCAAAACAGTGTTATAACAGGATACAATTTTGTTTTCTAGTTGTATGAAAAGATTTTGTAAATTGGTTGCGTGATGAATGTTTACAAGTAAAATTTTACAATTATTGAAGTAGTCTCAAAAACAATAAAGGTTCAATCTTCTTGGTTTAGTAGTGATTAAAAACTGTTGAATTGAAACAAACTTCACTGTTCTGATCTTTTCAAAATGTTTCCACCGCTGCACTACCTCACTGTCGTATGTGAAGCAAATCTACATTTCACTCAAAGGTCTGGTCAATCTACTAAAATTTTTCTTCCAAGAAAGTGTGAAACTAACATAAAAATTTAACTACCTCACTGTCAAATGTGAAGCAAATCTACATTTTACCCAAAAGTCTGGTCAAGCTACTAAAATTTTAATCTAAAAAGTAACGATAAAAGTTTGAAATTGTGTCAAATTTAATATTGTTTCTTCCACCAAACTCACAACGTCACTGTCTGTGATTTTTCTCCCACAAACCTGATAATCTAGAAAACTGTTGGCTATTTTCCTCTAAAACTAACGACTAGCTGTAATAAATGTAAATGTTTTGATTGAAATATCTGTATGATCTAGAAAACTGTATATTATTTTCTTCTGTAAGCTTACAACTAGTGATGGCCAAGCAGATTGTTCTCCTTCAACTTCTATCTTTCGTCATACTGAGTTCAAAATCTATACTCGTCAAAAATTTATCTGCCCTAGTTCTAAAACCTATACTCCTCCAAATTTTATCTGCCCTAGTTCTAAAACTTATACTCCTCCGACATTGTATCTGACCCTTAGTTTTGAAATCTTTACTCCCCAACATTGTATCTGCCCTAGTTCTAAAACCTATTCTCCTTCAACATTGTATCTGCCTTAGTTTTGAACTAGTGGTTGAAAATTATTTTCTTATGTACGTTTTCAGCCAGAGATAGATACGCAAAACATCTGTCTTTCATGATACTGGTGGCTACATCTATGCTCCCCAACATTGTATCTGCGGATAGTTCTATATTCTACACTCTTCCAACATTGTATCTGCGGTTAGTTCTGAAATCTATACTCCCCAACATTGTATCTGACCCTTAGTTCTGAAATCTATACTCCCCAACATTGTATCTGCCCTAGTTCTAAACTGTTCGTTGTGCTTTCAAATTATTTTCTTATGTACGTTTTCAGCTAGTGATAGACACGCAAAACATCTGTCTTTCATGACAGTGGTAATTACATCAATATTCCTCCAAGATTGCATAATATTTTCTTATGTACGTTTTTAGCTAGTGATAGACACGCGAAATTTCCCCTCAAACATCTGTCTTTCATGACACCAGCAACTATGTCTATATTCCTTCAAGATTGTATTGTAATAAGACTGAATCCATTACCTACCCAGTTCTACTGAAATAGATGTAAATTAATTCCAACCAACTGCAGAAATATCACGAGTAAAGAAAAATACCTCCAATAGAATAGTAAAGAAACAACATTCTAGAAAATCAAAAGGAGAAATCGATCAGAGGTTTTCTAAACAATTTTACGAAGTGAATGGTAACACGCGATTAATGCTTACGCTCGAAAGGAAATGTTAATGCTTTAGTATCAAAGACTTCAGCCACGATCTAAAAGCTACTATTTCCGCTTTACAATAGCTGTGTTTACAATAAGGCAAAATATCGTTAACGAGTTGAAAACCGAAGCGATATGAATTGGAAAACTTTTAAAGTGGCGGTATTCCCAAGAGGGGTGCCCGCAAATCAATTTCAAGTTTTATTTACATGTATTTACATTTCTTTTCAAGTTGTATTGACATTTGTTTAAGTTGTATTGACATTTGATTTAACTTGTATTGACATTTGTTTTCAAGATGTAATTTACAAGTTGTTAACAAGTTGTTACACGTTGTATCTACAAGCTGTTATACACCTCCAAGTTCATGTACCAACACGTTCGGAAGTGACGTATCAACACGTTCAATGACGTATCACCACGTTCTGAAGTCACGTTCGGAAATGACGTAGCCCTCCACAAAACCCTCCACAAAAAAGGGGTTAAAAATCATATTATATACTACTCAGGACATTTTGCTCACGCAAAACATTGAGGATTCTTTTAAGACAAAAAAGAAGGCCAGTGCCATGTTTGTCGATCTCACACCTGCTTATGACACTGTCTGGCACCGTGGCCTCATCTGCAAGCTGCTGAGATTTCTGCCGGACAAGCACATGAACCGAATGATCATGGAACTTGTTCGGAACAAAAGCTTCACCGTGATCACTGATGACAGCAAGCCAAGCAGGCTCCGACGCCTAAAAAATGGTGTCCCACAAGGATCAGTCTTGGCTCTTCTTTTTTTCAACGTATACATCTACGATCTGCCTTCCATAACCTCCAAGAAGTGTGCCTAAGCTAACGACTTGACGATACTTCATTCATCGGGAGATTGGAAGGAGTTGGAAAGAACTTTAGCGCAGACATGACTACACTTTCTGCATATCTCCAGACTTGGCGGCTAAAGCTCAGCCATGCTAAAATGGTGACGGCCGCCTTTCATCTCCACATTTGAGAGGCCAAGCGTGAGCTAAAAGTTAAGAACAATGGTAAAATCTTACCATTTTGTCCAGTGCCGACCTACCTCGTTGAAACCGGACAGAGCGCTCACGTAACGTCATCACCTTGAGGCATTGCGCAAAAACCTATCCACGCGCGTTTCGCTGCTGAGGCGACTTGCGGGTTTAGGATGGGGCGCTGGTGCCAAGACATTGTGCACAGCTGCCTTATCCCTGATCTATTCAACTGCTGAGTACTGCGCACAAGCTTGGTGTGGTAGTGCGCGTACTCGCCTCATTGACTGCTTTTAATGACGCTTTGCGCATTGTCACTGGATGCCTACGTCCCACTTCAACGGAGAACCTTCTAGTTCTCTCAGGCATCCAGCCAGCTGAGCTTCGCCGCCAAAGAGTAACTCTCTCTTTGGCTAATCGCAGTTCTTTGTACCCTGGCCACATTCTGCATGGCCAGCAGACTGAGCCGCAGGCTGCTAGCAAGAAGAGATTAAAATCTCGACGCCCGTTTGTTTCTGCCGCGCGGAAATTATTGCACAACTTATCTGAGTTGGGCATCCGCGCTGCCCAATTGACGGACTTGACATGGGACACATAGTACGCCAAGAGTATGTCAGCGCTCGGTGTCTACATTCCTAGAGTCAGCACAAAACCCATTGGAATGAGTTTGACCAGAACAGCTTGGGCCACACTCAATCGCCTGCGTACTGGCGTTGGGCGTTTTGGTTCGTCCATGCACAAATGGGTTCTTGCTCCTTCAGCGAAATGCGAGTGTGGCGCAAATCAACAAACTGCAGATCACATTATTTTGACATGTCCCACACATCGGAGACCTCGAGGAATAATGGGTCTGACAGTTTTAGATGACGAAACAAGTTGCCAGCATTTGATCTAGGCTACACAGTAGGTTGAGGTGGTAAAAGGATAAACCCTCGGTCCCCATCCTTTTGCCATGTCTGACCTGGATCATAGATACTTTGCCATACGATGAAGAAGAAGATTAAATGTGATTTTGTATTTAGTGATGTAATAATCATGTTTGATGGAAGGTATCGTACTGTATCCTTTTGAGCGTGCCTGGTGCTCTCTCTCACAGTGCCGAAACAACTTGTCAAACAAAGCTGCTTGTTATTGAAATTTACTTTTAACAAATCTTGTATGAATGACCAGCCGATTGCAGTTCATGACGCTTGTTCGCTATGGGTGTTGTATATTTTATGAGTGATGTTAATGTTCATTGTTATCATGCTAATTATTACAGGTCTGTGAGTTTAGAAAGGGATATACTTAGTCAAGAATCTGTGGAAGCGATAAAAAATGTGGTAAATAAATGGGCACGGACGTACAAAAAAAAGGTGCAGATTCGGTTGAAAGAAATTGCTGCAGAAGCAAGTAGTAAGTGAACGTGAAGTGTTTCAATAGTTAATCGTTGAACCAACTTCTAGCTTGTATCAGTTTATTGTTAAGATTACAGCAGATCCCCTGCTTCAGCCATCTATAGCTTCAGGTAGTCTCTTTCTCTTACTTGTCGTATCCACTCTTTTCTTCTCTCAGACTGGAGATGTATTGTCTTTTCTAAATTCTACGACACTCAGGTCTTTTTCGTATTCACTGAGGATCTTGTGCTTTCTCATTACGCTAGCTGCTTCCTATCTTGTGTTCGCTGATACGGAAACTGCCTTTTGTTAAACTCCTTATTTCTCCAGATTTGTTCGAGTTAAGAATCCTTCATGCAGCGTCTGCGGTCACCCGACTCAAAATACTTGTCATTTCATTCTGTCCCTTTTACCTAAGAACTCCTTATGCCACTCGCTTTTTGGCTAGTTCTTTTATATTTACAAGCTCTGGTCCAGGTTCTGGGGAGTGCCCGGCCATGGTCTTCCACAATGCCCACAGCCCTCGAAACGGTCCGGATAACAACAGCAACAACAGGCTTCTGTATTTTCTACCTTTTTATTTCAGTTTGATTATTTAGGACATCTCGTGACATCAGTAGATCGAGATCAGTACTTTGGTAGCGACTTTGTCAAAATATGTGAACAAGCTGTCAGAGGAAATGAAATCAGCAGCGTGATAAGCCGTTCATTGATTCAAGGCCATTTAGTGCTTTGCATTATACTCCACATCGCCCAACGCCCAGGTACGGTTGCCAACTTACGTGTGGACGATTTTAGAAACGCAGAAAGAATGTCAGGAGGTGACAGTGTTGCCAGAGTTAGCTAGCCGTGTGGAAGATTGATTTCTGAGGTTTGGTTAAAAGATTTTTACTATCACAATAGTGATTACATTTATACGTTAGTAGAGATAGTATTGAAGTTGTAATGGAAAGATGGTACACTTTCTTGCTTGTGTTGATACTAGCAGTTGATAATTGTCAATTCAAGATTATATTCTTGTCTGTGAATTTGTCTGAAGCAACGCACAAAGGTTTGATAACCTTATTGGCGCGATTCGTCTGATTCCAATTCGGTTACAAATAGCCAGTGGTTGGCTTTCCTTGCCCAACGTTGATAGTAATGCATTGCATACCTTTAGTTCAAATTATTTTCAATGACATAAAAAATACCAGTTTAGTAGTTTACCTCTCCCCGCCTTCAAAACGGGTTAGAACAAAAGATATATTTAAAAAACAGGCTCAAATTAGCCATATTTACCGCAGTAAATAGGGCTTTGAATAACCGTATTTATTTGTAACGTAATTTGAGTCCCTTTTTTTAGAAGAAAGTGACTTATTTTCGCCCATTTTAAGGAGTTGGGTGAAATTATGACAACTTGTATCATTTTACTTAGTTGAAAAGAATTTGAACTGAAAATGCCGTGCCACTTCTACACTATTGTAAGGGTGTTCACAAAATCCGTGTGCGCTTTTAGATTTGTGTGATTTGATTAGTATTTGTGCCAGGAAAAATCTTAAATCGTATTGGAAAGAAACGTGTTCAAAACAATTGTACATATAACCAAACTTGTTTATAGGAAGACTTTGAAAGCTAAAATAACTGTTGTAGTAAATTTTAATGAACTGAAATTCAGTGAGAAAATGTCTTTAGAAAACTACAAAATCGTATTATTGATTGTATAACTAATGATGGTGAACATATGGAAAATTGAAAAAAGTGATAACAAAATTGCAAAAAATAAAGACTTCTTATCCGTTTTACAAATTCTTTTATAAATATAAATACATTTAGAAAATTTTTTAAAGTCACGCGAACTTTGTGAAGCCCTATATGATACAGCAAGGTCACTTATTACAAGCAAGCATCATAACTGGGAGTTGTCTTGCATCAACAAGCAAGCTTGCCTACTTGTTCTCCACATTGTCCCTTTTATGCTGAGTGGGAAGCAAGGAAGCTGTGAATAATATTTTTTTAAGTCTTTTGGTATGACTCGACTTGGAAAATAAACCCCAGGTTTACCGACTGCGAAGCGTACGCTCTAACCACTACACCATCGCGCCAATTCTCACCACTGTAGTACCAGCAAGAATCGCGTATTAACAGATTAAGGGTAGCTGCTGGATATACCTGATCCTCAAAAACGATGTCCAGTTTTTGCTTGCTAACCAGCAAGCTGACCAGTAGTTTGTGCCACATAATTGCTAACAGGCATTTGTTGACTGATAATTTGCTTTATTCAGGTTTCTGATCATAAGACAAATCGTATTTTCGGAGCGGCAACCTTGACATTTACCAAAAAATTGTACGATTTCATTTGGGAATATGTTCTTATGTTTGACTCTGGAAAATACCTTTTTATTCGAAATCATTATCGTGTACAATGCAGCCGTCTACGGTGGCGAAACAAATACAAGAAGCATAGAAACTTGGTGGAAGCGCAAAGGCATTTTCATGTACGAAATGGCGCAAATCAGTCGTAACTGCGGTGAGTTGTTTGACAAATTTTATCTTCCTAAACTTTTTTGATCTGTCTTTTAACTGTTTCTAGGATTATTACACAAGATCAGCTTTATTTAACTCAGGATTTAATGTGTCTTTTTAGACCTACTGTTATCAGTCTTTTAGAGAAAGTAAACAGCTGATCTGTTTTTATTTTTTTGCTCGAAATCCTAATTATGTTTATATTGTTTGATATTGCATTTTATCTTGGTAACTATTGAAAGATTCTGTGTATTGGCAGACGCACAGACAACGACCGGAACTATCCCAGCGCTTGGCTCATCAAATGAGCCACAGCGAAGCTACGGCCAAGGGTATTTACAACTGCATCAATTCGGCGTCCAATTCTTCCGAAGTAGAAAACGAGGTAAGCTTAAGTCCAAATTCAGAACTCTTGGCAGCTCTCACTCTTAGAGCTGCCCCTCCTGCCGTAACACTGTGACCCCTTCCTCAGACTCTTCCGACACGTATACCTCCACTGTGCAATCTGGCCCCCCTTTGCTAATGCTGCACTCTCACCCCACCCTCGTTTTCAAACCTCTTATCCCCCTTCTGCCCATTATATATCTTCTCCCTCTGCCCCCCCCACCGTCTCATGCTCCTGGCTGTCCTTCTGCGCCTCCTGCTTCCTCTCCCCCCTTGACTCTCTCAGGGTTCTTCAGTGGAATGCTGGATGTCTTCGAGCCAGGAGCACTGAACTACTCCACTTTCTTTTGTCCCATCCTGTCAACCTTATCTGCATTCAGGAATCCAATCTTAACTCCTCTTCTTCTTTCCGAATTCCTGGATTCTCTGCTCTGCGTTCTAATCGCACCTATTCCCGGTCTGGCATTCTCTCCTCTGATGCCACGCACGCTGGCGGTGGCGTTGTCATTTTCGTCAGGCAGGGCCTATCTTTTTCTGAACTTTCTACCTCCTCTCCTTCTTCACTTCATCCTTACTCTGATTATGTAGGGATCAACATCACTCTAAACAACTCCTCCTTGCTCTTTTTTCTTGATGTGTATGCCCCACCTATTCACTCCTGCCCAACGGATGGCAGAACCGAATCCTTTTCTTCCTCCATTCTTCCCTCCAGAAATTTCTTTGTTCTGGGGGAATTCAATTTGGAGGCCCTGCCATCACCTCCTCTGGGACTCAAGAGGTACTTCCGACGCCTGCGGGGAGGAAGTATTCAACTGGGTCATCTCTTCTGACCTCCTCCCCCTCAATGACCGTGACACACCCCGCCTTCTCCATCGCTCCTCTGGCAGTCGCTCTTCTCCTGACATCTTCTTTGCTCCCTCCTCTCTTGCCCTCTCCTGCTCCTGGGAGGTGCTACAGGACCTGGGTTCTGACCATCTTCTAATTCTTCTATCTGTCCCTCTCTCACCGGTTTTTCGCCCCAACGAGCGTCCCCTTTCCTTCAATTTTCGAGGCTACCTCTCTGAGCTCCACCGAGTCACGTGCTCGAAGGAGTCTCACTCGTCCTTTTGCTCTCCTTTTTCTCTGGCTGAATTTCTTGCAGCTGCCTCCAACCTCTCCTCGTCCACCGCCACTGGTCCAGACAAAGTTGCCTATCCCATGCTAAAGCACCTTCCTCGCTCTGGCATGGATTTTCTTCTTCACATCTTCAACCTCTTCTGGTCTTCACATTCCTTTACTTCCATCTGGAAGACATCTTCTATTATCCCCATCCACAAGATGGGAAAGCCTCTCGACTCTCCTGCTTCCTTTTGGCCTATCTCTCTCACCTCCTGCGTGTCAAAGCTTTTTGAACGCATCATTCTATCCCGTCTACTCTTCTTTCTGGAATCTAATTCCATTCTCTCTCCCCGCCAGGTCGGTTTCCGCCCTGGACGGTCTACACTAGATCAAATTCTGTACCTTTCTCAGTCCATTTCGGATGGGTTTAACAAACCCAGGCCGGGCTCTCGGACGATCCTGTCTACCATCGATTTCTCTAAAGCTTTTGACACTGTCTGGCATCCCGCCCATATCCATAAACTTATCTCGGCTGGCCTCCCTCCTTGCTTTGCTCGTTGGACTCAATCTTTCCTTTCTGATAGGCGCGCTTCTGTGGTCTTTCAAAATCACAAAAGTCGTTCCTTTCGAGTCCGTCGAGGTGTTCCGCAAAGATCCGTTCTTGGCCCTGTACTTTTCTCTCTCTTCATTAATGATCTTCCGGCCTCTCTGCCTTCTTCCGTCAGCTGCTCTCTTTATGCTGACAATCTGGCCATTTGGTCCTCCTCCCACTCGGTCCCCACTGCAGTGGAGGCCACACAAGGAGCTCTGTTTCGATTGGAGCGCTGGTCTGAGTACTGGTGTCTTCCTCTCAATCCGAGCAAATGTGAGGTCTCCTTCTTCTCAGTGGATCCCCACCAAGCTAACCTCCAATCCAACCTCTTCTTACTCGGCTCCCCCTCCGTTTCAATCCCACTCCGACTTTTCTTGGGGTCACCTTCGACCGCACTCTTTCCTTTTCTAAGCATGTATCTTCGCTGAAGGCAAAGTTCTTCCCACGTCTCAAGGCCTTAAGCTGTATCTCTGCTTCCTCATGGGGTCCCTCTAAGTAGTCCTTCTCTCTTCTGTATAAATCTTTTCTATGGTCCCTTCTCACATATGCTTCACCCGGATGGTTTTCTTTCCTAAGCGCTACCAATCTCACAAAATTGGAACGCCTCCACCCAGCGGCCAGTCGCGCCATCACCGGCTGCCTCTCGTCGTCCCCTATCCCACTTCTTCTCTCAGAGGCTTCTGTACCTTCCCTCGAGTTGCCCTGACTCATTTCACTCCTTTTTTCTTATGAGCGGGCTCTTCGTCTGCCATCCTCCTTTCCTATCTCAGGTTTGGCCAGACTTGGAGTGAAACCAAGACTCTGCAGATCGTCCTGGAGAGCTTTTGCGTCCACTCACCCGTTCATGCTTCCTTCTACTTGTTCTAGGGAGACTGGTCTTGCTTGCCCTCCCTTTCTTCCCTGGAATCTGCCTTCCTTTACAGTGGAGTCCACCCTTTCCTCTCCATGCTCCCGCTCTGATCCGCCCTCACTCGCCAAGGTGCGGCTCTCGCCCACCTTGACTCTCTCCCCCCTCATGATCTGGTGCTTTGGACAGACGGCTGTGTTCCTTTTCCTTTTGGCAAAGGCGGCTCCGGCGTTGTTGCCAACTGCTCTCTCTGTGGCACTGAGGCCACTCTTTCCTTTTCGGCAGGCCCGGTATGTTCAAGTTTTTCTGCTGAAGCCTGCGCCATTCTGCACGCTCTTTGCTGGTCTCGGCAGCACCATAAAGTATGCCACTTTTCTTCTCTTCTCCTATTGTCTGACTCTCGTTCTGTCCTCGCCACCCTGTTCTCTCCTCCATCTTTCCTCTTATCTCAAACTCTGTGGCAGATCTGGCAGGAACTGTCTTCTCTCTCCTCCTGTACTATTCGACTACAATGGGTCCCCGGACACTCGTTTCTACCGGGGAATGACGTGGCTGATGAGCTGGCCAGACGGGGAGCGCTACTTGCGCCCTTCGCAATCCCTTGTAGTCTCTCTTCTTTTACCTCTCGTATCCACTCTTGTCTTTTCTCAGACTGGAGGCATACTGTCTCATCGAAATTCTTTGACACACAGGTTCCCTCGATTTCCACCGAGGAACTTGTGCTCCCTCGTCATGCTCGCTGTGTCCTCTCTCGTTTTCGCTGCAACGGACACAGCCTTCTTCTAGGCTCTTATCTCTCGAGGATTGGCAGAATTGAGAATCCTTCCAGCGGCGTCTGTGGACACTCGTCCCAGGACACCTCTCATCTCATTCTGCACTGTCCAGCTACGGACTCTTTGTGCCGCTCACTCTTTGGCGACTCTCTGTCTCTTTGCAACCTCTGGTCCAGACCCTGGAAAATTGCCCGGCTTCTGGGGCTCCATGGTCTTCCGCCATGCCCCCATCCCTTTGAAGGGGTCGGGTAAACAACAACAACAGGTAAGCTCAAATGAGCACTTTAATCAAGATTAATTTTATGTTGGTTTGTCCGAGGCTTTACTTTTTTACTGGAGTCAAAGCTGTGAGTGAATTCACTCTACCTTTTGAGAATGGGCTATAGGGCCTAAGCTAACGATGGCAATGGTGAAACAAGTTCCATCTTGTCACACTACAGGATCACCGTCATCAGTTAAACATTATTCGGCCAGCCCATGTTTTAATCGGTTAAGAATGATTAAGCTACCCGTATAAGTATGTAGAATACTTACCACAAAAGTCGGCATCTTGATGGTGAGGCTACTTGTTCTAATCATGGAGGTGCGGCTGGTGTGACGTATCTTTTACTTTTTCAGACAAATATGTCGATTTGTGCACCTTAGTTTGATTAATTAATTATCTGCTGTTCAGTTGTTCATTTATTACTAAGATTTTGTTTCAACACAGGTTGCCAGACTTGAATTTTAAGCATCATGCTGTTTGCCTGTGAAATAGTCATGAAAAGTTCGCCAGTGGCACAGCATTGTTTTTTTTATTTGATTATATTTTTTGGTGCAATTGCTATGCTTTTCCGTTGTAATTCATTAAAACTAACGTATAATTGATCTCATTATTAAGTTTAGTTGCATTTCATTTCTGTGTTAAAATTAGCGTATTTAACTGACTTTTAAATTCTGTTAATTTTTGTTGCTAAATTCAAAACTGGTTGTCAAATTATCTCTATTTATTTATTTATCCTAAGCATCGGTGACCCTTTGCTATATGGTGCTATTTTTTTGAATTTACTAGGCTTGTGAAGGAACCACACAAGCAGCATAAAAAATTTTACTATGTCTTTGTAGGTGTATAATTTTGACTTTAAAAATGGAACTTAATTACTGCAGCAAAGCCAGCTATTATATGAATATTCTTAAATTTTGTGTGTATTGGAAGAGATGAAACAATAACAGTGGTATACAGACATACAACCCCCAAAAGATATGTTACTAAGGGTGATGTTAATGAGTCTAAAAATTGTGAATCTCGCTAGGAATTGTGTTTGACATAAATTGTATTAGATGCAACTTCTTGATGTCAATCCAGCTCAAGTTGCCTGTTTACATTTGCTATAAGTGGTTTACCTTTATTAGTAGTAATTGCGACAAGTCGTGAAGTTTTGAATGAAACATACGAAGACGAAGTAAAAATATTGTACTGGGCTTTTTCGCTACTTGTGTGAGTCTCTGAAAGAACCAAGTAAACTTTTAAAAAATAGAGCATATCTGTATTTTTACTGTTTAAATTTTTAAAGTGTTCTTGTCGTTGTTGTCGTGATTCTTGTCATCCTCTTCCTCGGGGTGGAGATACGGCACGAACGACAATTCAAATTCATGTCGTCAACCTAATTGAAATTAGGCTAGGAGAAAGATGGCAGCCCATTTCGAACCAGTCATGAGTGACTGGTAGTCCCACTACCAAGGTGGACTGCCACTTGTGGGTACCCCAGAGTCGCCTTTTACGACATGCTTGGTGAGCAACTTCACAATTGTAACTCGGTGAAGTACAGGTAGGCCACCTGTCTGCCACATAAAGGTGGAGGTATCCCGTTAAGTGTCTTGCCCAAGGACACGGCAAGCTTGATATAATCTTTTGGTATGACTCGAATTAGGGAATGAACCCCAAGTCCCACTGCGAAGGGGACGCTCTGACCACTAGACCATCGCGCCCGTACCAGCGCGGCTACCAGTAACCTATGACTGGTTTGAAATGGGCTGCCGCCTTTCCCCTAGCCTAATTTAAATTAGGTTGAAGGAATGAACCTGAGTTGCCGTTCTTGTCATTCGTTATGATTGCTTTAATGTTCAATAAACTGAATGCAACAAATAATTATGTATTTTTAGATGTACGAGGTGCATTCAATAAGTTTCCATACTTTTTTGTTATGGACACTTTTATTAACCGTACACACAAAAAACTCTAGTCCCCTTCAAAGTATTCTCCTCCAACATCAATGCACTTGTTGTACCATTCCAACAACTTCTGGAAAGCCCCCTGGAAGTCTTCTTGTGTGAGCGTGTTTAGGACCCTCGTCACAGCCTCTTTCATGTCCTCAATTGTGGAATAACGATTGCCTCTGAGGTTTTCCTTGAGCTTTGGGAATAGCCAAAAGTCGCAGGGAGCAAGGTCCGGGCTGTAGGGAGGATGGGGAACCGTCTTGATGCCCATCTGGGTCAAATAGTCTGTGACGAGGATGGAGTTGTGGCATGGGGCATTGTCCTGATGGAAATGCCACTGACCTGATTCGAAGAGTTCTGGCCTCTTCCGACGGAATCTCTTCCTGAACTCCCTTAAAACTTCAATATAGTACTTCTTGTTGACTGTGATTCCAGTGGGAACCCAGTGAATGTAGATTATGCCCATGCTGTCAAAAAAAGGGATCATCATGAGTTTCTGGGTGGACTTGCTCTGTCTGGCCTTCTTGGGTCTGGGAGATCCAGCATGCTTCTACTGGGAACTCTGTCTCTTGGTCTCTGGGTCATAACAATAGATCCAGCTTTCATCGCAGGTTACCAGGGCATCAAGAACTTGGGGATCTGAATTAATGAGCTCGACCATCTCCTTGCTGTCATTGCAACGTCTTTCTCTCTGATCTTCCCGGAGCACTCTTGGGACGAACTTTGCGCAAATCTTCCACATCTTCAGTTCCTCACGAATGATTATGTGTACAGCTCCCACACTGACATTAAACTGTGCACTTAGTGTCTCTATAGAAACACGACGGTCCCTATTCATGAAATCGTTTATTTGGCCAATCATCTCTGATGTTCTGACTTCCCTACTCCTCCCACATCTCTCATCATCCTTCACGGACTCCCTGCCTTCCTTGAATCTCTTGTGCCACTGAAAAACTGATGATCGATTCATGCAAGATGGTCCATAAGCAGTCTGAAGCATACCATACGTTTCCGTGGCAGTTTTACCCAGTTTAAAACAGAATTGATCGCCTATCGTTCTTCTAATGTGTCCTCACGTCCAGATTGCATTTTTGAAATTCACCAGCTGTGACAATCAGGATTTAGTAAGGTGTACTCTAATTCCTACTGTAGCTATAAATTTGCACCTAAACAAGAAAAAATTGGTCAATCATCTCATAAGGAGTATAGTAACAACATACTGAAATATCTCGAGTTTACGGCAATTATAAATGCCTGTACAAAAAAAGTCTGGAAACTTATTGAATGCACCTCGTATAATCTCTTAAAGCCTTTAAAGTGATGGAGATGCCAGTATATGTCGTAAGACGTAAGTGGTTGTGTTGTGGTGATGCAACAGACCAATTACTAACTAGGGTTGTGAAAGATCATATAGATTACTAATGTACAGATTCTACAGTAACAGTATCGATGCAAAAAATAGATATTTACTGAAGATGAGCAATCCTTCACATTGAGATCATTTCAATAGAAATGAATTCTGGGATTGATGCAATCTCTCGGTTAACACTTGCTACGTCGGCAAGCATTGATGGTATCCTAAACATACACTACGCTTTGCAATAGGCCAAAACTTAATGCAAACAGTTTTAATGAGAGTGAGAGCTGCCATAAGAACAACCGGTTTTAAATAAATCACTAAAAGCTTTGAGAGTTAAATCGCTAACGCGCCATCAAGTGATGTTTGTATTTATTTTGGTTGATGATCAACGAGATTTTTCTTACTTCGAATAAAGCAAAGTTTCTTTTGCTGTGGCGGTAGCCTTTTAAACGTAACATAACAAGATGTTGATCACTGTCCTTAAAAATAAGGCACTGTATGCCACGCAAATACCTACTCCACAAATCTAATCACTAAAGCAAGAACTTGTTGATCGGGCTAAGAAGAGTAAAATCAACCTAGTAGGAGAAAGATCTGAATGTCCACGATTCTTGTCACTACAACTTGAAGTTCACGTTGATACATAAAGCACAATTACGCTAGGAATAATAAAGCTTACTCTTTATTTAAGCTATAGCTTTACTTAAACGAGTATTTTTAAGATAGGCTGAAATTAAACTAATTTCACGTACAGAGTTCTATGGAATGCTTATTTTCTAGCCTTTACAAAGCAGCATTGATGAGCTTGTCTTTTGTAATATTAACTAATCGGCTGAGCTCAATAAATAAAAAGCTTTTTCAAAGTTGATTGAATAAAAAATGCATATATTCTTACGTTTGTTATTTGCTCAAATTAAAAAACTAATTACTATAATTCAATTAATACTCGCAGCCTAAACGATAAAAAGGTACACAGAGTTACAACTGGTCGTCTTTATTTTAACAGTTAAGTGATTTTATCACAGTGAGTGTGGAAAAAATAATTTTATTGTTACGAAATATTTTTAATTTTGTGATTTGTAAGATTTTTGAACAAACCATGTGACATTAAAAACGTCATAAAACACTAGAGTTAGAGAATACTCAAAGCTGAAATATTAAAACCACTAAAAATTTTAACCTGCAATAAAAGCAATACCTTACCTTTTTTTTAAAAAACTTGTTTGTGATCTATCTTTTTGAACATCATTGAAGGTTAAAAATGATATAGGGTAGTAACTGTTAATTGTTATTAGGCTTAAAATAGCTCTTAAATCGGAAAGCAAAAGCTAAAACATTTAAATCAATCAAATTTTTACATCGAGGGTTAGAGCTTATTTTTAAGCTAGTGCTCGCAATTTTTCTGTGATCGATTTTTGAAATAAAACTCTAACAATTATAAAATTTTGGAGAGTAGCAGCCAATCAGTTCGCACAGAAAATGAAAAAGAAGTGGAATTTGAAAGCTAAAGATTTGAAACCTCGTGAAAGTTTGAACTATAATTGTGTTACTGTTGTTAGTTTTTGAAATTCGCAAATGCTATCCGTAGATTAGCGTGCTTTGAGCCAATTAGCAATTGTTGAGATAATAGCAAAATGTAATTTATTTTGCCCAAAAAACAAAATTTTAAGAGAAGTCAAAAGCTGAAATGGCAGAACCTGCGACAAAAATTTGCTGTAATATATTTTTGCATAAATTGATGTTTACTTTACTTCTTTTTGTCACACACTAAAAGTCTTTATTTGACAAAATAATTCTATAAAGATAGCTTTGTAAATAAGCTAAAGATATGGGTAAACAAGGCTTACAAAAAAGAAAGTTAAAAGCATAAATTTTGAAACCAAAACCAAAAATAAAAGTGTTCATAACTTTATATAACAGATCATTTTTTAGGTTATTTATCAAACGGGTGTTGCTAGGCCTCTTGGCAATGTTTTTACCAAGTGTTATAAAATATCACCTAACAACTACAAATATATTAAATTTTTCACAAAATATTTTTCAAGCAGCGAATAAGCACAAAGTTATAAAATACGACTCGACTTGAAAGGTGAAACTAAAAATTTTTTTATTTTTCAATTTTAAATAATTTACCACGTTTATGTTAATATATAGCCAATATATTTCACAAACATGCTTTCGTTACTAATTCCACTCCTTTAAATTTTTTGTTGTAGCGATTTTTCAAAACAAGGCGGAAGCACAGCCATTTCTCCTTAAAATTGCGCTGGCATTTTAAAGGCTGTGATAATTTCGAAAAGTTTGCTCGTTGATGTGTTATAGGTAAAACTGGGACATCTAATTGTTATTATCTAATTATTACAAAACTTTCTAAAAGAGTTACTCTGCCTTCCAAAAAATTAGTCGGAATTCACCGATCATATCGCAAAATTAAGCTATAATTTACGAACAAAACAATGGAATTTTCGGTCAATACTTTAATGCAGGGGTTCCTAACCAGGGGTGAGAGATGGTCTTTGAGATTTTTGTGAAGCATTACTGCACTGTCATGCTCAGTTCATCCTGTGCTAATCGTTCTGCACATTCTGTGTCTATTTACAGCATCCCTAGTGCATAGCCTTCAGCTCATCCCGAGATGATGCTGATCTCCAAAAAAAATTGTCAACACATGCAATTTCAGCAACATTTTGGCCCGCGGGCCGCATAAATTCGTCACATATTAGAATATTTTAGGGGTGCGAGAACATATTAAGATATTTTAGGGGTGCGGGCCATTACAAAGGTTGGGAACCACTGCTCTAATGCAATCTGATTTTTCATATTGGAAGCCTGGTTGCTCAAGAGAAAGTAGCGAGTCAACGATAAGGTAAACACGGTCCCAGAAAAGCGTATTGAGTATTGAAGTAGACTCAAAGTAGCAAGATATAACAGTAAATTGTTGGGTGTCTATTAGGCCTGTTCAGTTTAGGGATGTCAATCACTGAGGCCCCTTTTCAAGTTTTGGAGGTTTTGAGCTGTTTCATTCTTTATCCTTATTTCTGACAATATTTTTTCGACGCAGCCTACAAACCCAATTGCTGATTTTGCTATGATTTATTCTTGGTATGTCCTCCAACCATGGTGAACAGTTATGAAGTTACTGTGCTAAAGTAAAAGGAAATTTCAGTTCAATTCAGTTCAGTTTTTAGTTTAACTCTTATTTTAAAAACTTACTTTGACTTATATCTATCTACCAGTTTTCCCTTTAAGGTTTTAGTAAGTGCATAACCGCCGGCGTAAGTGCGAAATGGCTAGCAAATGTACGAAAACCGCCGGACAAATTTGGTGGACATTGCTGAACAAACTGTTATACAAGCCCAAGCAGCGTATTTAAAAGTTGTAAAAAAGATGTTTTTGATAGCCCACTGCTGTCAGTGTATACGCTAAGCCAACAAAACATGCCGTTTACCCCAATTCAGATCTCTGGTCTTTTGTTCCAAATTTTTTCGAAGGCAGCTAAGCGTTTGACGTAAACATCACGTGTCAGTAACCCAACAGCGATTTGCAAGCTCTGTGTACCCTATTTACTCGCTTTTATTGTACAGTAGACTTTGTCTAAGGTCTTTATTTATGACATCAACTTGCCGTTAATAACGTAACGTTTCCCTCAGTCCCTGAAAAGTTCCAATATTTCAGGTACTTTAAAGTTTGCCAATAACATTGATTTGTGTAAAACCGTAGCCTTTGTTTTTTCCTCAGATGTATTTTTTCGATTATAGCATTTTTAACCCATTTAGAGCTTTTCAACCGTTTTTGGCATGTGACCCATTTTCGAAACGTGCAGAGACACATGGCCCGATTATATATTTTTCACAATTTCATAGGCGACATTAAAAAAGTTATCAAAAAAAATTTCAGGCATGTAGTCCAAATAAAATAAAAAACAAGTCATCAAGAAAATTTTTAAATTTCACTTAATGAGAAGAGTAAATAAAGTAATGGCCCCGGGAAGATCGTGGTCGGCCGATTGAAAATCTCTGACCTAGGCCATTATCATCTGTCACGAATGATCTTTAGTTTTTAATGCAATTAAGATGCCAGCTTGCGACTTGTATCTTGTTTATTCTGCTACGTCTTTTATAGCAGAAACTGGAGTCAACTGTGCGTCCAAAGATCTAAAAAGGTGACCTAAAAACAAGTTCGAACAACAGGTGTATAGTCGAAAGTGAAGAGTTTTCAAATTTTCCGGGGAGAAAAGAGGCAGACGTTACACTTCGATGAAGTAACAACTCACGTGATTATGTCAGCCCTAAAAAGATTCACAAGCAAGTAGTTTATCCGTTACTAATTAGCCGCGGCGAAATATCTGGCTATTTCTGTTTAGTGTGTTAAATTTGGTCACTCAAACTCTGCGATCTGTGCGACAGTAATTTGTAAACGTTTCAGGATATCAGGTTAACAGTGCATGTAAATAAAATTAGCCTAATCCTGTACAGGCGTCGAACATGAGCGTGAAAAATGTGCCTTTTTTGAAATCATGTGATGTTAGATAGATTACCACGGTTAGGCCATCAGAACAAAAATTACTGGCGAACTTCAGTTGTTGCTAGATTATGGCAAAAAAAAACAAGTTCCATTTCTCAATCGTAATCAATTAAGCAGCAGGGTTTTGCAATTGCAAGTAAACCTTCCATCTAATACTGGTAGTATCTGATATTTGACGACCAAAGCCGGGTAACTGAAAGTAGACAACTAGGATTTTTGTACGATGTAGTGTCATACTGTGCGCGTATTGCTTTCTTCCTTAAAGATATCTCAGAAAACAATATAATTGATAAGCAACAATAAATTTCACCAGTCTCGTTAACTAATTTCACAATCCATGCACGAAAACAAACGAGTTGCTTTTTAAGAAGTTTTGTTCCAAATGTAAAAAAATAGCAAAACCTCGTTATCTGTTTAAGTATTGTGGCGAAAGTATTGGTAGTTTTGAGACACTGCTGAAGCTTGTTTTACAGAACCTCGATCATAATCGCGGTAACGTAGCTGGTTAAATGTTTTTTCGCCCTAAACCTCCTCGGGGCCGAATTTTCTGAGGCGATTTTTACGTGCTTGTGTTAGCATTAACCCGTATTATCCCAAGGCCTTTAAAAATTAAAAAATTATCCAGAAATTTTGTGTGGCAGCTGATTTTCACGCTATTTGACGATCCTGTAAGCCTTATATCGTTTGCAAAATGAAAAGGCGCTTTTTTAGGGGGGTCTACTTTTGTAGTCAGTGGGATAATCCAGTATAAAATTTTGCTCAAATTGTTATGTTTCAGAGTTGGTCTCTAGCACAGGATTTGGGTTACCGCTGCTCAAAACGAAACATTTATGCATAAAATGTTGTGCATTTATCATCTAGACAGATGTAGAATGGCTAATTTTGTCCGACAGTGATCGTCAATCCTCCGTATTCGGGCAATTAGTCAAGCATAGCCTATTGTTACCATTTCAAACTTTGATTTTGCTTCCTGTTTACTTCTTTTCAATAAACCCTTCTGTGATGTTGGTGGAGGGTACAGACGCGTCGTCCGTTCCCCCCATCCCCATCGTGTTATTATCAAACCCAACGGATGTGCTCATACTATCAAGTCACTCAGTTTTTCTTCTCTGTTTCTTGCTACCCACCCCTTTGCTACTCTAGTGGGATCTGGGGCGCCATTCCCCCTGGAGATGGGCCCTTCGGACGCTGTGTTTTTACTTAAGTCAATCGAGTCCATTGCTGAATCAGCAATATTCTTGTCTTGTTGTTTCGATCGATTATTTACATTTTTTCCTTCTCGGGCGACTAAACGCAAAAAACGCAACACTACCCGTGCATGTCGCTACCGACATGCTCGAGTAGCGTCAATTTACTAACTTGAATTCTTCTTTTTTTTTACGATCAGAAGAAATTCGCGACACTTTCTGAGCGTGTTTCAATCGGAAATAAACGAAAATGATGACAAAAGCAGGAGAAGATTCTTATTTCCAATAAAACAATTGAAAACACGTATTTACATGCATGCTTTGACTACATTTTGCACAAGAATTACGGCAATTTTTTTTACAAATCACACATCTTCTCACAGGAGCCGGAAATGCAGTAGGAAGATCAGCGGTTTGCAGTGCGCCCATAGTTGAAAAAAGTTATTAAAAACACTTTTTTCGCAAAAGCACCTTCCTCGCTATGGCATGGATGTTCAATATTGGCTGGTGTTGCATTTCTTTCCTTCCATATAGAAGATATCTTCTATTATTTACACCCATAAAATGGGAAAAACAGTCGACTCTTCTGCTTTCTTCCGGCCTATCTCTCTCATCTTTTGCATCTCAAAGCTTTTTGAATGCATCATTTCATCTCGTCTATTCTTCTTTCTGGAGTATTTTAAGAAAATTGGAAAAGGCTAAGCCTTCTGTGTACTTCCATGATATCAATCGTGTAAGCTAGTGCATCCCAATTGATTGATTTACTTCTAAACCACAGCTTTCACTTTCAGCAGTATCAGACCCAAGCAATTAAAAATTTTGTCAACTGCCATCAATATTTCTACCAATTAAAAATAGGCTAATTAGCACATAAACTAGCATAAAAATAAGTATAATGATATGATATTTCAAAAGGTAAGTACATCAAACAATTAACTGTGTGTGGTTTTAGACAAGCTAATTCAGCCCTGTTCTATGACTCAATTTTAAATACTTCCCTTCTTGCATTTGCTGATAAAATTCGGTATGAAATTAATTTTTGTGAGCCTTCTCTTAACTTTTAACAAATGCAAAATTTGCAAAACACCTAAATTTGTTTGGACTTAGGCTTCAGCTCTGTTCTCTAGCCCCATAATTGCTACTTCTGCTATCTCCCCCACTCATGGGCGTAGCTAAAACGGCAAGAATTGACATCGCTCTCCTACACCAATTTAAAATCTTTCACAGCACCAAAGTATCATCACAGCAAACGAAAAATTAAATCGTAACCTCCAAAGTTATTTTCTGGCTACGCGTTTTCCCCCACTTACAGTTACATAATTATGGTTGCATTTGTACAGAAACAAAACGACAAAATATTATGTCGTTTTATTTCCGTACAAATGCAACCATAATTATGTAACTAAAATTAGCCCCTTTTTCCTTTCCCTTCTTCAGCCGCCTTTCCCATCTTGAGTTTGATGTCGGTAAACTTACATGTCAAAAAAGTCATTTAGACCTTTTCTGACAAACTGATATTCAACTGGGGGAGCAAAATTTTACCACTAAGCTAATGTAGCATTGCTACATGTGTAGTTTGCTAAAATAGCTTTATATAAAGTGAATAATTAATTTTTTGAGACTCAAGCTTAGCATTTTGTTCGAAAATGAATCCCAAACCATGAAGAAAATCCAAACTTTATCAATTTTTTTAACTTTATGAACGAAAACCTATAATCAGGATTCAAAACAGTAAATAATAATATAAAAGCCAAGGACGTAGCCAGAAAAAAACATTTGGAAACGCGAGAAAATTTAACTGTTCATTTTTTAAAAAAAAGTTTTTAATCACAATTACATTATTTTCCTGCTCATTTCTTAGTTTTCAGGTAAATTGTGTGTCCTATGTTACACAAAGTGGCTTGAGTACTACTAAAATATGATTTTGTATTCTGTTGTAGTTAATGAAAATCAATATTTAGGGAAAATTTTTAGAAAAAAATATTTCAATCCTTTATTGCACCGAAGTAACAACAATTTTTGCTACCTTATTAAAAAACCTTAAAGAAGAGCATACTCTTATGGTAAAATCGGTGATACTATAGTGTGAGGTCTACCACTCTATAACGTGAGGTCTACCTCCGTCCACACTATAGTGTGAGGTCTAGGATTAGGCTTAGTCTTAGGTCTAGGGTTAGGATTAGGGTTAAATCTAACCCTAACCTCATCATGCATCTCGGTAGGTAACATGTGGCGGTAGACCTCACGCTACAGTAGTACCGTAAAATCTTATCATGACTATGGTATACTTTATCAAGGATCTTGAGTTAACACGAGAAGATTTGACTTGTTAACAGCAGTTTTTCTCTGCTACAGAATAGATGAAATTATGAAAGGCAAGATCACCTGAACTTAGTTATTTCATCAAAAATTGATTTCGCCTTTAAAACAAGCAATTTCAATTTTTATTGAAAAACGAAAAAATAAAATGCATAAATTAACTTACCGCAGTTCTAATTTACGAAAAGGAAAAAAATTACTATCTCTAAAATGATATGGCTAAAATTGATAACAGATAACTGAAAACTGATTGATATCTTTATGAGAAATTGGTATGAGAAAAGAATGTAGGGGGCTAATTAACAACATTATGGCCAATAATAATGCATTACACTGGTATTCAACTAGAAGCTAAACAGGCAGTAAAGTACTGTACTAAACTACATATTAACGACGAAAGCAGAAAAAAACTAAGGCTTGTTACTCACTTGTAACTACTTATCAAGTAGTAACATACAGCGAACAGAAAAGTTATTAATCAAGGGTTATGTCATGAACAACCAAAAGTGACCGAAAACATGTCTCATGACTAATGTAACAGCCGGCAAAAACTTTTTCTGTCAAAAACATTTTTTATAAACACGAAAATACTTTTTTGAAGGCGAAATCCATTTTTTATGTTATAAATAAGCTCAGCTGATTATGTGTTTCATAATTTTATCTAATATTTGCCGGCATCATCCGACAGAGCTACCAGTTAGTAATGTCGAGTTACAAATATCGGTTTATCCGGCTGCCCAGGCTTCACCCAACTTGTATTTCTTAGAGCAGAAATGATAAGTTGATACCAAAGAGAGTATCGTTCTTATGCCTCTATTCCCGATCGTCGTACAAATTCTATCCGTTTCTTCCAATACGTAGTGAGCACAAAAGTCAAAGCTAGAAGCGGGCAAACCATTTTTGCGAGTTTTAAAATTATAGAAAGTAAATGATTAGGTAGTAGGTTTTTACACAACTTGGTACAAACTCCCATGCAATGATATTTGGACAGCAAGTCCTTGGCTTCATCTATGTGCCTCGGTACTGGGATGGAGCAAAAGGGAGTTCACCTCTGTCGCGGATTCAAGTGATCATCTCACTCTATCAGTTAAGACTTTCAATACTCACAAGTGAAGTATGATTGTACAAACTATCATTCTTTCTTTTCAAAAGGGTGAGGAGAGGAGAACAAAGTCAAAAAAGATGGTGGCGCCAAATAATGACCATTTTTACAATC
Organism: Trididemnum clinides; assembly: GCA_963675345.1. Taxonomy (NCBI): domain Eukaryota; kingdom Metazoa; phylum Chordata; class Ascidiacea; order Aplousobranchia; family Didemnidae; genus Trididemnum; species Trididemnum clinides. The sequence continues at coordinate 26,665 of CAVLYW010000081.1, forward strand.
ACAGAAATGAGCTAATAAGTGGTAGGCCTGTTTCACAATTTGGTGTGCCCTTTTTGATTTATAATTGTGGTATTAAGTTCTTTGGCTTGGCTATTTGCTTGATTCCAGCATAGAGAGAAAAAAGATCAAGCCTTCTATTACAGTCACACACACTGTTTCTTAGTACGCCTATTACGCTATTTTCGAGTAAAAATGTTCCTGATCCTGATCTTTCTACTTTTAAATAAAGATTAGCCTCAAGTACAAACAGCCCATCAACTACAAAATTCATTTTTTGGGAAGATCAAGAAAAGAAGATATGCAATCAATAATCTCTAAATAAGTAGGGCTGGCTTTCGTTTGAGCATGAAATTGTTTTTTTCTTTGTCAAAAAACGCAAGCAAAAACGCATCTCTACTGGCGGTGAGAATTTACGCGAGAAAGTTGCTTAAGTCCTTGGCCAAGCTTATGTTACTCAAAATAACTTTTTGTTGTTAAGCGCTAAAAGGACGCACAGAATATGTTGTTCACGTAATTAATGCACTGGTTGCTAGCGGATAGCATTTTTTCAAGAATAACGGAAAAATGAGTGCTTAGTGCTGCGTAGCGCGATCAAAAAATCTGCTTCATGCAGAATGCTTCAAAAAAATTGCTTGTTGCTTTTCAAATAAACTTTACGTTGTAGTCAGATTTTTCTCATCAAACGTATTTTGTTTATATTTTCCGAAAAACTTTGAACCGCCTTTCTTCGATTAGTGAAGCTTGAGAAAAGAAAGAAAACTAATTCTGCAATCAGGTGCTAATTGTGACGTCATTTTTACCTCTAAATGGGTAAATTTTTAGCCAGTTGGTGAGATGGGAGCTGGGTTTTGTTTAATCAAAAACCGTATCTTTTGGTCAAGAAATGCAAATTTAAAAAATATTTTAATTGTGACGTCATCAACCTTCTTATGACACTCATTCCGAGATCAATCGGACCACGTTAGCAACATCGTTGACAAGGTTTTGCTGCGACTTGCATTTTCGGTCCACCCCGAAAATATCTGATAACGGTGTTAGTGGATAACAAAGAACATGTGCGTGAGTTGAAGTGGAGACGAATTCTGAAGTCTTGTATGTCATCTCCTGTGGTAACCTTTTATTGTGCCGAATCTGCAGTTTGACTCCAAAAGTACCGTCAAATGATCGGCTGGTGGTGAATTGCTATTAGAGAACCTCCTGTATTACAATGCATTTCAAACGCTTTGATAGAAAATCACATTAAATTAAAGATGCTGCCACAGAAACTTTTCCTGAGTTGCCTTGGCCCACACAAGCTGTGAAATGAGCCGAAAACCTTGCGACCTAAGTCTCTGCTTGCATAAGAACAATTAGGAAAGAAATGGCCACATTATGGCAAAGATTTGATCAAGAAAAACTACCCGTTTTGAATTAAAAATCACCCTTTATTTTAAGCAAATAACTGCATTGATTTTATAAACTAATCATTTGTTGTGTAGGCTATTTAGACAAGCCTAACTTGTACCCATAAAATGTGAAATAAATGTTACTTTTTAATTTGTTTTTCTGATATGTATGCATTACAATGTTCACAATTAGGAGTCATGCTACCTAGTGTAAGCCATCCATTCAACGAGCACTAAAAAGTAACTAATAGTACCCCTCTAACCGGCAATAGTGGTCACATTTTGGAGCTATGGCTCCAATTTTGGGCGGATCGAAATGACCATTATTTTTACGGGATTCCCCAGTATTAAATTTACCTTGCGATTGTGCATCCTAGATATATACAGATGGATCAGCATCTCTTGACAAAAATCTTAAGTTTTTATTGGTACATAAAACCCACTAATCGAGACAAGGCACCAGAGTAATTTTAATCAAACGTGCTAGGCAAGTATTGCTTGCTTGGCACGAATTCGTCTCGATATGTAAGAGACAAAGCAAATTAGCAACATAATTTTAAACAAATAATGTTTTTGAGTAGTTGATGATCGATCATTGCAACACTCGCGCTACCATCGCAGCTTTGCTACTAGCCTGAGTTTGGCGGGTTTTTTAGTTTTCCCGCTTCAATTCTTTTTTTTTGCTAGTTTACATATTATTATGTTGCGTACACAATGACATCCAAATTTTTTCTAAAATATAGCAGCATATTTGGAATCAGCAACTTTTAATTCACGAAGATCATCTATTTTGATGTAAGCAACTCTTGAAAACTTTTTATTTACTAAGTAGCGTTTGCAAAATTAAAAATGTCTTACATAAAGTTTTTTGACTACAAATGCAAGAAATCAATGAATATCTGATTATTGTTTTTATAAGGTGGGAGCAATCAAGAGTTTCTGTTAAATTTCTGTTAAAAACACTGCGTTTTCTTTGATAAAGTTAGCTTAAGAAAATTCAATGACGTTTAACAAGCGTTTTTCTCAACAAAATGACTACGAGATAAATGGTAAATCGCGTTAACTAACTAACTACCAGCTATGGCAATCTTTATTATAACACCGAATTTGACGTTGATCACTTATTGACATGCCTAAATTGTCAATAATTTATGAAGTTTGGATGGGCCCAGTGTCGGCGCTAGGCTATAGTGAACGTGGGATGGCAGCACCTTTTCTTCCTCCATGTGTGTTAAGACCGATATCGCTAATTCTGGCCCCGTGTCAGTTGCAGAATACAGTACTAACTTAAGTATACGAGAGAAAACTTTTTAACAAAAACAATGAATTACTGGTTGCTAATTTTTAAATTTGACTTGTGGTAAGAACGCTCTAGCCTTGTGTACCTCAGAAATATTTATAAAGTAGCCCAACATTAACCTTATTACTGTATATTTATTATTATGTTGATGTTGATATTGTTTCTTCACTGTCAGCAGGAGATGAATAGAGCCAACTTAGTTTCTGAGTGTGCATATGCCTACAAATGGAGGCGTTGTGATTTTAAATATTTTCGAAAATGAAAATCAATGGGTTTACAATATATGTCATTGATTATTTAATTTATAATACACCTCTCTGTTTGTGTACCTGTTATGAGATCGAACTCCTCTGACACTACTGAACGCAAAAAAAGTGAAACTTGTCATAATTGATCACTATTTTGAGATGAGTATCACGAAGTGTTTTCAATGGTGACATAATTAAAAACAATTTTTAAAAGCCACATCTATGGACGGAGAAAATGGACGGAAAAAAACCAGCACCCAACTCACCGATTTGGAAAAAATGGCCAGTTAACTTTCTAGATTTTATCTCCTTCCCTAAGACCGGGTTAAATTAAATTGATGCAAACCGTGGATAAAATATTCTTTTTTCAACCTTGGTTCCTGGCGCGCCTGCCTTCTGTACTTCCTTTCACTCAGCACCCCTCGATTCCCACTAGATTTGATTTCGCTTTAATATACCAAAATCAGTTAGCGTTAAATTTGCCTTTTGTTTTGAAGCACAGGCTCAAAGAACTGCTTTTGAAAAGCTCACGTTTACTCATATAATTTCTTGTTTTCTTTTGCTGTTTGATGTATTACTGCTAAATTGAAGTTGTTGTGATCATCTAAAACTCTTGTCAAAGCACCATGTATAACAGCAACAGTTTGAGCGCAAAAGGTGGTAGATAGGTGGTCTTAACAGTATGACCTTCGGCGTAAAAAATAGGTCTGCTTCCCCCAGCTATTCTGAGCTTTTTTCCAACAATATTGTCAAGCCCATCAAAAACAGAAAAAATGGACAAAAATATAGCAGAAAAATAGCAAAATAATAGAAAAAAACACTCTGTAAAACTTGATTTCGAAAATAAAGATCTTCGCCTTATTTTGGAGCTGAAAATATCAAAAAAAGGCACTCTGAAAAACTTGATCTCCAAAAGAAAAAGTTCTCACCTTTTTTGTGAGACAAAAATACCTTTAACACTCTCTTCCTTACACCCAATACCAAAAAAGTTTAGTGCATATGAATACAACTGCAATTGAATTTTACCCTTGTGGTGTCACAAGCTTAACAAGATTAATCAATCTAATCATTTAATAGTTGTTAAACTGTTACTTCTTTTAAAAAATTTGACTTAGAAAATCGTTTCTTAAATTTGCTCCAAGTCCAATGGCCTAAACAAATTTCAACACTTTGACTTTAATTGTTTCAACATTTTAGCATGTTTTTTTAGACCTGAATATCAACATATCCTTAAATATGGAATAGGGAGAGAATAAAATTTTACGCATTTCTAAAAGCATTTAAAGACCGATGTACTGAAAGGAATTTCTAATCGCAGAAGCATATCTCGGTGCTCCTACTACAACAATCCATTACAATGACCAGTTAACCACATAACAGCATCTTTTTTGCAAAAAACATTATATGACCTAAAAATGTATGTAAAGATGCAACGTGCAAAAAGCCTTATATACCATCTAAAGATAATCTAAAGCCTATTGAAACATGTGCGTCAGTTTTGAATGATTGGCCTATTTAATATAACTGTATTCACCTGGTATATTTGTTGTCTCTGCACCACTGGATTGCGCTGAAGTTGACGGTTGATCAGCGTTGTTGACATTGCTTTCAGCAGCATTGAACTGCGTTGAAGTGGACGGTTGATTGCCATTTTTGATACTGCTCTCTGCAGCATTGGTTTGGGATGAGGTTGACGGTTGATTGACATTGTTGATGTTGGTTCCTGCAGCCAAAGAAATAGTGCCAAAGTTGAATATTGATTGAAACTGTTGATACTGATATTAAATATTTTTGTTGTAAACTTTCTGTTGTGTTTTGTGGGACTTTGCTAGGCTCAACAGTTTATCTTTGGTGAAGCGTAATCAATGCGTAGTCACTCTAAAATCCTCGCTTTTTGGTTGTTCATGTCAAATGCAAACGCGCCTGCATGTAAAGTGATAGTAAACCGCGCTAGAGTTTATTCAGGTAAATTCGGAATTGTTATTATTGAGGTTAAATGAATGGAGAAGTTTATTATTACTTAAGTATTTAGTCAACGTATTAATCTCGTAATTGGCTTTGTAGAGTAAGACAACTGATAAGTAATTGTTTGATAAGTGTAAACAATTGTTAAGTGATGTTTTACCCGGAAGTTCAATTGGTGACGTGTTCGATTCTTTGTCTGGAAAACAGTTCTGGAATGTGATGGTTGCTTATCGCAATGGCTTAAGTAAAGTGATGGTGGTTTCTTTATTCTTAGAAACGGGGGTTCAAAGAAAAGCATTTTACAACGAATCTTAATAAACTGTGTCAATTAATTGTGTCAAAATTAATTGTATCAAATCAAGTTCATCACTCAATCATTTAGTTTGATAATTTGAAGAATTAATCAGAATTTTAGTTTTCCGTTATTAAATTTATTTCTTTATTGTTTGGTGTTGATTTTTACCGCCTTTGAAGTGTATAAGTCCAAGGCAAGAAGTTTTCCGTTGTTGATGGGAATAAAGGAGACAGAGAAATGCATGGACGCAAAAATGTGCGAGTTTGATAAACGCTGCTATTTTGTCAAATAAAAAACTAAAAAGCAGATATTTGTAACTATGCATAAAAGTACGAGGTCTCACTTAGGGGCGCAAAAAAGTAAGGTCTGTTCTTCATTGAAAACAACATAGTTTTACTCCATTTGCGATAGAGCTGCCCACCCGGGTAACAATTTTTGGGGCACCTCGCCTACTTTACGCGGCGCCACTGTGCAAAGGCAGATGTTAAAGACTGCAATAGCCGCGCGCGCACAATTTCGCTTTAAAGCAAGAAGGTTGGAGACAGTGCACAGCTTTCTCTGAGTTTTGATTGTTATTTAATGATTTTTCTTTATACTGATAAACGTGATTTGATCATAGACCTTAACGTTGAGTTAAAAGACAGTTTTGGAATGGTCAATTCTGAACGGAAATTTTTTACTCTCTCATAAAGTAACAGACAAATTTTACTAGGTTACAAATTACCTTTCAAGTACTTAACATAAAAAAGGTTATATTTCAATATAACAAGTAGGATATATTTCAATATTTCAAGTAGAAATTTCAACATTTTGGGGGTTATTTAAAACTAACATTGGTTAGAAGTCGTATTCTTTTTTACTGTTAGTTTTCATAACTGGCTAGTGTTCAAACGTTATTTATTCGTAATCTACAAAAACTTAATGATTCTCTCAAAAAATGGTGTTTTTGTGCTAAACTGAAATCAAAAACTTTTTTATCTCATTATTATGTGCTTTTTTTATCTTATTAAGCATTATTGACATTGGCGTTGAAGCGTAAAGAAAAAAATATACATTTTAAACACTTCCAAGTTTTGAACTTTTCTTGAAAAATGATATCCTATGTCAAACTGATGTTTGAGAGCTCTCTGACATTATTGCTTTTTATCTACGATTGAAATTAGCCAGGAATAGTAAAGAAAAAAAACCCTTTGTTTTCTTTATGTTAATTGCTTGAGAGATAATTTGTAATTCTCTCCCACTCATGGGCGAAGCTAAAACAGCAAGAATTGCCATTGCTCTCCTACTCCAATTTTAAATCTTTTACAGCACTAAAGCATATATTATGTCGTTTTATTTCCGTACAAATGCAACCATAATTATGTAACTGAAATTAGCCCCCCTTCTCCTTTCCCTTCTTCAGTCTCCTTTCCCATCTTGAGTTTGATGTCGGTAAACTTACATGTCTAAAAAGTCATTTTGATCTTTTCTGACAAACTGATATTTAACTGGAGGAGCAAAATTTTACCACTGAGCTAAATGTAGTATTGCTACATGTGTAGTTTGCTAAAATAGCTTTATATAAAGTGAATAATTAATTTTTTGAGATTCAAGCTTAGCATTTTGTTCGAAAATGAATCCCAAACAATGAAGAAAATCCAAATTTTATCAATTTTTATAACTTTATGAACAAAAAATCTATAATCAGAATTTAGAACAGTAAATAATAATATAAAAGCCAAGGACGTAGCCAGAAAAACATTTGAAAACGCGAGCAAATTTAACTGTTCATTTTTTTAACGAAAAGTTTTAATCAAAATTACATTATTTTCCTGCTCATTTCTTAATTTTCAGGTAAATTGTGTATCCTATGCTATATAAAGTGGCTTGAGTGCTACTTAAAAATATGATTTTGTATTCAGTTGTAGTTAAAGAAACTTAAAATTTAGGAAAAATTTTCAGAAAAGAATATCCCCATCCTTCATTGCACCGAAGTAACAACAATTTTTGCTACCTTATTAAAAAAATCTGGAAGAAGAGCATGCTCGTATGGTAAAATCTTATCATGACTATGGTATACTTTATCAAGGATCTTGAGTTAACACGAGAAGATTTGACTTGTTAACAGCAGTTTTTCTCTGCTACAGAATAGATGAAATTATGAAAGGCAAGATCACCTGAACTTAGTTATTTCATCAAAAATTGATTTCGCCTTTAAAACAAGCAATTTCAATTTTTATTGAAAAACGAAAAAATAAAATGCATAAATTAACTTACCGCAGTTCTAATTTACGAAAAGGAAAAAAATTACTATCTCTAAAATGATATGGCTAAAATTGATAACAGATAACTGAAAACTGATTGATATCTTTATGAGAAATTGGTATGAGAAAAGAATGTAGGGGGCTAATTAACAACATTATGGCCAATAATAATGCATTACACTGGTATTCAACCAGAAGCTAAACAGGCAGTAAAGTACTGTACTAAACTACATATTAACGACGAAAGCAGAAAAAAACTAAGGCTTGTTACTCATTTGTAACTACTTATCAAGAAGTAACATAAAGCGAACAGAAAAGTTATTAATCAAGGGTTATGTCATGAACAACCAAAAGTGACTGAAGACATGTCTCATAACTAATGTAACAGCCGGCAAAAACTTTTTCTGTCAAAAACATTTTTTTATAAAGATTGAAAATACTTTTTTGAAGGCGAAATCCATTTTTTATGTTATAAATATGTTCAGTTGATTTTGCGTTTCATAATTTTATCTAATATTTGCCGGCATCATCCGACAGAGCTACCAGTTAGTAATGTCGAGTTACAAATATCGGTTTATCCGGCTGCCCAGGCTTCACCCAACTTGTATTTCTTAGAGCAGAAATGATAAGTTGATACCAAAGAGAGTATCGTTCTTATGCCTCTATTCCCGATCGTCGTACAAATTCTATCCGTTTCTTCCAATACGTAGTGAGCACAAAAGTCAAAGCTAGAAGCGGGCAAACCATTTTTGCGAGTTTTAAAATTATAGAAAGTAAACGATTAGATAGTAGGTTTTTTCACGACCTGATACAAACTCCCATGCAATGATATTTGGACAGCAAGTCCTTGGCTTCATCTATGTGCCTCGGTACTGGGATGGAGCAAAAAGTAATTCATCTTTGTCGCGGATTCAAGTGATCATCTCACTCTATCAGTTAAAGCTGTCAATACTTACATATGAAGTATGATTGTACAAACTATCATTCTTTCTTTTCAAAAGGGTGAGGAGAGGAGAACAAAGTCAAAAATGATGGTGGCGCCAAAATAATGACCATTTTCACAATCAAAGAAATGAGCTAATGAGTGGTAGGTCTGTTTCACAATTTGGTGTGCCCTTTTCTCATTTGTATTCGTGGTATTAAGTTCTTTGGCTTGGCTATTTGCACAGCGAGAAAAAAGATCAAGCCTTCTATTACAGTCACACACAAGTAGTATAGGATGCGTCATTTGGCGCGGTTTGCGGGGGTGCTGCGGCGGTGCTGGCGGCGGTGCTGGTCTCTAACCCTAACCCTAGCCCTAGTTGTAACCCTAACCCTAACCCTAGTCTCAACCCTAACCCTAACCCTAACCCTAACCCTAGTCTTAACCCTAGCCCTAACCCTAACCCTAACCCTAGTCTTAACCCTAACCCTAACCCTAACCCTAGTCTCAACCCTAGCCCTAATCCTAACCCTAACCCTAGTCTTAACCCTAGCCCTAACCCTAACCCTAGCCCTAGTTGTAACCCTAACCCTAACCCTAGTCTCAACCCTAGCCCTAACCCTAACCCTAACCCTAGTCTTAACCCTAGCCCTAACCCTAACCCTAACCCTAGTCTTAACCCTAACCCTAACCCTAACCCTAGTCTCAACCCTAGCCCTAATCCTAACCCTAACCCTAGTCTTAACCCTAGCCCTAACCCTAACCCTAACCCTAGTTGTAACCCTAGTCTTAACCCTAACCCTAGCCCTAACCCTAACCCTTAACACTAACTCTACTCTAGATCTATTATGTGCGGGTACGAATATTAATTTGCAGGAGGAAGCTAACCATAGGACACTAATTTTATGGAGGTCTGAGGGTGCTAACTCTAAGAGAACCAACCCTAGGTCTGAGAGTGCCAACTCTAAGAGAGCCAATCTTAGGTCTGAGGGTGCTAGGTCTATGTGAACTAGCCATAGTTCTAAGGAAACTAACCCAAGATGTTATTTGAAGGAGGTCGGAGGGAGCTAACCCTAGATTTTATTTGAAGGAGGTCAGATAACCCTAGGCTTATTAATTTTATGTAGGTCTGGGAGACCAATCTGAGGGAGCTAGTTCCTACATGGTGACATTTCAAAAAGTTTGATGTCATTCTTATGACTTGTTATTGGTTTTTTGATTCTTTATTTCAATGACAACTTTTTAAGTAGACAGTAGTTACATCCCTATTGTGCAATCCATGACGTAAGTTTTTAACAAGACCGTGGGAATGTAGTTGCACAATCCGTGACGTAAGCTATAACAAGACCGTGGGAATGTAGTTGCACAACCCATGATGTATTTAACCGTGATTTTTGCTTTTGTGTAGACAGGTCCAGACTTGTCCATAGAAAATTTTAGTATATAATGTAAAAAGATCACATTTTATTCACCTGTTGGTTAGAATATATTGTTTCTGTCTTGTCCAGACATGTCCAAGCTTTTTCTCTATATTGTGCTTACATGATGAAAAGTTCTAAGGGAGCTAACCAAAGGTCTAAGGACACTAATTTTATTTGAAGGAGGACGTAGGGAGCTAACTCTAGATCTGAGAGAGTTAATATTAACACGGTGTGGACGGTATTTCAAAAAGTTTGGTGCAAAACTTACCACCATTTGGTACTTGATCTAATTATTACATATTTATGTAGTGGTTTTCAGGGCGTGATTCTGTATTTCAATGATGGAATCGTTTTTGTTTTTTTTAACTAGACCGTGGGAATGTAGTTGTACCCCTCTTGCACAATCCATCATGACGTAAGTTTTAACTAGACCATGAGAATGTAGTTGCATGCCTATTGCACAACCCATGACGTATTCTATTTTTAACCATGATGCGATTTTTGCTTTTGTGTAGACAGGTTTAGACTCGTATATCGAAAATTTTAGAGTATAATATATAAAAATTACGTTCTATTCAGCTGTTGGTTAGGATGTATTGTCTCCGTCTTGAATTATCCAATATGAGATAATATAATGTTGCAAAATGGTTTCATAATTCTGGTACAATTGTTTGCTATGATGTGACGCAATGACGTTAAAGCAAAGCGATGGGAAAAAGTTAGCAAAATGTAACGTCGCTCTAAGGATTATCCAAAGCATACGATTTTGAGGCTAGCTGTTTTTAACACTTTACGGTTAAGATCGTTCAAAGTCTGTTGTATATTTGTTTCCAACAATGTTCACACGCTTTTATGATAAAAGATTTATCAATTTAGCTAGCTATTCATGCGGTTTCTGCATTACGTAATTACAATGCCAGCGTTCTAGGTTGTTCAATTCAGGAAGTTATAATCGAAACTTCAAATATGTATAAACGCGGAAAAAAGTCACCTGACAATGAGACGGCAAAAAGACCATCAAAACGAACTGCCGTACCAATCAACATAACTTTATCAACAAGAAACAGAAAAACACGGTAAAAGATACAATTTTTAAATAGAAAACACGTTTTTTTTTCATTTACATCCAAACATCGCCTTATTATGAGTTGATCTACACCATGCAACACGATTTCAGACCAAGAAGCAACTTCAAAATCAAAAGTTTTATTTAAACAATCTCGATTCTATATGACAGCGTTTTTACTCAAAGATTCTTGTAAGCATGTTGTTGTATAAACTTATTATGCAAGGGTTTGTGTGATCAAGTCTGTTAATACTTGTTCTTCAATGTTACAGATCTTAGGTAAGAGTCAAATTCAATGTACTAAGAAAGACACATTTACCAATTAAAGCATAATTATTTCTGTAGACTAGGTTGATTTAACGTTATATAATAAAAATTTTGTAGTTGATCAGAAACACAACCGACCAATAGTTCTATTTTAAGCAAATGAGTAGAGATTTAAGTTTAACTTTTGTCAGGGAGCTTGAAATAATTCGCAGAGCGTTGAATTTCCAATATTTATACGGTATTACAAAACTATTATTATTTTTAAATGTTTAAATTTTTCTCGTTTTTTGTGACACATTACAAATTAACATTAAGACACAGGTTCCTTATCACATAATTCCGACACTTCTCTTCAATTTCATCCACCAGCATCGTTTCACTTGTCGAACGTCTTCTCTCAAACACTGTTCTTAACACGCGTCTTTAAAGGTGTATATCTTCTTTTCGCAATATCGGTTTCACAAAATTTAGGACTTCACTCGCTCAACTGCTAAATCTGTGACCTTAGAGAAATTCTTATAGTCTTTTGCCATCGTCAGGTGCAAAACTTTATTTTTGCTATAACAAAGATGAAACGTCACGAATTATCGTGCTTAAAATCGCTAACCACGTGATAGATAAGAAAACGGGAATGGATCGTTTCGTTGAATTACAATACATTGACTGACGCTGTAAAGGAGTAGTTTTCAAAGGATAACTCGTTTGAAGCCGAGACGTCATGAATGCGTAAGACACACGTGACCGATAAGTACGCAGTAGCCTGTGGTTATCACCAATTTGAACGATGCATACAGCGAACCAACGAAGGAAATGTAGCACATACTGGTGCTCTCATGGTCGTATATACACAAAACAATTGCCGTTACCTTTCCAATTCCTAAAAAGATGTTTTGAGGAAACGTATATTTGACATCTTTTTGAGTTGAAATAGCTTTCAAGATTTGAAATCTCGTTTTTTTAATATTGTCACAACTAGGTTGCTATAATTTAACTTAACACAATATAACGTATTAATCCTAAACGTTTAAATGCTGACAAATCAAACATTATTTTTAAGCTCATAAACTTAATATCATACGTCAGAGCCGACATCACTGATAACGAATCTCGCTTTACCACCAATTTTTTCCCCGTTAATGCAACTTTTAGCTGATTTTAATAAAAACCTTAACATTTTGAGCTTATTTGACTTCCATCACACATTTTTTGAGTTCAACACTGCTCCAAACATTACAACCTAACCGCGGATTTGCAAACTTTACCGTTTGTTTTCGCCAATACCTTTGTATTTCTGCAGGAATATTTTTCCCTGCTCACACTATTCAGCTGAATTATCACTTCCAGAATTATCTGAATTGATTGATTCCAAATATTATCCGTTTTCTTGATGTCATGTAATTTTATTGTCGTTCTTGTGCATTAACACATAGGTATAACATCGTGTGAAAACTCATTAGTTCCAGATTGTTGGAAATTATTTAGATCAAAATTTTGAAAACATGACAACTTTTTCTATATAAAATTACCAAGTCAGAACTTGAACGGTTTTAGTCTGTTTATTTGTGAGCTTACAGTTTCAACTCTCACGTTTTTACAAAATCTACATCTACTATCAATTTTATTAGTGAAAAAACACGAGTTTATCAAATATTTTATCAACTTTTCAAGAAATAAGAACCGCATTCATAGTTTTTTCAGAGCGTTTGCTAGCAATTACAAATACTTATGAACTACTGCGACCCTTCAATTTTAACTAAACATCCAATTTTTAACTCTTTTATGGTGACCTAAACCACCACAAACTAAAAACTTGCCAACACTTTCAAAGCTTTACAGAACCTAAACGCGTTTACAAAGCAAAAAAATTGCCTGTACACCATTTTCAACCCTCACACTATCAGTTATATGCATTCACAAAACAAAATGAACCTCAACTTTGTTGTTAAGTCGCCTTTATTTTTTATTACATAATCCTAAGCTCACGATAGTATGGTTGGCAACGTTATTAAACAAAAATTTTTAATTATAAGTGATCTAATTTTATAAAAGTGTTAACAAACAATCTTTTCTATGATGCATTAAGACAACTTCAACACTCGTGTATTGGCGGCTACAAAGCAAAATTTAATCAAAAAAATCTAAGTCTCTGAACTTGTTTCTATGCGTTCCTCATAGTAACCGTTTGCAAGAGCTTCAGCCACAATCTTTAACTCTGAAGCAAACCAAGTCTAACGAAACTTAGCGACTTTCAGCTCTGTTTTTCAACAAACTAGGACATTAGTTATCGATAAGACCTGCATAAATATAAAATTTTTGACGTGCTTGTTTATTTTTGTCAAATTCTACACAACTTTCTTACTAGACGTTGCGCTTTTAGCGTTTTATCCTAGTTAATGTTGAAACAAAAAACTGTCGATTATTTAAAAAATAACATTTTTTCACTGTGCAATTAAAAATTGTTATTACCTGTAGACCTAGTTCAAACGTAATAATATAAACGTACAAGGTATTTTCCGAACTTTACCCTAACTTATTTACCAAATGTTGACTCACAAATACCACTTATAAACAAAATCTGAACTCACTACCACTTATTTTCAAAACATTTTTCATAAACCTCGAAATTTTTTACTGAGTAAACACTACACTTGTGTTTCTATGCTGCTATTACTTCACATATTTTAAAACAAACCTTACTTTTTATATACATTAGATAGTTAAAATTTCATCAAAGCATTCTCACAAACACTAAATTCAGGATTTTTAACAGGGTTATACCTAACTTTAAACCTAAACAGTTCTGATTTTTCTAACTAATCAAGTCAATTGCATTATATTTTAGCTCTATTATATTGCAATAGGTAATAAACTTACGACTTATATATCTTGATAAGCCTTTACGTAACAAAATTAGTGCAAATTCTATTAAACACTTTAAAAAGCTTTATCTGTTTACCCTCACCGAAGATTGAACTCACAATTTTTGTCGTTTTGATGCTACAAAACTTTTTATATGTCCACTTTACATTCAAGAAACGTTTAAAAAACTGAAGCTAATCATTATCTGATACCGCCACTCACAAAGATGTAACAAAAATGACCCGTTTAAGATGATTCTTTAAAATTCTGTATAGTATAATTCATTCTTTTCAATTAAAAACACTATTTGTGACATTATTTAAATGTGATTACGAGTAAAAATCTTTGTAAACGCTCCTATCACTAAGCACGACTTTAATCAAAATACCAAATATTTTCAGAATTCCACTGTTCATCGCGTTTAAATTTCAAACTTGCAATTAATATATAAGATGCGTAGATTTATCAGCGAATCTAAAAAAATTTTACATGTTTCACCAAACGTCTTTTATAAGATATATTTTTTTACGACAAAAAGCCTAAACTTAAGATTTACCAAATAATTTGAATTTCCCCACTATGTCCATGAAACTTGCAACGGTTAACATCAACACATTTAATTTCAAAACAAAATTTTATAAACTTACAAACTGCTTATATCTATTTTTCATGTAATTACTCTCGTCACATATTGAACTAGTAATCTTTAAGATTTTTATTAACTTTTAGATACATTAAAGGCAAACTTATGATTAAGTCATGCATTAAAATTTTCGTCTTCACCAAAAATCAAATTCACACAGCCTTGAAGCAAAACATACACACTTAAAATCATGAAAAATTCTAATACATTCATGCTTAAGCTTGCATCAAACACTAAATTTGAAAACTATTACCGTGTAATGTAATACCGTAAAACAAAATTTCAAGTTTTTTTTTTCAATTCTAAGGCGTCAGTTATCGCACCGTAGTCTTGACAATGTTATTTTTGAGTGCAAAACATAACGAATAACCTAATACTTCTCAACTAATAAGCATTTTTACATTATTTTAAGTTATAAATCTACTATTTTGTTGCATTCAATCGTCACGAAAGATCACTAGTTTTTGATGTCACATAAATGCCTTTACTTGAAAACATTTAGTTGTCTTAGTTTTTGTCTCTTTGAGGTGACGTAACAAATTTGATTGAATAAAGGTTGCATATGTCACGGTTATGTCAGACTCAGTGTAAGTATCACGTGACAACGATACAGCAAAGCGTCAAATATTGTATGAAAACCAACTGGAATAAAGGGTACCCATGCCTAAGTCATCAACAGTGCTTTCCTAAACCTAACAGCGCTGCCGCCAATGGAGAATTTTCATAATAGTTTGGTGGTTTAGCAATTCTTTTACTTGCTACCTAGTAGTTATAAATATTAATAAAATCTATAAAAACTTATTGACGTCGTAATTTTGATTGCAAAAATTTAATACAATTTAGAATATTTCACCTTTATGCTTGTAAAATATTGATAATTTGCTTTATTCCAGTTGGTTTTCATACAATATTTGACGCTTTGCTGTATCGTTGTCACGTGATACTTACACTGAGTCTGACATAACCGTGACATATGCAACCTTTATTCAATCAAATTTGTTACGTCACCTCAAAGAGACAAAAACTAAGACAACTAAATGTTTTCAAGTAAAGGCATTTATGTGACATCAAAAACTAGTGATCTTTCGTGACGATTGAATGCAACAAAATAGTAGATTTATAACTTAAAATAATGTAAAAATGCTTATTAGTTGAGAAGTATTAGGTTATTCGTTATGTTTTGCACTCAAAAATAACATTGTCAAGACTACGGTGCGATAACTGACGCCTTAGAATTGAAAAAAAAAACTTGAAATTTTGTTTTACGGTAATACATTACACGGTAATAGTTTTCAAATTTAGTGTTTGATGCAAGCTTAAGCATGAATGTATTAGAATTTTTCATGATTTTAAGTGTGTATGTTTTGCTTCAAGGCTGTGTGAATTTGATTTTTGGTGAAGACGAAAATTTTAATGCATGACTTAATCATAAGTTTGCCTTTAATGTATCTAAAAGTTAATAAAAATCTTAAAGATTACTAGTTCAATATGTGACGAGAGTAATTACATGAAAAATAGATATAAGCAGTTTGTAAGTTTATAAAATTTTGTTTTGAAATTAAATGTGTTGATGTTAACCGTTGCAAGTTTCATGGACATAGTGGGGAAATTCAAATTATTTGGTAAATCTTAAGTTTAGGCTTTTTGTCGTAAAAAAATATATCTTATAAAAGACGTTTGGTGAAACATGTAAAATTTTTTTAGATTCGCTGATAAATCTACGCATCTTATATATTAATTGCAAGTTTGAAATTTAAACGCGATGAACAGTGGAATTCTGAAAATATTTGGTATTTTGATTAAAGTCGTGCTTAGTGATAGGAGCGTTTACAAAGATTTTTACTCGTAATCACATTTAAATAATGTCACAAATAGTGTTTTTAATTGAAAAGAATGAATTATACTATACAGAATTTTAAAGAATCATCTTAAACGGGTCATTTTTGTTACATCTTTGTGAGTGGCGGTATCAGATAATGATTAGCTTCAGTTTTTTAAACGTTTCTTGAATGTAAAGTGGACATATAAAAAGTTTTGTAGCATCAAAACGACAAAAATTGTGAGTTCAATCTTCGGTGAGGGTAAACAGATAAAGCTTTTTAAAGTGTTTAATAGAATTTGCACTAATTTTGTTACGTAAAGGCTTATCAAGATATATAAGTCGTAAGTTTATTACCTATTGCAATATAATAGAGCTAAAATATAATGCAATTGACTTGATTAGTTAGAAAAATCAGAACTGTTTAGGTTTAAAGTTAGGTATAACCCTGTTAAAAATCCTGAATTTAGTGTTTGTGAGAATGCTTTGATGAAATTTTAACTATCTAATGTATATAAAAAGTAAGGTTTGTTTTAAAATATGTGAAGTAATAGCAGCATAGAAACACAAGTATAGTGTTTACTCAGTAAAAAATTTCGAGGTTTATGAAAAATGTTTTGAAAATAAGTGGTAGTGAGTTCAGATTTTGTTTATAAGTGGTATTTGTGAGTCAACATTTGGTAAATAAGTTAGGGTAAAGTTCGGAAAATACCTTGTACGTTTATATTATTACGTTTGAACTAGGTCTACAGGTAATAACA
>CAVLYW010000082.1:0-2500 GCA_963675345.1 Trididemnum clinides
CTAACCCTAACCCTAACCCTAACCCTAACCCTAACCCTAACCCTAACCCTAACCCTAACCCTAACCCTAACCCTAACCCTAACCCTAACCCTAACCCTAACCCTAACCCTAACCCTAACCCTAACCCTAACCCTAACCCTAACCCTAACCCTAACCCTAACCCTAACCCTAACCCTAACCCTAACCCTAACCCTAACCCTAACCCTAACCCTAACCCTAACCCTAACCCTAACCCTAACCCTAACCCTAACCCTAACCCTAACCCTAACCCTAACCCTAACCCTAACCCTAACCCTAACCCTAACCCTAACCCTAACCCTAACCCTAACCCTAACCCTAACCCTAACCCTAACCCTAACCCTAACCCTAACCCTAACCCTAACCCTAACCCTAACCCTAACCCTAACCCTAACCCTAACCCTAACCCTAACCCTAACCCTAACCCTAACCCTAACCCTAACCCTAACCCTAACCCTAACCCTAACCCTAACCCTAACCCTAACCCTAACCCTAACCCTAACCCTAACCCTAACCCTAACCCTAACCCTAACCCTAACCCTAACCCTAACCCTAACCCTAACCCTAACCCTAACCCTAACCCTAACCCTAACCCTAACCCTAACCCTAACCCTAACCCTAACCCTAACCCTAACCCTAACCCTAACCCTAACCCTAACCCTAACCCTAACCCTAACCCTAACCCTAACCCTAACCCTAACCCTAACCCTAACCCTAACCCTAACCCTAACCCTAACCCTAACCCTAACCCTAACCCTAACCCTAACCCTAACCCTAACCCTAACCCTAACCCTAACCCTAACCCTAACCCTAACCCTAACCCTAACCCTAACCCTAACCCTAACCCTAACCCTAACCCTAACCCTAACCCTAACCCTAACCCTAACCCTAACCCTAACCCTAACCCTAACCCTAACCCTAACCCTAACCCTAACCCTAACCCTAACCCTAACCCTAACCCTAACCCTAACCCTAACCCTAACCCTAACCCTAACCCTAACCCTAACCCTAACCCTAACCCTAACCCTAACCCTAACCCTAACCCTAACCCTAACCCTAACCCTAACCCTAACCCTAACCCTAACCCTAACCCTAACCCTAACCCTAACCCTAACCCTAACCCTAACCCTAACCCTAACCCTAACCCTAACCCTAACCCTAACCCTAACCCTAACCCTAACCCTAACCCTAACCCTAACCCTAACCCTAACCCTAACCCTAACCCTAACCCTAACCCTAACCCTAACCCTAACCCTAACCCTAACCCTAACCCTAACCCTAACCCTAACCCTAACCCTAACCCTAACCCTAACCCTAACCCTAACCCTAACCCTAACCCTAACCCTAACCCTAACCCTAACCCTAACCCTAACCCTAACCCTAACCCTAACCCTAACCCTAACCCTAACCCTAACCCTAACCCTAACCCTAACCCTAACCCTAACCCTAACCCTAACCCTAACCCTAACCCTAACCCTAACCCTAACCCTAACCCTAACCCTAACCCTAACCCTAACCCTAACCCTAACCCTAACCCTAACCCTAACCCTAACCCTAACCCTAACCCTAACCCTAACCCTAACCCTAACCCTAACCCTAACCCTAACCCTAACCCTAACCCTAACCCTAACCCTAACCCTAACCCTAACCCTAACCCTAACCCTAACCCTAACCCTAACCCTAACCCTAACCCTAACCCTAACCCTAACCCTAACCCTAACCCTAACCCTAACCCTAACCCTAACCCTAACCCTAACCCTAACCCTAACCCTAACCCTAACCCTAACCCTAACCCTAACCCTAACCCTAACCCTAACCCTAACCCTAACCCTAACCCTAACCCTAACCCTAACCCTAACCCTAACCCTAACCCTAACCCTAACCCTAACCCTAACCCTAACCCTAACCCTAACCCTAACCCTAACCCTAACCCTAACCCTAACCCTAACCCTAACCCTAACCCTAACCCTAACCCTAACCCTAACCCTAACCCTAACCCTAACCCTAACCCTAACCCTAACCCTAACCCTAACCCTAACCCTAACCCTAACCCTAACCCTAACCCTAACCCTAACCCTAACCCTAACCCTAACCCTAACCCTAACCCTAACCCTAACCCTAACCCTAACCCTAACCCTAACCCTAACCCTAACCCTAACCCTAACCCTAACCCTAACCCTAACCCTAACCCTAACCCTAACCCTAACCCTAACCCTAACCCTAACCCTAACCCTAACCCTAACCCTAACCCTAACCCTAACCCTAACCCTAACCCTAACCCTAACCCTAACCCTAACCCTAACCCTAACCCTAACCCTAACCCTAACCCTAACCCTAACCCTAACCCTAACCCTAACCCTAACCCTAACCCTAACCCTAACCCTAACCCTAACCCTAACCCTAACCCTAACCCTAACCCTAACCCTAACCCTAACCCTAACCCTAACCCTAACCCTAACCCTAACCCTAACCCTAACCCTAA
>CAVLYW010000082.1:5000-163843 GCA_963675345.1 Trididemnum clinides
AACCCTAACCCTAACCCTAACCTAACCCTAACCCTAACCCTAACCCTAACCCTAACCCTAACCCTAACCCTAACCCTAACCCTAACCCTAACCCTAACCCTAACCCTAACCCTAACCCTAACCCTAACCCTAACCCTAACCCTAACCCTAACCCTAACCCTAACCCTAACCCTAACCCTAACCTAACCCTAACCCTAACCCTAACCCTAACCCTAACCCTAACCCTAACCCTAACCCTAACCCTAACCCTAACCCTAACCCTAACCCTAACCCTAACCCTAACCCTAACCCTAACCCTAACCCTAACCCTAACCCTAACCCTAACCCTAACCCTAACCCTAACCCTAACCCTAACCCTAACCCTAACCCTAACCCTAACCCTAACCCTAACCCTAACCCTAACCCTAACCCTAACCCTAACCCTAACCCTAACCCTAACCCTAACCCTAACCCTAACCCTAACCCTAACCCTAACCCTAACCCTAACCCTAACCCTAACCCTAACCCTAACCCTAACCCTAACCCTAACCCTAACCCTAACCCTAACCCTAACCCTAACCCTAACCCTAACCCTAACCCTAACCCTAACCCTAACCCTAACCCTAACCCTAACCCTAACCCTAACCCTAACCCTAACCCTAACCCTAACCCTAACCCTAACCCTAACCCTAACCCTAACCCTAACCCTAACCTAACCCTAACCCTAACCCTAACCCTAACCCTAACCCTAACCCTAACCCTAACCCTAACCCTAACCCTAACCCTAACCCTAACCCTAACCCTAACCCTAACCCTAACCCTAACCCTAACCCTAACCCTAACCCTAACCCTAACCCTAACCCTAACCCTAACCCTAACCCTAACCCTAACCCTAACCCTAACCCTAACCCTAACCCTAACCCTAACCCTAACCCTAACCCTAACCCTAACCCTAACCCTAACCCTAACCCTAACCCTAACCCTAACCCTAACCCTAACCCTAACCCTAACCCTAACCCTAACCCTAACCCTAACCCTAACCCTAACCCTAACCCTAACCCTAACCCTAACCCTAACCCTAACCCTAACCCTAACCCTAACCCTAACCCTAACCCTAACCCTAACCCTAACCCTAACCCTAACCCTAACCCTAACCCTAACCCTAACCCTAACCCTAACCCTAACCCTAACCCTAACCCTAACCCTAACCCTAACCCTAACCCTAACCCTAACCCTAACCCTAACCCTAACCCTAACCCTAACCCTAACCCTAACCCTAACCCTAACCTAACCCTAACCCTAACCCTAACCCTAACCCTAACCCTAACCCTAACCCTAACCCTAACCCTAACCCTAACCCTAACCCTAACCCTAACCCTAACCCTAACCCTAACCCTAACCCTAACCCTAACCCTAACCCTAACCCTAACCCTAACCCTAACCCTAACCCTAACCCTAACCCTAACCCTAACCCTAACCCTAACCTAACCCTAACCCTAACCCTAACCCTAACCCTAACCCTAACCCTAACCCTAACCCTAACCCTAACCCTAACCCTAACCCTAACCCTAACCCTAACCCTAACCCTAACCCTAACCCTAACCCTAACCCTAACCCTAACCCTAACCCTAACCCTAACCCTAACCCTAACCCTAACCCTAACCCTAACCCTAACCCTAACCCTAACCCTAACCCTAACCCTAACCCTAACCCTAACCCTAACCCTAACCCTAACCCTAACCCTAACCCTAACCCTAACCCTAACCCTAACCCTAACCCTAACCCTAACCCTAACCCTAACCCTAACCCTAACCCTAACCCTAACCCTAACCCTAACCCTAACCCTAACCCTAACCCTAACCCTAACCCTAACCCTAACCCTAACCCTAACCCTAACCCTAACCCTAACCCTAACCCTAACCCTAACCCTAACCCTAACCCTAACCCTAACCCTAACCCTAACCCTAACCCTAACCCTAACCCTAACCCTAACCCTAACCCTAACCCTAACCCTAACCCTAACCCTAACCCTAACCCTAACCCTAACCCTAACCTAACCCTAACCCTAACCCTAACCCTAACCCTAACCCTAACCCTAACCCTAACCCTAACCCTAACCCTAACCCTAACCCTAACCCTAACCCTAACCCTAACCCTAACCCTAACCCTAACCCTAACCCTAACCCTAACCCTAACCCTAACCCTAACCCTAACCCTAACCCTAACCCTAACCCTAACCTAACCCTAACCCTAACCCTAACCCTAACCCTAACCCTAACCCTAACCCTAACCCTAACCCTAACCCTAACCCTAACCCTAACCCTAACCCTAACCCTAACCCTAACCCTAACCCTAACCCTAACCCTAACCCTAACCCTAACCCTAACCCTAACCCTAACCCTAACCCTAACCCTAACCCTAACCCTAACCCTAACCCTAACCCTAACCCTAACCCTAACCCTAACCCTAACCCTAACCCTAACCCTAACCCTAACCCTAACCCTAACCCTAACCTAACCCTAACCCTAACCCTAACCCTAACCCTAACCCTAACCCTAACCTAACCCTAACCCTAACCCTAACCTAACCCTAACCCTAACCCTAACCCTAACCCTAACCCTAACCCTAACCCTAACCCTAACCCTAACCCTAACCCTAACCCTAACCCTAACCCTAACCCTAACCCTAACCCTAACCCTAACCCTAACCCTAACCCTAACCCTAACCCTAACCCTAACCCTAACCCTAACCCTAACCCTAACCCTAACCCTAACCCTAACCCTAACCCTAACCCTAACCCTAACCCTAACCCTAACCCTAACCCTAACCCTAACCCTAACCCTAACCCTAACCCCTAACCCTAACCTAACCCTAACCCTAACCCTAACCCTAACCCTAACCCTAACCCTAACCCTAACCCTAACCCTAACCCTAACCCTAACCCTAACCCTAACCCTAACCCTAACCCTAACCCTAACCCTAACCCTAACCCTAACCCTAACCCTAACCCTAACCCTAACCCTAACCCTAACCCTAACCCTAACCCTAACCCTAACCCTAACCCTAACCCTAACCCTAACCCTAACCCTAACCCTAACCCTAACCCTAACCCTAACCTAACCCTAACCCTAACCCTAACCCTAACCCTAACCCTAACCCTAACCCTAACCCTAACCCTAACCCTAACCCTAACCCTAACCCTAACCCTAACCCTAACCCTAACCCTAACCCTAACCCTAACCCTAACCCTAACCCTAACCCTAACCCTAACCCTAACCCTAACCCTAACCCTAACCCTAACCCTAACCCTAACCCTAACCCTAACCCTAACCCTAACCCTAACCCTAACCCTAACCCTAACCCTAACCCTAACCCTAACCCTAACCCTAACCCTAACCCTAACCCTAACCCTAACCCTAACCCTAACCCTAACCCTAACCCTAACCCTAACCCTAACCCTAACCCTAACCTAACCCTAACCCTAACCCTAACCCTAACCCTAACCCTAACCCTAACCCTAACCCTAACCCTAACCCTAACCCTAACCCTAACCCTAACCCTAACCCTAACCCTAACCCTAACCCTAACCCTAACCCTAACCCTAACCCTAACCCTAACCCTAACCCTAACCCTAACCCTAACCCTAACCCTAACCCTAACCCTAACCCTAACCCTAACCCTAACCCTAACCCTAACCTAACCCTAACCCTAACCCTAACCCTAACCCTAACCCTAACCCTAACCCTAACCCTAACCCTAACCCTAACCCTAACCCTAACCCTAACCCTAACCTACCCTAACCCTAACCCTAACCCTAACCCTAACCTAACCCTAACCCTAACCCTAACCCTAACCCTAACCCTAACCCTAACCCTAACCCTAACCCTAACCCTAACCCTAACCCTAACCCTAACCCTAACCCTAACCCTAACCCTAACCCTAACCCTAACCTAACCCTAACCCTAACCCTAACCCTAACCCTAACCCTAACCCTAACCCTAACCCTAACCCTAACCCTAACCCTAACCCTAACCCTAACCCTAACCCTAACCCTAACCCTAACCCTAACCCTAACCCTAACCCTAACCCTAACCCTAACCCTAACCCTAACCCTAACCCTAACCCTAACCCTAACCCTAACCCTAACCCTAACCCTAACCCTAACCCTAACCCTAACCCTAACCCTAACCCTAACCCTAACCCTAACCCTAACCCTAACCTAACCCTAACCCTAACCCTAACCCTAACCCTAACCCTAACCCTAACCCTAACCTAACCCTAACCCTAACCCTAACCCTAACCCTAACCCTAACCCTAACCCTAACCCTAACCCTAACCCTAACCCTAACCCTAACCTAACCCTAACCCTAACCCTAACCCTAACCCTAACCCTAACCCTAACCCTAACCCTAACCCTAACCCTAACCCTAACCCTAACCCTAACCCTAACCCTAACCCTAACCCTAACCCTAACCCTAACCCTAACCCTAACCCTAACCCTAACCCTAACCCTAACCCTAACCCTAACCCTAACCCTAACCCTAACCCTAACCCTAACCCTAACCCTAACCCTAACCCTAACCCTAACCCTAACCCTAACCCTAACCCTAACCCTAACCCTAACCCTAACCCTAACCCTAACCCTAACCCTAACCCTAACCCTAACCCTAACCCTAACCCTAACCCTAACCCTAACCCTAACCCTAACCCTAACCCTAACCCTAACCCTAACCCTAACCCTAACCCTAACCCTAACCCTAACCCTAACCCTAACCCTAACCCTAACCCTAACCCTAACCCTAACCCTAACCCTAACCCTAACCCTAACCCTAACCCTAACCCTAACCCTAACCCTAACCCTAACCCTAACCCTAACCCTAACCCTAACCCTAACCCTAACCCTAACCCTAACCCTAACCCTAACCCTAACCCTAACCCTAACCCTAACCCTAACCCTAACCCTAACCCTAACCCTAACCCTAACCCTAACCCTAACCCTAACCCTAACCCTAACCCTAACCCTAACCCTAACCCTAACCCTAACCCTAACCCTAACCCTAACCCTAACCCTAACCCTAACCCTAACCCTAACCCTAACCCTAACCCTAACCCTAACCCTAACCCTAACCCTAACCCTAACCCTAACCCTAACCCTAACCCTAACCCTAACCCTAACCCTAACCCTAACCCTAACCCTAACCCTAACCCTAACCCTAACCCTAACCCTAACCCTAACCCTAACCCTAACCCTAACCCTAACCCTAACCCTAACCCTAACCCTAACCCTAACCCTAACCCTAACCCTAACCCTAACCCTAACCCTAACCCTAACCCTAACCCTAACCCTAACCCTAACCCTAACCCTAACCCTAACCCTAACCCTAACCCTAACCCTAACCCTAACCCTAACCCTAACCCTAACCCTAACCCTAACCCTAACCCTAACCCTAACCCTAACCCTAACCCTAACCCTAACCCTAACCCTAACCCTAACCCTAACCCTAACCCTAACCCTAACCCTAACCCTAACCCTAACCCTAACCCTAACCCTAACCCTAACCCTAACCCTAACCCTAACCCTAACCCTAACCCTAACCCTAACCCTAACCCTAACCCTAACCCTAACCCTAACCCTAACCCTAACCCTAACCCTAACCCTAACCCTAACCCTAACCCTAACCCTAACCCTAACCCTAACCCTAACCCTAACCCTAACCCTAACCCTAACCCTAACCCTAACCCTAACCCTAACCCTAACCCTAACCCTAACCCTAACCCTAACCCTAACCCTAACCCTAACCCTAACCCTAACCCTAACCCTAACCCTAACCCTAACCCTAACCCTAACCCTAACCCTAACCCTAACCCTAACCCTAACCCTAACCCTAACCCTAACCCTAACCCTAACCCTAACCCTAACCCTAACCCTAACCCTAACCCTAACCCTAACCCTAACCCTAACCCTAACCCTAACCCTAACCCTAACCCTAACCCTAACCCTAACCCTAACCCTAACCCTAACCCTAACCCTAACCCTAACCCTAACCCTAACCCTAACCCTAACCCTAACCCTAACCCTAACCCTAACCCTAACCCTAACCCTAACCCTAACCCTAACCCTAACCCTAACCCTAACCCTAACCCTAACCCTAACCCTAACCCTAACCCTAACCCTAACCCTAACCCTAACCCTAACCCTAACCCTAACCCTAACCCTAACCCTAACCCTAACCCTAACCCTAACCCTAACCCTAACCCTAACCCTAACCCTAACCCTAACCCTAACCCTAACCCTAACCCTAACCCTAACCCTAACCCTAACCCTAACCCTAACCCTAACCCTAACCCTAACCCTAACCCTAACCCTAACCCTAACCCTAACCCTAACCCTAACCCTAACCCTAACCCTAACCCTAACCCTAACCCTAACCCTAACCCTAACCCTAACCCTAACCCTAACCCTAACCCTAACCCTAACCCTAACCCTAACCCTAACCCTAACCCTAACCCTAACCCTAACCCTAACCCTAACCCTAAAATTGGTTACTTGGTACTAATTGACCTTGTTTCCTTAAAAGCATGATTCTGTGGCGTGGTATGTCTGAGTTTATAAAAAAATTCAATAAAGTGTAAAGGCACAACCAAACATTTTGAAGAGTAGCCCACTCCAAGCAAAACAATTGGTAATCTTCGTAAAAAAAGAGTGGGGTAAAGATGGCCTGTTATATTTTTTGCAACAAATATTAGTGTTACGTTTGCAAATAGTTTTTCTTTTTTCGAAAGACGCAATGCAAGCGGGATTATGACGTAATGTGTTCGTAACAAAGACTCACGATTTCTCGCTTTCTTCAGCGCGAGTTGCCACGAGGTGAAAACATTATTTGCTGGTTATCTGGAATTCTCGGTTTAAAAGTGTACAGTTATCATGTTTGTTTGTTGAGTTGTCCGAATAATAATCTAATAATAATGCTAGGGTGTATGAAATTTGAAATTCTGAAGCAAGTTTAATATCGTGCTGAATTGTGTAACTCTCATCAAATTTACGATTAATTATGATGAATTCGAGAGCCTAGTTAACCTAAAATTGATTTGTTCCAAAGGGATAAGAAGCTGCGCTAGGGTCTCTAACCGTAGAAATTACTCTGGGTATTCTGGTTATACTATAAGCATTATTAGTATTATTATTGTGTGTTGGGTTGTAAATAGTGAATGAATTTGCTGGATTACTTGATTTGTAAATATAACTGTTCGATTTGTAAAAGAAACTCTGCTCAGCATACAATAGTGATAGGTAATCGCTACTTGTAGAAATTGCAGCCTGGCCCACGTTCAAATAGATTCTGCAATTAGTGTCCAGCAACATATCATCTAAATGTTTGGTTTCGCGTTAGTTTGCTCTTTGCATAGCTGCGTTTATGTCACGACTACAAAACATGCGCGCAGCCGGAGGTTTTAGGTCGTTAAAACAGACATATAACTACGAAAAAGTTGTAAATAGTGGTCCTAATATTAATATTTAATAGTTATCCCCAAAAATACACATATCAATTAATTGGCGGCAACCCCCCGCCCCTCTACCCCACCACTTTGAAATTAAGCTTCCATGCACCTCATAAAATGAACAAATAAGACTGTTTGATATCGTTAGCCTTTTTATCACTGCTTTCATAAATATTAATTGGATTGTCCGATATTCTCAACCTCGACATTGATGGGGGATCTGCGGGCGATGCCAAAAAAGCCGGCTAAATAAAAATAAAATTCATCTGGGAGCAGAATGTGTTGTTATGGCTAAAACTAGATGACCATCAAAGCGTTCTCAACAGTTTTGTTTCACTGATTTTTTCCACCAAGATCTGTGTATTTTTTTCTTTTTATTACTTATATAAGTGGTTTGGTTTTCTTATTTTCCTAACAACCCCGATCATAAAATTAAGCTTTATAGGCACAATACATGGTTTCTTTATTTATGTTTGTGACTTGAAAATCTGTTTGTGACGTTTTGAAGGGCACAATCATCACAGGTTGGTCGTTGATTTTAGCTTACTGAAGTTAGCATTGGCTAGATTGTAAAATGTGTTAAATTTATATGTAATAGATTTTTTAATAAAAAAAATACAAAATATGTTTGTTAGTTAAAAAAGCCAATGTGTTTCTACACCACATCTCTTTTATGTTTCTGTTTGTTTTAAAAATGTCATTTCCACCTCCAATTCCCCTTCATGGAAAAGCAAGCACTCTCTCATCAGAGGAAGATATGGAGACGAGAACGACAACGCCAGCGATAGAAGGAACCGGTAAGTTTATGTTGAGCGACGGAATGTATGTTTATTTTCCTGGCTTGGCACTACTTGTATCTGGTTTTACTGCGCAAATTCCTCACAGTTTTGAGAAATTTTCTTGTGCTGCCAGTATTAGAATTAGTGACTTCAATCGCTTCAATAACTTTCGGCTGCTTTTGCTTTTTTTTCCAAATATTTTGCAGCGGCCACGTAAGCCACCTAAAAGACTGCCCGTAATATTTGCGTATCGCGTCTTTTCTATTTTTACTATCAAAAGGTACTTTTGTAAAGGGCTGTTGATGTTTGCTTCTATTTTTGACAATTTGTTGACATCAGCTTTTCTTGAACCAATGGTTGGAGAGTGATTAGCTTTTTTACTCAGAGTAAATTTTGTATGGATGATTTACAATAAATGGATATATTTTGGCATTGCAGAACAATGTTTATAATCACAAATAACAGCTCACGCAATTTTTTCCCTTTCCAAAGCTCTGTTGTCTATAGAGTGAAAATTGGACTAGACTTTTGAAATTTTGCCGCGTGCGCCATGACATTGATACAGCAGAAAAATGCAATTGCGATACAGCGGGGCAAATGTGACTTATTTTTTGCAGTGCAGTTTTCGACAAAAATATGCTGACGCCTCAGAAATTAAAAAATATTTCAGCTCCGAGATTGGAAAAAAATGTTGAATGTTGAAAAATGATTTGAAAAACCAATAATATGGTGGAAAAACCATTTATTATTGGAAAAAGTCTCTTGAGTTGGGAAACATTTAGTTGCATACCTAATCCTCAACCCACCTTCAAGTAAAGTGCCGCCATTTAGTAACGTGGGCGCTGATTATTTTGGTCCCTTTCAAAGTCCGCCAAGCTCGCAGTACGTACTTGCTTAGTTGTCAAGAGCTTTACATACAGAAATTTCCGATTCTTTTTTTACCGACTCATTCCTACAAATGTTGCGGAGCTACATAGTTGGACGTGGTAAATCTCGATGCATTTCGAGCGATAATGGCGCTAACGTTATCGGCGCGGCTTCCTTGTTAAAGCTTTTATCAAAAAAAGTTGAATCAGCAACAGATTCACAATTTCCTTCGGAAGAAAAATATCGAATGGCATTACATTTCCCAACAGTTAGCCATATGGAAGAAGGTTGGGAGAGAATGATTCTCTCCATTCGCACCTTTGCTAAGGCTAAACCTCATCTGATGAGTCTCTTATTACCATGATGGTTGAAGTACTACAATTATTAACTGCAGACCTTAAGTTTGGGTTGACATGGATTCTGGATTCAATAAATCTTTGGGCCCTAATCACATGCTTCTTCCAAGAGATAATTGAAACATCCCCCGTGGTATTTTTGTCAAGAAAGTTTCATATAGCACGCCACACAGGGCTCAGTATCAATACCTTGCTCAGCAGTTTGGTCCAGATTTATCAAGAAATTTCTTTAGTCTTGCTCTAAAGCGAAAATACTTCAAATTTCAATCGCATTTGCGAACAATTCACGTGATCATACACGTGAACGACTCACAGCAGAGGTAAAGAAGGGGAAGGGCTACCTTGTTGTGTGTGCAGTGATATGTTTGCTAAAACTTAACTCCATGCCTAATTTAGCAAAGAAAATATTTAGTAAACCGAATACAATAAGATTGGTGACTATAACTAATTATATTGAAATAAAGAAGTAGTTTTTGCTCTGTTAAGATCAGTGGTCAGGCAGCATTGAAAAGAGTTAGCAGATAGAATGGAAATGCAATATGTCGTCTCCGATCTGTTTCTCTGCACCCCACTGGCAAGTCATAGATAAGGATAATCGGCAATTGGGCGACAGGTTTTCAAATTATGCAGGTGCGGAGATGGTTCAGCAAAACACATGCTTTTTGGCTAATGTTCATTGCGGTACTGGCAGAGCAATGAGTATAGAACGGCAGTGGGCGTCTTTTTCACCTGTGGCATTTTGTTGCTGTTGGTCTTGTGATGCAGTCAGAACCAAATGAAATAAAGGCCTTCATTGTAAGTGAGTCACAGAATCGTGAAACACTGCAAAAAAGGACTCTGCTGCAATGCCGAGGCTCCTTTTTTACCACGGTAACTGTCGCACTTTTGCCGCAAAGATCTGGTATGGAACACATTGCTGTGCTCCATAGAACATCAGGACAAAGAACTGAAGCAATAATCTGCAAAAGATAATACCGGAAGATATTTAGTAAATGTTTAATTTAGTCTTGGTGAGCACCAGTCGTCAGTGAAAACCCAGCAGCGGCTGAAATCTGCTTTACGACCTACCATATCAAACTGTAGCAGTGCAAGAAGGCCAGGAGGTATCAACAAATTTGGGCCTAGAATGCCTTAGGTAAACCAGTTCTTTAGAATTGCTGTGTTCTGATTTCAAATGTGGCAATAGCATACGTGCCCACCTTAATTTGTCCTCCAAACTCCAATATTTCTAAAATTTTAGGTAACTCCGGAAAAAATTTTATCATTATAAGCAGGGATGTGGAAGCGGTTATTTTTCAAACGCTTCTGCTTCCACACCTATCGCTTCCGCTTCCACCGCTTCCGCTTCCACTAACAAAAAGTGAGAAAACGATCGTTGACAATTTTTTTTAACTTTTGTGGGTCTGTAGCCTGCCTTCTTCACTTTATCATTTTGAGGAGACAAAAACCTTCATTTATTGCTATTACTTTACCTACTTCGTTTGAGCTTATTGTTCCAAACTACTCTGTGTTTCTCTTATTTAGATATAGAAACTCGTGTTGAATGTAGAACAGTGCTTTTCAACCTTTTGTCATCGCGGAACCCCGAAAGTACTTTTGCGTTTGTCACGGAACCCCCACTAACAAAAATTTAGAAATCACGAATTGCTTGCAAGAAAACCAAATATTTCGTTACTACAATTCAAAAAATAATTAAACACTTCAACAAATAGACAGTTATTACAAGATCCTTTGCTACTTACCGGTACAACTACTTTTACAACAGTTAACCCTTTGAGGACCTTTGGTACACATATGTACCATGATTGTTGATTGTTATATCATTATGACGTGATAACCAATTATCTGAAATCCAATATATTTTCGTTGTTACCAAACAATTGCGGCATTATTTCAAATTTTATGAATTAAATTCTTGTGGTCCTTAAAGGGTTAACCTAATGCTTCTCAGATCTAAACCGTATGACCACATATTACAGCTCTCGACAATAACCTGTCGTCACAACAATAAATTACACCGTATAGCGCTGATTTTTCCTCTCTGTCCTCAACTAACTCTGACTTTGATTTAACTTTAACTCTAATCATCATTTCGGACTTTCTGTCCGTCCCCAAACAGGTATTGACTCCGATCTTTTTGGATAGGGAAGTGCGAAATTTCTGTCGTATATATAATATATACATGTAAAGCGAGCAAAATTGAACTACACCAATCAACAGCCGCTTCAACGTGGTGATGCGGTCCCCAATCCTGTTTGGGTTGGGTTAAAATTGCTGTTGGTCTTCCCGAGGGTCTCAGTTACCCCGGGCACTTCCCTCACACAAACCATTTTTTTGCCGTGCAGCCCTCTGAACGACCGCAGAAGGGTAGCACGCAGCCTCTTTAAAATCGGCCAGTCTTCTCTCTTCTCCTGCCTTCCTCTTGCCCGTCTTCTCATTCTTCTCCTTCTCCTGATGAGCGGCAACGTTCATCCTATTCAGTCTTTCCCTATTCAGTGTGCGCTATAAATGTGACCTGGCGGGGTAAGTCAGTGCAATGCTGCACATGCTCTAATTGGGTACATTTAAAGTGCTCACTACTCTCCTTTTCTGGATTCAGAATTCTTGGCAGCTCTCACTCCTGGATCTTCCCTCCCTCCTTTTTTTGAAGATCCCACACCTACCAGCACTGTGACTTCCTCCTTGGAATCCTCCATCTGGTATACCTTTACTGCTCAATCTGGCCCATCAGGCCCCCTTCTGCTAATGCATCACCCGCACCCCATCCTCGTCTTCAAACTTCTTATCCCTTTTCCGGCCACTTTGTATCTTCTCCCTCTGCACCCGCACCACCTCGTCATGCTCCTGGCTGTTTCTCTTTACCTCCTGCTTCTTCTTCCCCTCTCGACTCCCTCAGGGTTCTTCAATGGAATGCTGGGGGTCTCCGAGCCAGGAGCACTGAACTGCTACACTTTCTTTCGTCTCATCCCGTTGACCTTATTTGTATCCAGGAATCCTATAGCTGTAAACAGAATTACGTCACAATCTGCAACTTGCTATTACAAGATTCCATCACTACTTATACTGCATACACGGAACACCACTACATATAAGAAATCAATATACTGAAATAAGAAATAAATACTATTAATTAACAAAGAACCTTCGCGGTCCCCTCCCGGAACCCTTTAAACTCATAGAACACAATTACACGTTTTGTGGAACCCCTATTGAAGAGCACTGATGTAGAATGACGAAAATGTTTTCGTCGTGAGTAATTTGCTTTTCACCGATTTTCATTCCCCAATCAAGGTCAGTTAATTTCAATCAAATCATCATTTTATTGGCTACGTTTCATTGTCCAAACTACCTTTTTCTTGTCCGTAATCGATATAAAATGTGATGCTAGCTGTACTTTTTCTCGTTCTCTCGCGCTAATGATATCGCACGTTCATTCAGACTTGTATTGCAACTTCACCGTTTGATCCACATTGGGAAATGGAGAAAACTTTTTGGCCAAGTTACTCTTCAAGTTAAATAACCTATGTGGAAGTGGCAGGTTTTTCGCGCTTCCGCTTCCGCAGAAAAAGGACCGCTTCCACCGCTTTCGCTTCCACATCCCTGATTATAAAGCAAAAAAAATTGGTATTCAGTTCAGATTAGCCTCTCATCGACTTTGAATAGAAAAATGTGATAATTTCCTCTTGCGTGTAGTTTAAAATACACTAGTGAAAAAAATTTATTTAACATCTGGTGCCAATTTCTTTTGGCCTCCAATCCTTTCACTTCATGAAGGTTAACTTGATCAATTTTAACAAATTTGTTGTAAAAATAAAAAAAATTAAAACAATTTCAAATACTTCTTATTTCGAAGTTTAACTTTTAATCATAGACCAATTAGGTAGTGAATATTTTTGTTTTCCTAAGTAATCCATCCCCTGTTGCTCTTGTTTTACAAAAAACTTTTTTAGTTGGGCTGATTTATTTTTTGTCATGAACTAGAACGGGGAATCTTGCTTTTTACTTTGGATTTATGTCAACTCTAATATTAAGACATTCTCGGACGGTATCAGGTTCTAGCAAACTTATGTTCCTGGCGAACTTGTGTATGCACACAATTAATTGTTTTTTTTTGAATAGAGCCACAAAGATTGGATTCGGTCGAAAGCATGGAAGCCCGAACAATAACACCAATGGCGACAGAGATTCTTTTACGAAGTAATGCAACAGGGAGTTGTACATTTATTGTTGTGGTGGCGTTGAAATCTTGGCAGCTTACGTGAACAACTTGCATTTAAACCCGATCCAGAGTCGGCAGCATCACTGACAGTTCCTGGCACTGCGCGATTTAGCGCGATCACGTTTTTACAAGGTTACAGCAAGATTTTGATGACACAGCCACAAAAAGATCGAGGTGCAGAGACTTATTTATAAAATTATGCTTCCCAACTACGGTGTTTTGGGTTCCACTCTCTGCTTAGTAAAATTGTAGCTACATCCTTCATGTTGTTGGCGGAGCTTCAACCTGAAAATCCATAAAACAGATTTATCTTTTTTTCAAACGATACGGGCTTCTGCTTAAATATGTAAAATTGATCTTGTGCTCGATGTGAAGTCATTTAAATCATGTTTTAGGTGACGAAATAGAAGACGTGGATTCAAAAGTGCACTCATTTCTGCCGCCAGGTAAAACTGCTTGAGTTTAACACCCATGCAGCCAAGATATCTGGAAGTGCATGCAAGTGCCTAGAAAATGCTCTCAAACGCGTTGGCACTGTACTTGAGTGCCTAAAAAATGCTTTTAAGTGTCTGAAAGGTCCAAGTACAGTACGGTCCGAATTAATTTAATCAAACACGAAAAACAATCAGTTTTTCAAATTTTGTCATTTATTTCAATAGCACATACTTTTCAACAGTCACTGGTAACTAATATGTCCTCCCTTGTTCTTAATCACTTGTTTCACTTTGTTAGGCATGGATGCTACCAGGTTTTCACAATTTTTGATAGTTTCTTTGTCTCTGTGCCATATAGCAATGGTGGCTTTAGTAAGCTTGGTCATTGAGGAAATGTCATGCCCCAGAAGACGCCTTTTAATTATGGCCCATAAATTTTCAATAGAGTTGATGTCCGGTGAGCTACCGGGCCAATCTAAAACTAAGATGTTATTGTCTGAAAAATATTTCTTCACTCTTGTGAACAATGGGAAGGTTACAAATTCTGCTGAAAAATGACCTACCATGGTGAAATGCTTTTATCCTGTCACGAATCACTCTTCGTTGGATAACTTCAATATACTAACCACTTTTCATTATGTCCTGGACAGGAAAAAGTGATACGACTCCTCTAAAGCTAAAGCAACCCCAAAACATCTTCCTTTGGGAGTGTTTTACTAATTGGTTAATGTGGCATGCTTTCTCTCTAGTACTGCGTCTCAGAAATTGAAAGTGCTTGTCTTTGACAAAAAATTAGCTTTCATTCAAAAATAATACGTTTTTTCAGTCATTCATTGTTCAGTTTTTTTGTTTCTTAGCCCGGCTAATCTTCTGTTTTTCATTTTCTTTGTCAATATCTGCTTTTTTCTGGTTTTCTTGCCATTCTTCCAGCTTTTAATAGACGTCTTGTGACTGATGTGTTGCTTACAGAAACACCATAGGCCACCATGTCTCTCTTTAAATCACTACTGGTTATCCTGGGATCAGTTTTGCTGAGACGAATAGCCATCTTAACCTCTCTTATAGAAGGTTTTGAGTTTCGACCGCATCTACCTTTTCGTTTTGAAGAGGTTGACTCAGTTTTTTAGTGTGCCAGATAATTTTGGAAATTGTTGACTGGCTAACACCAATGATATTTGCAATCTCTCTGGATTTCTTCTGAGAGCGATTATGACGTGTAAAGATACTAACCCGCTTTTTGGGGGTTGTACCAACCACGATAACAATGCCAAAACGTCTTATTAAGTTGCTTGACTACCCACACCAAAAAGAATGAATTATGACAACTTACTGTACTTTCAAATGTACGCAAGTGCTATTATGACGTCACTGGAGGTATTGTGTTTTATTGATTGCATACTATGCTTTCATTCCACCAGTGATGTAACATTTGATAAACCAGCTGTAAAATTTAGAGTAAAACTTTGCCATCAATCATTTAGAAGGTATAAAAAATGTTTCGGAGTCAATTAATTCGGACGTCATTGTGGATGGCTGGAAAATGCCACAAGTTGAGTGAAAAGTGCGCTCAACATTTGGACAAGTGTGCGCACATGCTTGGGAGGCCACTCAAGTGTCACAGAAAGTGCAATTAAGTGATTGTGAGATGCACAAAAGTAACCTGCAAATGTAGTCAATTTAAGGGGTGTGGGGCCTTGCTTAAAAAACTCTTCTGAAGCTCTCATAAAAAGTCATCATACTATTACTTTTAAGTCAGAAAAAAATTGATTACAGTTGGTATTTTTGATTCCATCAAAAACCTTTGTTAGGGTTATAACCAGGGCTTCCATCAACCTTGAATCAAAATTTGGGACAACTAGAAAAATATGTTTTTTTTATGTTTTAAAGTTAATCAAAATCTTGTGTAAAATATGGGTGATTTATGAGTGCTTGTTTAGTTAAATACCCTTTCTTCTGATGATTTAAAATAGTTTGCCAACCTAATATCGAGACAACTAGCCAAACTCTCTGGGCAAATTCTGATCGCAAACCCCAATTTAGGATTAGACGAAAATAAGTATACGTTGAAAGAGACTCAAATAGTTGCACATTGATAAAAATAAAACAAAATAAAGACGCATTGCCAAAGATGATGACATTTTGTAGATAGAAGGTCATTGTTGTTTCCTAAGGCCTAGTCCTTTGAAACAAAGGCAAAGTTTAGAAATAAGAACGATATGGAAGCCTTGGTTATAATCACAGCCGTCGCTAGGGAGGAGGCATGGGAATCATAACTCCTCAAAATTTGTTTTTGACCATACCAATCCATGTAAC
This sequence comes from Trididemnum clinides, assembly GCA_963675345.1. Classification (NCBI taxonomy): domain Eukaryota; kingdom Metazoa; phylum Chordata; class Ascidiacea; order Aplousobranchia; family Didemnidae; genus Trididemnum; species Trididemnum clinides. The sequence goes on from CAVLYW010000082.1 coordinate 21,448, forward strand.
AGAAGAATCAGAAGAATTTAGGAATTGTAGACCACTGGTTGCAAAATAACCAGCATGCAGTTAGTAGAATGTTCATCCAGTAGAAAAAACTGCACTTCATAAGAATTAATTTGACTTCATTGTACTCGCACACTACCTTCAGCAAAAAAAACTATTGTGAATCATTTACTGAAAAGGACAAAAGGATGCATATATACCCATTGCAGGTGATGAATACGAGTCATTTTTATTATTGGACAAAGTATTATGCTCTCAGGTAAATTTACCCGCAATACTAGATTTTACCTGGAAACAAAAAGCTTGTTTTTGAATGAAGTTGAAAAAATAATGAGAGTTACAAATTGCATCTAGGCTACAGTATAATTTAGGCTTACACTTTTGAATGTGCTTTTGCAACTTGATATGCTGTACAAGTATCATATTGCAATTAATTTAAACTCAATGTTCTCGAATATGCTAATCATTTAAATATGAAATCCTACTAGAAGCTGGTTACAAATAAGCCTACATGTCAAACCCGTAAAACTAAGCTGACTACTAGCTATAACAAGTCAACCTTAACGCTTTTTACCTCAATTTGACTTAGTTATCACTCCATAACATCTGTTTAAAGCTTATTTAACAACTGCAAATTTTATCCATTTTATTCCCGAAAAACGATATCACTCTTCTTTAATTCAATGCAAAAATATTGTAACTGGTCAGCCACTTTTTTTCGAAAGATAATTTTGATGATGTTTGATCACGTGAGTAAAACCTTCCTATTTACAACAAAAGATCTACTTTTTGGTTTTATGTTGTTATTGTTGTGGTTACTCCGTCTTTTCTTTGGGAGAGAGGCACGCCATAAAACGATTTTTCCGATTCAAGCCGCAAACCTAATTTAAAGCTATGGGAAAAATGGCAGCCCGTTTTAAACCAGTCAGAATGCAAATTTCAGACTGGTAGCTCCACCACCGACAAGATGGACAGTCATTGGTGGGTACCCAAAAGTTCGCTTTTACGACATGCTGTTTGATCAGCTTTATTATTTTTGTTTTATCGCGACGCTTTATAACAGGAATTTTATTTCTAACAATGCAAATCACTTTAGCTAATAAAATTACGGCTCGCAGCTACTTCACGCTCACAGAATATGATTCATACAGCAATGCAAATTCGAAAACTAGCACTTTTCATCAAATTTTTTTACAAAATACTTAATTTGTCCAAAACTATTGGGTATACGTACATCGTTTTTTTTACAGAGCTGTTAAAAAAATTGGTAACAGAAAAAGCCTTAGTCTATGCCAAAGATGAACAATTGCTAATTCTAAGAAAAACATTACTGATTTGTTCTGCTATTAAAAATTATTTGGCTTGTTAGGTAATTCAAAGAAAGAATTTAAAAAATATCAGCTCTGAAGCCCGAAACTCCGTTAAAAACCATGGATATCCTATTCTTCAGGAAAAGCATACAGACTGTAGCAACCTCAACAACTTCAACTACAAACCACAAGCAGAAGTCGTCATCAACACCTGCTTTGTATATCGATCGCTATCTACATTCAGTAGCTATCGTGATAGAAGTGACTAGTCACCACACGGAGTGCACTCATTTTAACCGGACTATAGTCGGATGCCTGCCGTTGCGCTACAAAACTTTACAATATTTCTGCAGCAAAACTCTGATATGATAGAGTGTATGGCATGTAGAGTTAGAAATTTATTGATTAAACAGAACTAAGCCAGCATAAAGTTTGGAAACATGTAGTATCGAGCCTTAACACTAGAATTACCAGGATTTTTTTATACCTAGAATTACCACGGTGTCCTATTGGACACCATCAATAATGCAGCATTTTTTCTGTGTACCTGCTGGTGCTTTAACCGTTATTATGCATTCTACATGAAAGCAGTTTCCAAAGAACACATTCGCATTCAATTTGTATCGCAGAAAATCGATTTTGTGCACTTTTTGTTTTCGGAGATTGTACTGCATCGTCACTGCCTACACGCTGAACTGCTAAAATGCCTGAAACGTAGACATAAAAGACTTGCTGTTGCGATTTTACAAATGTTACTGACTCGAGAAACTACATTTGCTCTGAGGAAAAAAACAAGATAGCCTCATATAATGAGTTGCTGCGACAAGCAGATATAAAGGGGAGTGCCCGGGGTAACTGGGACACTCGGGAAGGCCAACAGCTATTTCGACCCAACCCAAACGGGTTCGGGGACGGCACCACCACGTTGAGGCGGCTGTTGATTGGTTCAGGTACATTTTCCCACGTCTCAAGGCCTTACGATGTATCTCTGCTTCCTCATGGGGCCCTCTAAGGAGTCCCTCTCTCTCTTCTGTATAAATCTTTTCTTCGGTCCCTTCTCACTTACGCTTCACCCGGATGGTTTCCTTTCTTAAGCGCTACCAATTTCACCAAATTGGAACGCCTCCACCCAGCGGCCAGTTGCGCCATCACCGGCTGCCTCTCGTCCTCCCCTATCCCTCTGCTTCTCACCGAGGCATCTTTACCTCCTCTACGAGTCACCCTGACTCATTTCACCCTTTTTTCTTATGAGCGGGCTCTTCGTCTCCCAACCTCTTTTCCCATTTCAGGTTTGGCCAGACTAGGAATGAGGCCAAGACTTTGCAGATCGTCCTGGAGAGCTTTTGCGTCCACTCATCCGCTCATGCTTCCTTTTACTTGTTCTAGGGAGGCTTTTCTTGCTTGCCCTCCCTTTCTTCCTTGGAATCTGCCTTCCTTCACGGTGGAGTCCACCCTTTCCTTTCCATGCTCTCGCTCTAATCCCCCCGTCTCGCGCCAAGGTGCGGCTCTTGCCCACCTTGACTCTCTCCCCCCTCATGATCTGGTGCTTTGGACAGACGGCTCTGTTCCTTTTCCTTTTGGTAAGGGCGGCTCCGGCGTTCTTGCCAACTGCTCTCTCTGTGGCACTGAGGCCAATCCTTCCTTTTCGGCAGCCCCAGTATGCTCGAGTTTTTTCGCTGAAGCCTGCGCCATTCTGCACGCTCTTTGCTGGTCTCGGCAGCACCAACAAGTCTGCCATTTTTCTTCTCTTCTATTATCTGACTCTCATTCTGTCCTCGCCACCCTGTCCTCTCCTCCATTTTTCCTCTTATCTCAAACTCTGTGGCAGATCTGGCAGGAACTGTCTTCTCTCTCCTTCTGCTCTATCAGGTAACAATGGGTCCCCGGACACTCGTTTCTCCGGGGAAACGACACGGCTGATGAGCTGGCCAGACGGGGAGCGCTACTTGCGCCTTCTGCAATCCCTTGTAGTCTCTCTCCTCTTACCTCTTATATCCACTCTCGTCTTATCTCGGACTGGAGACGTACTGTCTCATCTAAGTTCTTTGACACACAGGTTCCCTCGATTTCCAACGAGGAACTTGTGCTCCCTCGTCATGCTCGCTGTGTCCTCTCTCGTCTTCGCTGCAACGGACACAGCTTTCTCTTAGGTTCTTATCTCTCTAGGATTGGCAGAATCGAGAATCCTTTCTGCAGCGCCTGTGGACACTAGTCCCAGGACGTGTCTTATCTCATTCTACACTGTCCAGCTACGGACTCTTTGCGCCGCTCACTCTTTGGCGAGTCTCCATCTCTTTACGACCTCTGGTCCAGACCCTGGGGAGTTGCTTGGTCTCTGGGGCTCCATGGTCTCCCGCCATGCCCCCATCCCTCGGAAGGGGTCGGATAAACAACAACAACAACAGGCAGCTATTGGTAATGAACTCGAAATTAAGGCTAATAGGCCAATACGTAAGTGTATAATGCTTTCTGGTGTCCCATAGGACACCGTGGTAATTCTAGGGTGAAAAATTGAAAAAACGCAATAATCTCTTGAACAAATATCCTGAGAATTTGTGCAACTCCGCAACATCAAGTAAAGTAATTTTCGTTAAAAGTCAAGGAATTTCAGAACAAAAGCTGTTAATCCGAAGCGGGAACTGCAAATAAAGGAAGAACCGGTATCCTATAGGACACCTTGGTAATTCTAGTGTTAAGCTCAGCCCTACAAGAAAATTCTGAGAAATGTGTCGCATTTACGTCCAGTGATGTCAGTACTAATCTATGAATTTTGGCAAACGATAAGTTATATAAAATTGTTTTAAGATTTTATTAGGCAGACCAATCATCAACACGTTTACTATTAAGGGCACTAATTGTGCACTGTGTTGACTACACTGTGTTGGCTTATACTCCCTTAATCTGCCATTGTTGTATTTTATCCATTCAAAGAATCGCAAGTGCGCTTGTTGCTCTCCTATTTACCAATCCCCAATTTTAACCGGTAACAACATTATTACATTATCATGAAAAGCGAAAACTATATTATCACGCCTCCGAAGTTATTTTCTGGCTTTGCGCTCGGAAGCAATTCTATTTCCGTAGCTGCGTTTATCAAGCATCAAAATTACGAAATTTTATCTTGCATTACTTTATTCATGGGTTATGGGTTAGCGTCCAGAAGGTATTATTATTTATTTAACAAAAAGTTACAAAATGGCTGTGTATCTGAAAACACTGAAGTTTTTGACTTGTCAACTTAAGAGTTGATGTTCACAGCGAGAAGGTCTTTAGAAAAAAGATTTTTGAGAAACTGTCGCGTTTTAATACTAATATAGAATTCTTGGTTCTATCTCAATCTTAAATTTCTTTTAAAATTGAGGCGACGTATGATAATCGCTCGGATAATTAGATCTGACTGCAACTTAATAAAACTTGGAAAAGATTGGCTTCCACTAAAAACACCATAAACCACGTTAAGAACAGAATATTGTATTCACAGAAATAATACTTCACGACTTCAAGCTTCTTCGCTCAACGATCTCAGAATTAATCACTTTACTACACATTCAGGAAACCACCAAAATTAATTTCACCAATAACTGCTTAATATTCGCCACGTCCACAAAATCCACAATAAATTATCATAAAAAAACAATATTCCTTCTTTAATCGGTCAATCAATCTCTCTCTTTCCACTACACACTTTTCTACTACCCTACGAAAAATTCTGTCGCGTTATATATAAATCGAAAAAACAATCTAGAAAACGCTAGAACGAAATCACGTGAAAAAAAAAAGCATTACTAATTATGTACTCGGTTATCGAAATTCTTCGAAGAAGCTAGAATCACTAGATCAATCTGGAATTTTATTATGTCATCAACGATTGTGACGTAATAAAGGCGTACTTACAGCAAATCCAATTGCGAGGAAAAAGGTCCTTTTTTTTTCTATCAGTAGCTGAGCGAACAAATAATACAGCACTTTACACACATATGAAAACTACTCTTACAAGGCAATTTCCTTATTCGTGACAGAAACAATAAAGCTTTGAGGCTGGTTTCCATTAGGCGTAGCCCGAAAAATTCTTTGTATCTCAATTTAGTTTTATGCGCTCCTAAAGCTAAATAGAGAAACAAAGAATTTTTGCGCCACGCCTGCAATCTACGTCTAATGGAAACCAGCCTTTACAGTCATTGCATGGCTTGAAAAAAATTCTGTGGTTTACGCGACGCGTCACGGTTTTGCGTGTGCGCTCTTTCTCCTTTTTTTCTAGTATATAAACGTTGTCTATGAAGAAATTCACTGAAGTAGGTTTCGAAATTGCTATGTTCAATTCAAAACTAAGATGAACGTCTTGTCTGTGTAAGACCAACCAAAAGCCAAAAAATTACAAACATTTATCTCAAGCGATCGTTTAGTTCCATCTGTTTTAATGTGCTGCGGGTCGAATCAACCCTTCCCCCACAGCCCGGTCCGAATAGGGTTAAAACTGAAACAACAGCAAAGACAGTAGAACGATCAATTATATCTTTGTTACGAAGTTTATTACAAATTTTTGTAAGCGGGATTCCTGTGGTCAAAGATTCTCTGATATTATAGCTTTGTTGATAATACATGTACTAATATTATTGCGGTAGCAAGTTGGAGCTAATTGCTCAGTGTTTCGTCTGGTCTGCCATTCGGTTTCTACATTTTGACTTAACTTTTGATAGCAGACAGTGCCGTGTCAATCCTAGGGGCCCCACAATATAGATTGTATAAGTAAGTTAGAGCCATTTCTCTACCCTTGACTTTTACTTTTCTTGTTTTTGCCCTCATTGAATAGCTGGTAGATTGAGCATGTAATATCGTGATTTATTAATTTCGAAAAAGAATTGCAGACGTTCGGACACTATAGCAGTATTTTGTAAAGTTGTGGTTACGTCAGAAAAAGGTCAATTGTTAATAAAGTCTTGACCTTTTCCTCTTAATGTCTGTGGCTTCGCCCTTGAGCGTTGAAATTCTCGAGAAAATTTACGTTATAATGAATGTGCTGTGGAGTGCTGTGCAATTGCTTTGTAGTTGCGTGCAGATAGAGAGACTAGGTTTCTAATTTACTAGGTTTCTTGTATTTTGTGACTTATCCAGGTTTGCAAGATGAAGCGCATTTATAAAAGTGGCGCGCAAAAACAAAAAAAGGCAGTATCTTCAAGGCAATCAGCAGCGAAAATTAACAAAGTTAACGCCTTTTTTTTGGTTGCACAAGTAGATAGGCCAAGTAAAGACACCCCTGCTGAGAATGCAATGGGACAACAACATCCGAAATCTATTCTACCAGCCCCAGCAGAGTCGGAAGATTTCGACATCTCTGAGCAAGAGCGACCCTCTGGTTCTTCATTAACTGCTAATATGGAAACGCAAAACGAAAGTATAAGAGGTGTTGGCGTTGCATCAGAAACATCAGATTTATTTCCGCAACCTTCATTCAATCCGTTTTCGAATGACCCAACTTACTGGCCAGATTTATATCAAATATCAGCGATGTGACATCGTCAAAAGAGGGCCTCAACAAGTTGACATAAATTTTCCCTTAAATGCTGCAAGACGAAGATTTTCAACATTTCATTACAGGTGTGTTATGAGCAATGGCGAAATTGTCCCTAGGTCATGGCTAATCTATTTGCAAGAAACGAATAAAGCGTTTTGCTTTTGTTGCAAACTCTTTAGCAATTCTAAAAGTCCATTTTCCACCGACAGTAATACATGGAAAGGTATGGCAAAAAAATTAAAAGAGCATGAAAATGGAACTGCTCATAAAAAATGCTTTAAAATGCTTTGGAAAAGTTCTGTAGCATTCACTTTTCGTTGGTCTTTGAATGATGAGCAATGGTTGTAAAACCGGGCTTTGAACTCGGTCTCACAAAGTCTAAAATAGTGCCGTGTTGGGATGTTTGGAGCTGTGACGGAGGCTTTATAACTATTGATTTGGTCTGGCATTTTCCGTTAGGAGAGCATTCGAATTTTGTTCTGCAGTTGCACGGCATTGCGTCAGTGTTGGTCGTTGGATATATTAGCTTATTGTTGTGGCTTTTGGTGATGCATGCCCTGTTCGGCATGCAATGGTAACTGAGTTTGACGTTGACTTTGTTACAAATCTTGTGGAAGCAGTTGTTCGGGAGGAACTGCCTGTTGATGAGATAGAAGAACTTTATGCCGATATTTGTTTCAGCTTCCATGGTGTATGGGGGATTGAACCAGGTCATATTTCTTTTTCTAGGTTTCTTGCGGTTTGGTGAAGTTGTTGAGTGCATTGGGTATGCCACGCAGGGTGAATGTCCGGATTTTTTAAAGCCTCGGCGTGTGGTGGAATAGCGTTGTCAAAAGACTCACAGTCACATGATGGCTGGGCAATTCAGTTGTTAATCATGTGAGGCAGCTGTTTGGTAATGGAAGGTGGATAGTTGGATCGGGTGTTGATGTTGTCGTGAGTTCGCTTATATTTTTATTTCCACTGTAATCCAAGGCTAATCCTCACTCAATATAGAGTTTGTTCCTTTTTATTGGTGATAACAATCAATAAATATATTAACAGAACAGAATGTGAGCCACGAGGGCAAAGCAAGTAAAGCAACAGTAACATCAATTAACGCATGAGCAAAGCGGATGATTGACCAGCAAATATCATCATCAGCAATGCGAACATATATTAATGCGAACACGAATCACGTGACACGATAAAGCAATGAAGTTTTGATAAGGTTGATGTGAAAGCAATGCAATTTTCTGTACCAAATGTCAACATCGATATTTGACACCTAATATAGGAAATACTGATAGAGATATTAAAAATTAAGCCAAAATCAAATCAAATGAAAACCAAATTTTGCACGCAATCACTACAATGTAAAGGGGTCAGTCGTAGGGTTTGCGGTTTGGCCAAAACTTTTTGGAGTTGTGGTCATAGGCTGCGTCCAAAAAATCTGTTTGGAATAAGTTGGTATCGGCTGTGACTTTTAGACCGTGCATTTTAAAAATAGCAATTATCTTTTTCCTGGTGCGTTCCATTTCTGGTCCGGATGCTTTCCTAATTATGGCGAGACAATTATAGTAATTATGGCGATTTTTGATTGTCGTCTTATGATTTTGATCAAATGTTCAATTATTTATTAATGGTCAAGAATTGATAAAAGGCGGAGCTGCTCGATCAAAACAACGTTGTTTAATTCTACGAGTAAAAGCATTAACCTCAATTATGTTTAAAGTATAAGTAAAAGTATTAGTATTCAAAATTACAATATATTATCACTATAATTACGAGTTCAATCGCAAACATAGGTTTGTCAAAGAGGGGACAGCATTGGAGTTGTGACGGCCATTTTTATCACTTTTTTGTTGAACAACTTTTGGCAGATGCTGTTTTGTCTCATTTTTAAATTCAATAATCTTGTCAAACCCAGAGGAGAGCCTACACAGTAGCAGAAGCTAGGGGGCATAGAACAACAAGCCCTACCTTTAAGCATAGCCAAGATGGGCAAAGACACCATGCCTTCCGAATTTTTTGGGCCCAATTCAGAAGATATTTTTAAGAAAAATGAAACAATACGTCGATGTCCCGATAAAAGGTTATTTTTCTTAAAAAAGCAAAAAAATACGAAATCAACTAGGCCTATTTTCAAAAGCAGTTCATTTCGGGACAAAAAGCGCAAAACACCCAAAAGTAAAATTTTGACGTCTTCTAAATTTTGTTTCTGGCAAAGTTGATGCTTTTACGGAATCGTTTATACATCATATGACACCTCAAGAGGAGAGGGAAAACCCTAATATGAGTGTTGTATCGGAGAAGGAAAACAAGAGATATTATGATATGACAATTTAAAATAATTAAAGATTTCAATCGTATAATTAAACAAGCTTTTGTGGCGAATCCGATTAATTACAATTTGCATGAGTACGTTTTAAATGACGCCTCACATGGGGGAGGGATATACAAAAACGTCAAAATGCATCACATGGAGGAGGGGAGCTAAAAACCGTAAAAAAAGTGTCATATAACGTGTGAACAGCTCCTACTCCTAAAAGCACCATTGAAGTCGACGTGTCTCTGCTATTATACTGTATCATTTAGATCTAACACAAAGGACAAAACGTATCTGTGCTATAGGCTACTGCATCATTAAAGGGACAAAGACATCAACACAGAATTGTGGATCTCACATTTAGACACTGACTGCAAAATTATTTGAGAAACGTGCAAAGCACTATTAATTCAGTAGTAGGTATCAAAAAGACTGGGCTAGTTGGGGGAGAATCTGGGGCCGTCATTTGTGGAAGCGGTGAGCTAGCTCTCCTATGTTTTTCCCCTGATTTAAAAATAAACTGCTAAATAAAAGTTCTTTCTACTTTTACTAATTAAATAGTTTAATTTTTGATTACTTTTTGTTTTTAATCTAGCAAATGAGCTTGTTGTTACTTTCTACAGTTACTTGAGCATTTTTTGAGTAAGTAACAGTGCTTTCACCTAGAGAAAATCTTTAGGCTTCTGCGATCACCTCTAAATACGTATGCACCATACCAATAAATATTGATTTAGTTTGAGTATATTTTATTTATGAAATATTTTTTTAATGAAATTTTTTTAAATTAGGCCCCTAATAGAAAAAATCCCAAATCGCTTTGGTTTGCCATTACTTTATTTTTAATTTTTCCTTTTTTTTAATTTTAAATGCTTTAGCAGGGTAACAATTAGATGGAAAAGGAATATGTTGGAAAGTGATATCGAAATAGCTTTGAAAGAAGGTTTAGAGCAGAGGTTCCCAAACTGGGGTCCGTGACGACCTCACAGGGGGTCCGTGGCTTCGTCCCGATAAGTCAATCAATCAACGGTTGTCTCGGTTAGCAAAATGTCCCGGAAAGTCACTTCAGTAAAATTATGAAAAGGAACTCTAGCCTGATGATGCATCGGACCGCGAGTGACACAATCGGGGCAGTAATACAAGTGCTAATTTTTTTTTTTAGAGAGCAGCTTCATTTTCTTTTGTGTACATATTTTAATTAATATTATTGGAAATGAGTCGGGTGACAAAAGTAATGTTACATATAATTGGGGTCCGCAAAAAAGCAGATTGGCAAAAAGGGGTCCGCAAAGCAGCAGGTTCACAAAAAAGGGTCCGCAAAGTAAAAAGTTTGGAAACCTCTGGTTTAGAGGACAAATTCATTGCACTCTTTTAAGTGATGAGTAAAGATCTTGAACGTTTTCTTCGGCTTTGATCAGAAGTTTTTGTTCGGATGAAGTGGAGAATAGAAGCTAAGTTATTGATATTAAATTTGTAGCGTTTCATCAGCGTCGGAATTCCAAGCAGTTCGTGGACCAATAGCAGTGCGTAAACAAATTGCTTGCAGACACGTATATCTAAGGTTATTGGTAAATTCAGTGTCCCCACCTGCAGTCACGTATATTTAAGGTTGTTCCAAATTCAGTGTCCCCAAGAAAGAAGGTTCCAGAAAATGCTTAGTTTACCTAACACTTTCTTGGATCGACATGATTTCTCTTAAATTCCAGAAGAAAAGCAAAACTGCGGTGAGTAATTGCAAAGGAGCAACAAAACTTCGCTTGAAATTTTCTACCAAATCCATTGTACCAGCAACTCACAATAACATCGTGACTTCCTTTCAATAAAGCAATGTCTCAAATAAATACGTGTGTTGGTGTGAGGGCCGCTACGTTGGCCGTATATTCCAAGACTGCAGAACAGAATCAGCCAACACGTAGCCAAGTCAATCAGACTCGGCTTGAAAAAAAGAAAAACAAGCGCGAGCACAAAAACAAAATTTATTCGCAATTCTTATTTAAAAGAATAAAGCCAAAATGCTGGTAAGCATTTAAGCAAAACATTCCACTTCTACACGAAAAGTGTCATCAATTACATAAATAATTACCTATGCCTAGGGCTTAGCCTTAACCCTAACTCTAGTCTACGTAACAATACATTTCAGTAAAAAAACGAAACGTTTTAATTAAATGTTTACCAGCATCTTGGCTTTATTCTTCTCACAAAAAGCAGATATATTAGCGATAATTCAAGATTACTCCTTTTCTCCTCCACTGTGAGTTGGTAATTGGACAACATTTGCTTACAAATCGGGATTGTGCCGCTGCTTTCAATGACAATCAATTACCTGTGTTGGCAATTGCTAGATTGTATTTCCATTTAGTTAGCCAAGCAACTTTTATTGAAAACTAGCATCCCAAAATATGCCATCAAAAAGAATTGTTAGTGGCATAATAAATTGCAATTTTTTCGCTGGCAGCTTCGATTTCCGATGCTGGCGAAACGCAACACTATTGCTAGTCACTTCGACTATAAATAGCTAAGCTTCTCTTCTCTTCTCTACTTTATTCTGAAAATAACTTTTAATAAGGGCACAAAGAAAACTTTTTTTTTTTATTTGCCATATTTATCCTCCATTTACGAGAAAGCGATGTATCGCTATGTTTTTTGACGGTAAGTCCGCACTCGCTTGGCAGTGGCTATTTCCGGGTCTCCTGTCTTCCACATAAAGGTGGGGCGTCCCGTTAAGTGCCTTGCTCAAGGACGCAACAAGCGAACTTGCCGGCTTGTTCTCCACAACCTCCCATAAATGCCGAGCGCCAAGCAGGGAAGCTATAGATACCATTTTTTAAAGTCTTTCGGCATGACTCGACAAGGGGAATGAACTCCAAGTCTATTTCACTCACTACTTAAAAGAGTGCAATGAATCTGTTCTCTAAAGCTTTCCTTAAGCCTATTTCAAAATTCTGTACCATTAAACAACTGTTCAGAAAGTGATAAATATTTTAGCTTTTTGTTGAATTATAAACTTTGCCATAGTTGTCAAAGCATAGTTATAGATGTAAATTAAGTTCAACAACAAAGTTAAAAATAAATAAAAAAAGAGAAATCATCAAAAACCTTGAGACCCTACGAAAATATTCGTACACTATCGAATGGTGGTCAGAAGTTAAATTTTTTTTAGTTTTTGCGAATTATTATTTTTTCTATATTTATGGCTGAAGCGCAAAAAAATTTTCTTTTTTTTTTATTTTATCATGTTTTGGGTCTTTTAGGACATGTTGCAGCACTTAATTAAATCAGAAAATTTGCATGTATAATTTAACTCAATTAAATCTTTTAATTGACAAGATGCAGATTAATGTAACTGATTAGATCAAATAAACACAATACACTGCTGTTAATTGACAGAGCTCGCACTGAAACAAGCATTTTGCTTTATGCAGCCAGCTTAACCGAATACATAACCAGCGTATCCAGATATACAGCCAGCTTCACGGAATGCATAACCAGTTTAACCGGATGCACAACTAGCTGAAAACTCTTTCTTAACTAAGAGGAAATATATGCCACTTTTCATTTTTTGCACACTGTCAACTGTTTGGATTTATTTTTGCTGATTAACCGTTTGGATGATAGAGAACTTTTTGATATTTCTTTCAAAATAAAATAAATTTTATTGGCAACACTGCAAAAAAAGTTTTGCTATAACCATCTAAAATTGTAATTTCACTACTTGTGCTGAAGAAAAATTTTTTTGACCGAAAAAAAAAGTCAGTTAACAAAGGGTTAACTGAATGCACAACCAGCTCAAGCGGATACCCTACCAGCTTAACCAAATGCACAGCTAGCTTAATTGGATGCAAAGCCATGTTTCTTGCGTGCGCCTCTAGTCATACATCTTCAGTTGTACTTGTTTATTCTGCAGACTTTCCAGCGCAAGTAGGACCCTACAATCTGCGATACGAATCACCGCGCCACCCCCTGGAGATGAGAACAACAATCGCTGAAAGTAAGCTGTATCAACTGCTAAAATGCTGCTACCATGGCTTGGCATGAAAAAAGAAAGTATTGATTTATCAAAACAGTAGTTTGGACAAGTGAAAGCAAATAAGTTCTAATCTCAATGAAATTTCCAAATAAATAGGTTTTGTAACGGTAGATTAATAACACTGGTCAACAGCAAATTTTAAACAAAGATTCTGATGAGCCTATCCTAAAGTATTTTTGATGCAGATCCCAAAAATGATTTTACTTTTTCTCTAGCACATCTGGTTTTTGAGATATTTTGGTTTATATAATTTTAAATCAACTTTTGTTGTTAAGCATTTTACAGTCCAAATACAATAGAACATTGCATTATGACGTCACAGAATAACATTCTTAAGTGGTAAAACAACCTAAGTGCAAGCTCTGAATGACAAAGAAAGGATGGAAGGATATTTTTGCAAGTTTATTTAAGTAGTCTACAGTAAGTGCAGAGTGAAAAATGTAGGAACATACCAGGCGAAACTGAGGGAATTATATTAACAGTATATGGCAATATGTTGTATCAAATAAATTAGTTATTCCTGCAGATGTAAAATAGTAATATACATTACAGTATTTCTACAAGTAATTTCTAAATATAGGCCTATTCATAATGCCTAGAAACTGCTTAAACCATCCAGATCGATTTTGCTTTGTCTGTGGAAAGTTTACAAGCAAAAAACAGCAAAGAAATATCACTCATGATATCAAGAAGATGTATGCGGCATATTTTGGTTGCCCATTAGGCGACCAAGATAAGACCTGGGCACCCCATAAAATATGCAAGACATGCTGCTTAGGCTTGCACAACTGGCTAAATAAACGGTCTCCTTCTATGCTGTTTTCCGTCCCAATGATTTGGCGTGAACCTAAAGATTACTGTCAAGATTGCAATTTTTGTCTTACCAAAACAAAGGGTTTTTCCTTTAAACAGAGAGACAAAATAACATATCCCAATTTGGATTTAGCAAGGACCCCAGCTCCTCATGATGATTCAATGCCACCACCAGTACCTCCGCTACATGGACTTGATACTACTGATAGCAGTACTGATGAACACAACTCTGACGGATTAATTTCTTCCGACTACACAGATTCTGATACCACAGAAAATCCCATCTTATTTTCACAAAAACATCTAAATGACTTAATTAGAAATTTATGTCTTTCTAAGGTAAAGGCGGAGCTCCTTGCATCAAGGTTTAAAGAACGAAATATGGTTGAAAAGATGTCAAAGTAAGTTACTCCAGGAAGCGCAATTGGGACTTATCTTCGGCCTTCAAAGTTGAGGGACCTCTTTGTTACTGCCATGATATTAAAGAGCTGTTTCAAACTCTGGGTATAGTTCACATTGTGAGCGAATGGAGGCTTTTTATTGATTCCTCAAAGAGAAGCTTGAAGGCAGTTCTTCTACACATTGGAAATAAAAAACCCTCCATCCCTATTGCACACTCTGCCCAGTTAAAAGAATCTTATGACAGCATTGAAATTTTGTTGAATACGATTCACTCTTCTGACTACCAGTGGAGCTTATGTGGGGACCTTAAAGTAATTGGAATTTTGATGGGATTGCAAGGAGGTTTTACAAAACATTGTTGCTTTTTATGTGTGTGGGATAGTCGCGCCACTGCACAGCACTATGAAACAAAAGAATGGCCGAAAAGGAATTCATATGCACCTGGAGTGAAAAATATCCAACACATCCCTTTAGTAAATTCCGATAAAGTTTTAATGCCACCATTGCATATCAAGCTAGGATTAATGAAGAACTTTGTGAAAGCTATGGCAAAACAGAATTCGAATGGTTTTGAATTTCTCTGTAAAAAGTTTCCCAAGCTAAGCCTAGCCAAGTTGAAAGAAGGAATCTGTTGGTCCCCAGATTCGGAAAGTTTTTGAAGACCCAGAGTTTGAAAAAACATTAAATACATTGGAACTACGAGCTTAGCATGCATTTAAATGGATTTGCTCTAATTTTTTGGGAAATGTCAAGTCAAATTCGTATCAAGAAGGCGTTGCAGAGTTGCTTGCGGCATACAAAGAGATGGGGTGTCGCATGTCCTTACAGATGCATTTTCTTCATTCACACCTCGACTTTTTTCCTGAAAATCTTGGAGCAGTTAGTGATAAGCAAGGTGAAAGATTTCACCAAGATATCCAAGCTATGGAAGAAAGGTATAAAGGAGTTTGGAATGAAGGTATGATGGGTGATTATTGCTGGATGTTGTATCGTGATGATGCAAACCATCCATACAAACGGAAATCATATGTCAAACATTTTAAAGTTTTCCTCATTTGAACTAGTATTTGATTGCAGTATTAAGTGGTACCCAGATTGCGATCAACATTTTCCACATGTGTTATTCTGAAAAACAGTTTTGTAGAAGCTACCCCGAAAAGACTATTTGAAAATCACACAAATACAGCTGTTTAAAGGCTGCCAATAAACAGTCTTTTTCAAGACTACAATTAACAAAATAGAGTTTGCCCATTGTCCAATCTTCATTCTGTTGGTAAACAACCACACCGTTACATTAAACTTGTTTAATCTTTTTTGTTAGATCTTTTTTCAAATTTGTTGAATTAGGTATAACAGCATGCTAATATGGTTAGTAGCCTATGTTAAAACCTGAACAACAGCCATGATAATGGCAGAGATTTAAGGGATACAAAATACACACAATCTCACACACCATGCCCCTCATATCTCAAAATCCTGATGTGCTAGAAGAAAACTAATGCCAGATTCGGAATCAGCGCCTCGATGTTACCCAGAAATGAGTGTTCTTGTTCTCGTTTAAAAAAAAAACTATTTTTTTGTTGACCAGTGTAAGTGGAGGTTATAGGAAGTCAACTAGGTGATTGTGCTACAAGTGGGTTTGTTTTGTTTACCGACGCGATGGCGTAGTGGTTAGAGCGTCCGCTTCGCAGTCGGTAGACCAGGGCTTCATTCCCCTTGTCGAGTCATACCGAAAGACTAAAAAATGGCATCCGCGGCTTCCCTGCTTGGCGTTCGGCATTTAGGGGAGGTTGTGGAGAACAAGCCGGCAAGTTCGCTTGTTGTGTCCTTGGGCAAGGCATTTTACGGGACACCCCACTTTTATGTGGAAGACAGGTGGCCCATAAACCTCGAAAAAGGCAACTCCCAAGCGAGTGGGGCCTTCCCGTCCAAAGTATAGCGATACAATTCGCTTTCTCGTGAATGGAGGATAAATATGGCAAATAAAACAAAACAAATTATATTCATGTACCAATATTTACTACAAGAATTCAGCACTTTTGAATACATAAGTTACCAAATTTCAAATAGAAAAAATCTCAACCAAAAATGTAAGACAATGAGACGTAAGAGATGTGATGAGTTAGGCAATATTTTGTTGCAGTAAAAATTAAGGAAGTTGCGTCAATTTTCAACGAAAGTTGCATTTCATAGTTGCATTTACTCGCGCGTACGTCAAAGCACAGTATCGGACGTAATGGGCCAAATTATTGCTTTCCAAATCTTGATCTTTAAAAAAGATCTTCGTGTTTGTTTGATAGGAAAATGGGTAAAATTCTCGCTTTCGCTTGGTTAACCCATGGCAAAATTACAAAAACAAGATCTTCAAATTCAAGTATTCACCTACGATCACAATTGCAGGATCACTAAGCAGAATTTGGTAAAAATCGTATTAATTTGTGGCATCTAAAAAAGCAGCAAGTTGGACGCAAAAAAGCAGTATTTGCATAATAATATTTTTACAAACAGATCAAAACAACTTAATGTATAGAATTCTAATACTTATGAATTTACCCCATACCGTACAAGAAAATGCAATGAGTTAATCCAGTTACGAGAAATATAAGACACTAAGTTATAATATACGCAACATTTAACTTAAAGGAAGCTCAGGAAATTACTTCGAAAAGTTACAGTAAATAGTCACCTACAATTGTAGTAGAAAGTGGACTCCTTGTAAGGGCATTCGTGATGACGACTTCACAGAAAAAGTGCTCAGTCTGAGTCTATGCTACAAATTTCATTGTTCGCTTGTTTATGAAATATTCTCTAAAAAACTTTGGGTGATTATTGAACTCAGGAAGCTTTGATCTCTTTCGCTATCTCTCCATGTGGACCTAGAACTAATTAAAAAAGTATGATTAAGTGCAAGCGTTCAAAAACCACCTAAAAAGTATAGTGAGTGTTTGTCCTTAAAGTTAAGATAAAGATGACTTCATAATTAGGGGGATAATTGTTTGACTATAGTCATAGGAGAGAATCTAGCATTATGTTTTAGGGGGATAAACTAAAACACGTTGTTTTTGAGATCAACAATTACGAAGCGCTTGTTTTGCCCATGTTGACCATACACGGCTAGTTTTTTCTTAATTTCTTAACTTCACAGCCTTGTTTTGGAGATCAATTATTAGAAAGCAACTGTTTTGAAAAGATGAAGATTTTGGGGGACTGCAACCCTCCTATCCTTTAGGCATCTCCCTCATGTTTGCAGTTGAGGTGTGTCGATGATGCAGTTAAAAAAAAAATTATTAAGACTTATTGAAACACGCTGATAGACAGATCTGTTCCATATCAGATGGTACTTAATGCAAAGGTTATTCTCGAGTTTCATAAAAACTGGGCCGCGAAGCATTTTAAAATATTACGATTTTACGGTATGTAAAATTTAAACGTTTCTTGAATATTAGTAGATTTTTAACAACTTTTGTTGATTTGACCAAATTACCCATTTAATAGTAAATGGCTTGGTGTTGCTAATATTTTGTTTCTGTCTCATATCTAGATTTTTTCATGCCTTCTAGCAGCAGTTTCTCATAGCGTTTTTAAAAATGACATCAGTAAAACTGGATCGCAAGCTGAAAAATGTTTGCGTCCCACTGGTTTGTTTGGTTTTTGCTAAACAGGATTTTTTCATATTTGGTGGGGAGTTCAATTTTACTCTTCTAATTGCAGTTCCAACCCATCCACCGAAAATCTAAACCCTAGCTTCATTTTCATTATCTTTTAGTTGAAAGAATTCCGCCGAGAGACCGGTACGAAGCTCACATCCACCCCACGCGCGAGTTGAGACCTTCATCTTTTCATCAAGGTAAGTGCTGAAACGTCATCATTTATGGGAGATCTTTATAGAACGTTACCTTTTACAAAAAAATGTTATTGGCCCAATTTTGTTTTTGTCTATGTGTCTTCAGAGCGGTATAGCATGCTATTCGTGCAGTTACCGTATCGTGAATTCACGAGTGAATTACAGGCAATATCTTCCGAGTCTGAGGGTAAGTTTTGTCGTCCCGATATGTTCAACTTTCGTGATGTAGAAGTACTAACAAGCTGAGCTTTCACCAATATGTGGGAGAACTATTGGTATCAAATATGAGAGAAATCTATGAAGGAAACAAATCATTGGATGTCCGAATTAACGGAGTAGAAGAATCAATGGAAGAGGGAATTGATGTAAGGGATGAATCATTAGAAAGGCAAATTAACCGAGAGTACGAACATAAAAGTAAAACATCGTTGTCTTTG
Organism: Trididemnum clinides; assembly: GCA_963675345.1. NCBI lineage: Eukaryota > Metazoa > Chordata > Ascidiacea > Aplousobranchia > Didemnidae > Trididemnum > Trididemnum clinides. The sequence goes on from CAVLYW010000082.1 coordinate 40,095, forward strand.
GGAAGGAGACTGAAGACATATTTGACTTAAAACAAAAGTAAAGATATATTTTTTCGATCAAGTTTTTCAAAGTGGCTTTTTTCTGTTCAAACAACATCTTTTATTTTAGGGATCAAATTTTTCAAAATTGCTCTTTCGCTATTTTCTGCTGCAAGGTTAAGAGAAAATATTTTTTTGAAGAGCAAGCTTTTGAAAGCGAGGTTTTTGATATTTTCACTTTCAAAGGTGGGTGACAAACTTTTTTGCCCATTTTTTGAAATTTCTAAAAGGTCGGCTGACTTTATTTTCGGGCGTTACTGACCATGTTTATGAGGAGACTCACACAGCTGGGGGGCTTTGATCCTCAAGCACCTCTATTATTACGCCTATGGGAGCAAATCAATGGAGAAGCGAATTAATGGGAGCGAATCAATGAAGCGGAAAATAAATAAAACATAAATCAATTAAATAGGTCGATTTACTGTACACCAATGAATTGAAGGGGGAAATCCATAGATGGTGCAAATCAATGGAGAAGAAAAACAGATGAACATGTGAATCAATGAAGGAGGCAAATTAGTGAAGGCGACTGATCAATTGATGGCATTTATTGAAGAAGGCAAATCAATGTCAGGGGAAAACTATTAAAAGGGGTCGATAAAAAAGAAGACAAATCAATAAAGAAGAGAAAATTAATGTAGATGGAAACTTAATAAATTGGCAAGTCATTGGAGAGCCGAATCAATGGAAAGAAAATCTATAGTGGGGTAAACGAACGTGGGCGCAAATTGGCAAGGGGGGCGAATAAATGAAGAGGCTAGTGTGTGGAAAGCAAAACACTGTAATAAAACGTCAGCAAATCCCCAGGGATGCGCTAACTTTTTGATAATTCCATGACTCACGTTTTACAGGAAAATTGAACCCCTAACCTTAAGTAAAATAAAAAACGTTGATTTATTTCATTTAAACCATCCATTAAATTGGTTTCTTTTATGTTTACTGCAGATGTCAACCAGTAAAACCATATAAGTTTGACTTTTCTGAAGCTTATAGTAGTGTTGTCTACCAATAGTGATAGTATAGATTTGAACACACAACCCTGCCATCCGAAGTCATTCGTACAACTCTATTCTGATGCTGTCGTTAGAAGTTTTGATATTTGCGCAGACGAAAGAACAAAGAAGTTTGAATTGCAGGAGACCGGTACTCAAGTGGAGATGACGGGTGAGTGATATCGCAGTGCTGCAAGCACAAACCAGCGAGAAAGTTCACAGGAATAAACAATCATAAATTACCAATACAGAGATTGCAAGTTTAAAAGCTTTTGAAAAGAATCATATTCACGACAATTTTTTATTCTTGATTGCGACATTTTCGATAGAACTCAATTTTGCCCAATCGCGCTCATAAAACCTCTCATCTCCTAGCAGTTCATGCTATACCAGTCGATGAAATTTCTTTTTGTCCTTGTAAACCAATGAATTTCCATTTGTGTTTAGAAAGATTGATTCGTGTGTAGAACTCCGTCTTGGTTTAAAATCCGGCTTGTGGTTCGTTATGAGTTTTCGACTATGACATGAGCGACACAAAGTGCCCCAACTGTAGCAATCCACCGCGGTTTTTGATAGCTTTGAAGCACGTCAAAACAAAAGTAGTTTTGCCTATAAATGCGGCCAACGAGTAAATATAGAGAAGATCCTGGGAATTTTCTATACAACCTGCTACAGTTCAGAGGTAAAGTAGTCGCCACTTCCAGGAATCAAACTTGATAAAAACTAAAGTTGCTAACTCAAAAGAACTCAATTGTTCTACTGAACTCGAGAACTAAAAACCCTTAAAATTGAAGTATCTGATTGCCGTCTAGGTATTAACAACCAAATAAAACAATAAAAATTCAAGTGAAGACATAAAAAATATTCCACCCGATTTGAAATGAGCTCACTCAAAATTTTGATGAATTTAAAATTGGAGTACAAGATATTGCAGAACTCTAGCTTGGATCTGCAAAACTTTTGTGAAATCGAACTCAAATAACAATCAATCGAATTCGCTGCCCCGGTATCAACCTAATGGTTGAGTCGCAGTCGAACCTTTTTTCCAATTCGTCGTAAAACAATAAAGCCATCATCCGAGTCTACAGGCAAATTTGTCAATCTAAAATGCTTTCAATGATTAATCTAAAACGTTTAATAGACGTTGTGATTATAGCTAGATATTAATCGATGTTTTCTGCTCACATTACATGCCATCAAATTTTTATCATTTTTACCGGAAAATCAACAGAAAAATAGAACTTCAAACCATTTCCTTTAATGCTGCTTTACAGATAGAAAACAGGACGTGAAAAGATCAAAACAAGTTGAAACAAGTAAATATTTTAAAATGACAAACCAAAGGTTGAAGGAACCGTTCACCCCCATTATCGCTGGACAACGCCATCAACCCCAAGTAGTTGTGAAATACCTTAAATAAAATTGAGTCAACGTATCTTCCAACATAGCAAAGTGCAGCAAAATGTTTGTCATGAAAATAAGGTATCTACTAAAAGCATGTGACGTGAGGGCCAAAAATGATTAAACGTTTTCTCACTTTACTTTTAGCTTGTTCATGCCCAATTTGTCTACCGCTCAGGATTATGAGAGAGCACGTAGAAACTTAGTGCTCTCTCGCTTCATAAAAGAAAATTCTCTTAAAATAGATATTAGCCCCCAGATTGGATTGGCACTCCTAATGAATCTTGATTTTGCATTATGATGAACAATAATAATTTTCAGCGACACAGACAGAAGAAAACATCCAAGCAATGGGTAAGTTGTTGATTATCGAGGGTGGATCATTGCAATAATTTGGTTGGGGGGTCATAATTTTATAATAAAACAGGTCATGATTACACAATAAAAGAAACCATGGTTTGATTATTTTATAAAATAAATCATGATCATATCGTGATAGAAGTCGCGGAAAGCAAGTATTATGATCGCATAAGAAAAATGAGAATTATTTTGTGGTAGCACTAACCCAGGCTTTAGTTAGTTTAAAATATCTAGACAATGCAGTAATGATCATGAAGCTAAAATTCAAGAAGCATTACTGATTAAGAAACTTAAACCACAGTTGAACACACAATTGTATGCCAATAGTTGTTCTTTTTTGCCGAGTGTGTTTAATTCATGGCTGGTTTGTTATCTGTGCGTTTGTTTTGTTCTTGCGCTTTACGTTATCAATCGTTCTAAAATATGGTGGTACGTATTACGTCATAAATTATTCTATTAGCGAGTTGATGTGCTTTTGGGGTACAATTAGTCATTTTGTACATACATATTGATTTGCGAGGGTAATTTCAAGAATAAGCAGTGTATTTGTATTCTCTGATCAGAGCCGTATGATGAGACGAAAACGTTTCGAATATAAACAAAAATGTTTAATACATTGAGACTGCTATACAGTATATCTTAACTATTATTATGTTCCCTTGCGAACAGATTTACACTGCACCAATCAACAGCCGCCTCAACGTGATGGTGCGGTCCCCGGCCCCGTTTGGGTTGGGTCGAAATGGCTGTTGGCCTTCCCGAGGGTCCCAGTTACCCCGGGCACTCCCCTTTATTTTTTCGCTGTGCTACCCCCTGAACTACTGCAGAAGGGCAGCACGCAGCTTCTTTAAAATAGGTCGCCTGTTTTCACTTTTTCTTTTCTCCTGCCTCTCTCTTTCCCTTCTTCGTCTCCTCATTCTCCTCCTTCTCTTGATGAGCGGTAACGTTCATCCCAACCCCGGCCCCATCTTTCCCTGCTCTGTGTGCGCTGGAAATGTGATCTGGCGGGGAAAGTCAGTGCAATGCTTCGCTTGCTCCAAATGGGTCCATCTAAGGTGCTCACAACTTTCTTTATCCCAATTCAGAGCTCTTGGCAGCTCTCACTCTTGGAGCTGTCCCCCCTGCCGAATCACTGTGACTCTCTCTTCGGACTCCTCCGACTTGTATACCTCCACTGTGCAATCTAGCACCACCTCTGCTAACGCTGCTCTCTCGCCCCATCCTCGTCTCTAAATTTCTTATCCCCCATCTGCCCATTCTATATCTTCTGCCTCTGCCCCTCCACCACCATTCCTTGCTCCTGGCATTTCTTCTGCGCCTTCTGCCTCCACTCCCCCGTCTGACTTTCTCAGGGTTCTTCAATGGAATGCTGGAGGTCTTCAAGCCAGGAGCACTGAACTACTTCACTTTCTTTCGTCCCATCCTGTCGATCTTATCTGCATTCAGGAATCCAATCTTAACTCATCTTCCTCTTTTCAGATTCCTGGGTTCTCTGCTCTGCGCTCTGATCGCACCCACTCCCGGTCTGGCATTCTCTCCTTCTATACCACGCACGCTAGCAACGGCGTTGTCATTTGCGTCAGGCAGGGCCTATCTTTTTCTGAACTTTCTACCTCCTCTCTTTCTTTGCTTGGTCCTTACTCTGATTATGTAGGGATCAACATCTCTCTTAACAACTCCTCCTTGCTCTCTTTTCTCAATGTGTATGCCCCCCCTATCCGCTTCTTCCCAACGGATGGCAGAACCGACTCCTTTTCTCCCTCAATTCTTCCCTCCTTCAGAAATCTCTTCATTCTAGGGGACTTCAATTGCCATCACCCCCTCTGGGACTCAAGAGGTACCTCTGCCCCTGCGGGGAGGAAGTATTCGACTGGGTTATTTCTTCTGACCTCCTCCCCCTCAATGACCCTGACACACCCACCCTTCTCCACTGCTCCTCTGGCAGTCGCTCCTCCCCTGACATTTCCTTTGCTCCCTCCTCTCTTGCTCTTTCCTGCTCCTGGGAGGTGCTACAGGACCTGGGTTCTGACCATCTACCAATTCTTCTATCTATCCCTCTCTCTCCGATCTTGCGCCCCAATGAGCGTCCCCCTTCCTTCAATTTTCAGAAAGCTTGCTGGGATGGCTTTGCCTCTTATTTTGACTCTCACTGTCCTTCAGCAGAGGAATACTCGTCTCTTTCTCTTTCCTCTGCTACTGCTCTTTTTACCTCTCTGACTTTGAATGCGGCCAAATCCTCCATTCCTTTCGGCCGCATCAAACGCCCTCCTAAAGCCTGGTGGTCTGCTGAGGTGGAAGAAACGGTTAGTGAAAGACGCAAGACTTTCGCTGCCGCTCACAGAAGTGATGTAGATCGCCAGGCTAACATCTCCGCTTCTCGACGCGCCTCGTCAGTCATCGCCAAGGCCAAGACTGAGGCATGGCAGACGACTTGCCCTTCTCTCTCACCTAGGTCTAACCCTAAATCTGTACACTCTCTTCTTCGCTCTATCGCTGGCTCTCCTTCCTCGTCTTCCTCCTCTCCTAACTTTCCTAACTTTCCTAACTGTTTTTTTCCCAAGGAATCGGCTTCGGTCTATGCCGCCTACCTGAGATCCCACTTTTCCATTTCTCAGCCTAAGGCTCTGCGCAGCAGAGCCAGAGGCTACCTCTCTGAGCTCTGCCGAGCCACGTGCTCGGAGGATTCTCACTCGTCCTTTTGCTCTCCTTTCTCATTTGCTGAATTTCTTGCGGCTGCCTCCAACCTCTCCTCGTCCACTGCCACTGGTCCAGACAAAGTTGCCTATCCCATGCTAAAGCATCTTCATCGCTCTGGCATGGATTTTCTTCTTTACATCTTCAATCTTTCCTGAACTTCGCATTCCTTTCCTTCCATCTGGAAGACATCTTCCATTATTCCCATCCACAAGATGGGAAAGCCTCTCGACTCTCCTGCTTCCTTCCGGCCTATCTCTCTCACCTCCTGCGTATCAAAGCTTTTTGAACACATCATTCTATCTCGTCTTCTCTTCTTTCTGGAATCTAATTCCATTCTCTCTCCCCGCCAGGCCGGTTTCCGCCCTGGACGGTCTACACTTGATCAAATTCTGTACCTTTCTCAGTCCATTTCGGATGGGTTTAACAAACCCAGGCCGGGCTCTCGGACGATCCTCTCTACTATCGATTTCTCCAAAGCTTTTGACTCTGTCTGGCATCCCACCCTTTTCCACAAACTCATTTCGGCTGGCCTTTCTCCTTGCTTTGCTCGATGGACTCAATCTTTCTTTTCTGATAGGCGCGTTTTGGTGGTCTTTCAAAATCACAAAAGTGGTTTCTTTCGAGTCCGTCGAGGTGTTCCGCAAGTATCCGTTCTTGGCCCTGTACTTTTCTCTCTCTTCATTAATGATCTATCGGCCTCTCTGTCTTCTTCCGTCAGCTGCTCTCTTTATGCTGACGATCTGGCCATTTGGTCCTCCTCCCCCTCGGTCCCTACTGCGTTGGAGGCCACACAAGGAGCTCTGTTTTAATTGGAGCGCTGGTCTGAGCACTGGTGTCTTCCTCTCAATCTAAGCAAATGTGAGGCCTCCTTTTTCTCAGTGGATCCCCACCAAGCTCACCTCCAACCTAACTTCCTCCTACTCGGCTCCCGCCTCCGTTTCAATCCCACTCCAACTTTTCTTGGGGTCACCTTCAACCGCACTCTTTTCTTTTCTAAACATGTATCTTCGCTGAAGGCCAAGTTTTTCCCACGTCTCAAGGCCTTACGCTGTATCTGTGCTTCCTCATGGGGCCCTCTAAGGAGTCCCTCTCTCTTCTGTATAAATCTTTCCTTCGGTCCCTTTTCACTTACGCTTCACCTGGATGGTTTTCCTTTCCTAAGCGCTACCAATCTTACCAAATCGGAATGCCTCCACCGAGCGGCCAGTCGCGCCATCACCGGCTGCCTCTCGTCCTCCCCTATCCCTCTGCTTCTCTCCGAGGCTTCTCTACCTCCCCTACGAGTCACCCTGACTCATTTCACCCTTTTTTCTTATGAGCGGGATCTTCGTCTCCCAACCTCTTTTCCCATTTCAGGTTTGGCCAGACTAGGAGTGAGGCCAAGACTTTGCAGATCGTCCTGGAGAGCTTTTGCGTCCACTCACCCGCTCATGCTTCCTTTTACTTGTTCTAGGGAGGCTTTTCTTGCTTGCCCTCCCTTTCTTCCTTGGAATCTGCCTTCCTTCACGGTGGAGTCCACCCTTTCCTTTCCATGCTCTCGCTCTAATCCCCCCGTCTCGCGCCAAGGTGCGGCTCTTGCCCACCTTGACTCTCTCCCCCCTCATGATCTGGTGCTTTGGACAGACGGCTCTGTTCCTTTTCCTTTTGGTAAGGGCGGCTCCGGCGTTCTTGCCAACTGCTCTCTCTGTGGCACTGAGGCCAATCCTTCCTTTTCGGCAGGCCCAGTATGCTCGAGTTTTTTCGCTGAAGCCTGCGCCATTCTGCACGCTCTTTGCTGGTCTCGGCAGCACCAACAAGTCTGCCATTTTTCTTCTCTCTTGCACCACTCACTCTTTGGCGAGTCTCTATCTCTTTACGACCTCTGGTCCAGACCCTGGGGAGTTTCTTGGTCTCTGGGGCTCCATGGTCTTCTGCCATGCCCCATCCCTCGGAAGGGGTCAGGTAAACAACAACAACAACAGATTTACGCCAAGCAGCGCTGTTTACAACCAGTGATTCCTAGCTTTTGAACAGAATGTTGCGGGATTTTAGGACCCTCTTGCAGGTGCGCTAGTATTGTCGTAGGGGAAATACAGTTTATTGACTGTCAAAGGTCTTTTGTCAATAAATTTTGTCTTAGGGAGTTGTTCCATCCGTCAAACTACACACATGACCCAGTTAACGTAAACACCATTGACTGAACAGAAAAAACCTGCAGGGTTTTGGCATGCTCTAATATGTTGCCACGTGGGATATGATCTTGTCGTTTCATTCCCAAGAAACGTTTATGTCATTTTATCTAAAATGAATGCACTGAAACTACTTTCTTGCCTTAGAAAAACTGATCAAATCGGGCCATTACTGCGTAACGTAATAAAAATGCACACTCTTTTACAAAGCATATTTATTGTAATAGTCGGCTTTAGTTGCCTTGTCAAGTTATCGATTTAGTTTTGATTGTAGTAAAAAAATGGGCCCATTACCGGTGGTGATTGTAAGCCTAAGGCACCTGAAGTGATCGGCAACTTCCAAGGTGACGTTGCTAATGACGATGGAGAAACAGTTTTTATTGTATTTGGACCACAGATTTTGTCTTCTTCAATATGATTGTGAAACCTAGCAGCCTGCAAATCCTTACCAAGTAATCACATAAATGCTGCTTCCTGAGTGGGCTAAGAAAATTGCGCTACCAGCAAATAATATCTCTCTAATAGCACGTGTTCTAATGTTGGTCTCTGCGGTTAATCATGCTGGATTGTACAACTTTCAATCGAATCTTGAATAAACACAGAGACCGTCAGTACATATCTGAAAAGAATTGGACAGAAGAAAAAAATACAGTCCAAAAATATTGAGAGCAAAAGCAGATCCATGATGAAAAGAAAAGAATCCGAATAGTATCCTTTAAACAGAGCAACGCCTTGGATGGAGGCGAATGACAAAGTTCAGACAGTGGTGGGCATCCAGTTCTTTTGAAGAGGTCAAACATTCCCCATCTGCTATTCAGTTTAAAGCCTTTATTATGTCAACCAACAGCATAAAACATTGATTTTGCTTTCAGCATTTTTCCTGAAGCTTGAGGGAAACGATCATTTCAAGCCTCAATCTACCGTCCCTAATCCCACGTTGAATTTTGTTTTGGAAAAAAAATGTTCTACACTGTTTATGATCAGTTGGGAATGATCATTTTCATGTAGTAGCAGATATTGCGGTGACTGTAAGGTAGAAGCACATGAAGTACAATGCTCTTGATACTGAGTTGCTGATTACGCTCAAGCAGAAAATAAGTGAGCTTCAAATATTCAGCTAGCAGAGGCCGATTGAGAGAATGGCACTAAGAAAAAACGAATTGTTTGTAGTGATTCAGTTTTTATCCGATGTTGTCCCTTTAGCAGAGATGGCCGGATTTACCCCATTCCTTCTGCAATTGCTCGCACTCCGTCCCTCCATTTGTCTCGTCTCAGGGCATCCTACTTCTTCAAACCAATCTTCTCTGTCTCCTCTTCCACTTGCTTCTTCCAGGTCTTCTTCGGTCGTCCTCGCTTTCTCTTGCCACTCACTTCAAGATTCAGAGCAACCCTCAAAACACTATCGTCATCCCTCCTCAGCACATGTCCATACCATCTAACTCCATTCGCTGTTGCTAACCGGCCTATAGTTTCCTTCAACCCCAACATATCCATCTGTTCTTCAGTCGTCTTCCTGTCTACCACTTTCTGACCGCACATGGTTCTCACCATAGCTCTCTCCGTTCTTCTCAAAATTGCTTTTCCATTTTCTTTTAGACACCATGTCTCACTTCCATACAGTATTGCTGATCTTACATAACAACGATAGACTTTACCTTTCATCTTCAGAGGAAACCTATTTCCAAGCAACAATTCTCCACATTCCTTGAATCTTACCCAACCGATTCTTACTCTTGCTGTAACTGCCGCTTCACAACCACCACTAGCATTTAGTCTGTCTCCCAAATAACAAAATCCATTCACTGTCTCCACTTCATCGCACAACTTCTCGATTGAGTCCATCGTCCCTTCCATTATTCCTTTACATTTCGAGCAAACAAAATGCATTGCCAACCTAGCGGGAACTCTCTTTATTTTTGCACATTCGCCATGAACCCAGCTTCCACATTTTGTGCACAACACTAAATTGGCCATGACTCTCCTCCCACAAACTCCACATGGATCTATCTTGCTTTTGTATAGTTCGCCTTCTGACCCGCTTACCATCAATTTTGTTTTTCTGGTGTTGACCTTCAAACCTTTACTTTCCAGTGCATCTTTCCAGTTCCAAAACCTTTCCTTCAAGTCTTCCATGTCTTCGCTCATGATAACAAGGTCATCTGCATATAGCAATTCATTAACCACGCCCCTTCTTGCATTTTCTGTAATAACGTCCACCACTATTGCAAACAATAGTGGCGACAGCACAGATCCTTGATGTACACCAACTTTTACTTCGAATTCCTCTGAATATGCAGATCCCACCCTCACTCTTGTCTTTGCACTATCATACGGGTTCATAACTGCCCGAACTATTACTTCTGATAAACCTTTCTTTCTCATGTCCCACTCCATCACTTTTCTTGGCACTCTATCAAAAGCTTTTTCCATTTCAACAAAACACATATACAACTTCTTGTCCTTTTTTTGATATTCCTTCTGCATTCTTCTCACAATGAATATCGCATCCACTGTTCCTTTTCCTGGCATAAATCCAAACTGCATTTCATTCAAATTGACTAGTGTTCGTATTCGCCTTTCTAGTACCCTTTCAACAATTTTCATGGGATGTTCTAGCAGTTTCACTCCTCTGTATGATCCACAGCTCATCACATCACCCTTTCGTTTAAAGATTGGTACAATCACACTTGTTTTCCACTCATCAGGCATTCCTCTACCATCCAATACACGCTGGCATAGTTCCATCATCACTTTAACCCCAATTTCACGACTTGCAACTATCATCTCCACACTTACTTCAGATGTTCCAGTTGTCTTTCCTGATTTCATTCTTTGAATTGCTTTCACAATTTCATTACGAACCACTTTTTCCACTGGTCCTTCTACTAAATCAGTTTCCACCATGCGGTCCCATTCGTTCTCTTCATTCATGATCTTTTCCATGTGTTCCTTCAAATTTTTGCCCTATCTTCTTCAATAAAACCCAATCGTCCGACTCCTTCTCTCAAGCACCTTCCTCCTTCCACATCCTTCCCTTCCTTTTTCATTCTTCTAAGGAAGTATAAAACACTATTAGAATTATGATATAAATTATTCAATTCCTGATCAGCTTCCATTCTCATAGCTCTAGCCACAATTTTTCTCGTTTGATTTCTTATACGTTTGTATTGAGTTTTATTTTGTTCTGATGGGAATCTGCACAGCTCTTTGAATGCCGCTTTCTTTCTTGTTATGGTATCCTTGACCTCTTCATTCCACCACTACATGTCTCCTTGATCTCTCCTAGACTTCTTCTTCCCACACAGTTCGTCACAAGCCTTTAGAACACCATCCCTGAAAGTTTTCCACAAATCAGGCGCACCTGTGCTCACAAGTTCTTTTGCTCTTTTTTCAAATCTCACTCTTGTTCGGTTTTCATTCAACTTCCAAATCTTTCTTCTTATGATCCGTTCTTTTCTCACAACCTTTTTTTAGAACCTTTTTATCTAGACCTACGACCACCATTCTGTGCTGAAGTTCCCATGGAATCATCTTTACATCCCTGATATACTTTCTGTATTTTTCCCCCACAAGCACAAAATCAATTTCTTTTCCACATCCACCGGCACTATAAGCGATTTTCCTTTTGTCTGTTTTTTTAAACCAAGTATTTGCCACGCACAGCTCTCTCTCATCACAAAACTCCAGCAATCTTCCTTCTGCATTTCTTTTTCCAACACCATTTCCCCCGTGTACACCTTCAAAACCCTCAGCACATTTCCCCACATGTCCATTAAAATCCCCTAAAGAAACAATTATTTCACTAGAACTTCCTAAGTCCCACTCACTTCCCATTTCATCATAAAAACGAACTTTCTCTGCATCTGGTCTTCCACTTTGCGGCCCATACGCACATATTACGCGCATCACTTCTCTACCAAAATTTAGCACAATCGCCATTACTCTGTCACTTTTTCTTCTAACTTCCACAACGTTCCCAGATATTTTCTTTTTCACCAAAATTCCAACCCCTCCGAATCTTGCATCATTTCCTGACCACCACAGTTTATACCTTCGTCCCGAAGTACCCACAAAACGAGCTCCTTGGCCTTTCCATCTTACTTCCTGGATGCAGCACACATCAACTTTTCTCTTTCTCAGTTCTTCACACACTTCCGTTTTCCTTCCACATAGACTTCCCACATTTAATGTTCCAAATCTTATCCCATGACATTCAGGTTTATACCCGGAGATTCTTCGCACGCCCTGCCCATATAAGAGCTGCCAGGGACTGGGGGCCATTTGTATATTTTTTCTGGTCATGAGAATTTGTTGGAGCAAAATTCTTCTGCAGGGAGCATGCTCTTGCTTACCCCCAACCTCAGTTTTCTGACATGAGTGGTCCAACCAAGCAATCCAGTTGGCAACCCCACCATTAACAGTCAGACTGCAATTGGTAGGTACTCAATAGTCGCCTCTTACGACATGCTGGGTAAGCAGCTTCACTATTCTTTAACCGGTGAAGCACGGAAAGTTAGAGCATCATAAATTCAAATAATCAGTTGTTAAACATATATTTTGTTGAGGAAGGATTCATCTTAAAATTAGAAGGAAAATACATTTATGTTTAGAATTTATTGATTATTTTGTAGCCGGATTTCAAGGTCCCGATGAAAACGACGTCCAGTTGACTTATTCTCAGAATTTACTGAACAACAAATGTAAGAAAGTTTTTAAAGTGTGACAACGCATCTGTTAGTGCAATCGGATTGGGGTGAGATTGAAGGCGTTCTAAATACAAGTAAAATTATTTTTGAGAGAACCTATGCAAATGTTTTAAGTTTTGATGCTTATTATTACTACGGTACCTTCTTACTTACCCCACCCTCTCCCTAACTTTAGGACAGTCCATTTTAACCTGTTAGCTTAATGGTGTCAGCTACTACGTGGTACTTCACAAAGGATCAGTTTCAAGTTGAAGGTATTTATGGTAGGTCAATTTTAAAATTGGTGTGTCGGCGGCGTCAATTATTTCACTGTCTGTTTGTCCTGACGCGCATCAGTAAGCTAACGCGCTTCTAAGCTCAATACTCATTCGAATTTTTCATGTAAAGTTATAAATTTGTTATTCAATCCAGAAATGGATCAACTGACAACAAAGCAGTAGCAACGACATGATACTTTACATTTAAAACTGTCGGTGCTCTAGCGCTCAGGCCTCGGCTTGTACCAAATTAGAATAATAAACCAACTTGAACTGTACTTAGTAAAACACAAGAAATGCGTATAAAGTTTTTTCGTTTGGATATAGTCGGCCACTGCTGACAGAGAGCAAATTGGCATGCAAGATAATACTTCACAATGAATGAAACGATTTGGTAACTATAGTATGATGTGCAGTTATGGATTGCAGGAACCTGAGGCAAGACTGGATGACGTGCCCCCTATTGGCCTCATTCAATTGGAGATTATTTCTATTTCGAAGATTTGGATTAATTCAAATATAATTAGAGAAATTTGTTACAAATAGGATTTCGGTTCTGAACTACCAAGTAAAGGCTCTTTTTTTGGATATCATCTTTATTTCGTTGGGTTCAAGCACACAGCCGTGTTTAAAATAAGGTTTTCGGTTCAAAAGTTAACGGTGAAGTCCTTTTTATTGCTGATCAACACTATTTTGCAGGGCCAAAAAAACAGTTTATAGAACATATGAGGAAGGGGGAGCTGAGGCAGCCTCACTTGCCTCACCGTAAATTCGCCATTGTTGTTTGCTCTGGGTTGGGTGCTATGATTTACATAAGTTGAAACCATGAAGAACTTAAACGCACAATAATAATTTCAACATGCAACAAAATTAAGAAGCAAGAGTGTCATTACTCTCTAGTATATCAATCAAGCTGAGTACTTGCAATTGACCCAAAATTCCACCTATCTCATTATCAATACAGTATTTGACATATATTGCCTCCGCCGTCTTTTTTCTCCCAATCACACAAACACCTTCAAAATTTTTTGGTAAATGTCTCAATATTTTTAGCACCTCAAGGAGAGCTTAATGATTTGAAACGATCGATGTCTGGTCTCAATTATTCTAATTCCTTTGATCTTCCTCTTAAATGTAAGTTATTAGTCATCGAACGTCATAACAATAATAAATTATTTTGCCATAATCGATGTGTTATTAAGTAATGACTGTGTAATGTATTCATATCAATCAATCAATGGCATTGGCAGCACTTCGCAGAGGAAGGTCGATAGCACAACATTTGCAAACGATTGGGTCACTAGAAGGTCCGATACGTGGCCGGCAGACACGGCCATAGCACTGACAAGAACAAATTCTTGATGTAGTTGCTTTTCCTTCAGTCGTTCCTTCTCTGGTCTGCTGATCCTTGACTCTTTACACCAGGAAACATTTTAATGTGTGGTGCATTTCCATTGCTCTCGGCCGATAGCAAGAATTGTCTACTTCCTATAATCAAGGTCACAAGCATGAGGTATTTCTTCAGTAATCTTTGTAGTGCTTCCTTGTGGCGCCAATATTTCAATGGCTCATGGAAAATTCCCCAAACAATGTGATCTTGGGAAGTTCAAGCTCGTTCATCTTAGAGACGTGACCAGCCCAGCGCAACTGTGTTTTTAGCGGCATTTCTAAGCTGAGGATTTATTTATGCTTTTGATATACGTAGATGACAACAATATAGCACCCAATACTCAGAGCAACACTTGAGGGTAGACGGCATGACTGGCTTGTTTGCCATGATTTTTGTTTCCTACCGTAGACCGTAGTAGTTTCGAACTGTTTGTTCAATCTTCCAAGGACGGTTGTTGGCTATGGCTTGTCTGTACTCAAGTTCTGCTTATCTCGACACCTGAAAATTTGGTGCAGCAAATATAGCAAAAACGGTGTACTGTTTTAAAATTTAATTAGTTTTTAATTAGTTTTTTAATTAGTTTTTAAAAATGACCAACCAGAAACGACCAAAAGTCACATGTTTAGTACATCATTAAGATTGACCAATCACAAATAACTCACGGCAAAATAGTCTCTGAGGGTAAATTGCCGTCGACGGCAAAATAGCCACTGCCTCAAAAACATATGCCCCCTCGTCATGCTCGCTGTGTCCTCTCTCGTCTTCGCTGCAACAGACACAGCCTTCTTTTAGGTTCTTATCTCTCTAGGATTGGCAGAATCGGGAATCCTTCCTGCAGCGACTGTGGACACTTGTCCCAGGACATCTCTCATCTCATTCTGCACTGTCCAGCTACAGACTCTTTGCACCACTCACTCTTTGGCGAGTCTCTATCTCTTTACGACCTCTGGTCCAGGCCCTGGGGAGTTGCCCGGCTTCTGGGGCTCCATGGTCTTCTGCCATGCCCCCATCCCTCGGAAGGGGTCAGGTAAACAACAACAACAACAAAAATATGTGTTTTGAAAATATGGTTATGTGTTTTGAAAAAGCGTACAAAGTTACCCCATGGTGTTGAAAGTAACCCCGGTTTACGGTAATTGAGGTATAGTGCAAAGAATAAGGTGAAAGTTTATGAGTTTTAAATAAAGGATAACCATAGGCAGGAGTATTGCATTTGAAATGTTTAGCAATAGCTCCAGGAATTTATTTGTAATTAGAACCATATCTTTTTACGCCAATGATAAATTTCAGAAGATTATCATCTATAACGCCACATTTATGAAGCCGAATAATAAATTAGTTGGCAGAAGAGCGGATACAACACAAACGGTCATCAATATTGAAAACATTGAGATCACAACAAAATGAAAACTTAGACAGTTCTCTATTCATAATATGCTCCTGTTTGAATAATTTAAAATAATAATTTTATCGTCTTTGTTTGATGAACAAATGACTTTTTTGTTTTGACTGTGTGTTGTAAGTCTGTTAGCTTCTTTTTCTTCCTCTTCATTCGGCTTCTCCCTATTCGGGGTCCCCACCGAGCGATAGTATTTTCCATTTGACTCCATCGATTTCGTCTCCTTCCTTATCTCCAACGCTTTTTATGTCTTCTCTCGCCAAATCCATCCACCTTCTTCTTGGCCTTCCTCTTTTTCTTCTACCTGACACCGTCATCTCCATCATCCTTTTTCCCACGTAGCTTTCTTTTCTCCTTTTCAAGTGTCCATACCACGTAGCCTTGTACCCCGAAATTTGTCTCCTAGCTTTGCGATTTTTGCGGTCCCTCTCACGTATTCGTTTCTTATCTTGTCCTTTCTTGTCACTCCCAGTGCCCATCTCGCCATTTTCAACTCTGCAACTTCCATTTCTCCCACCTGTCTTTCCGTCACTGCTACCGTTTTCATTCCATAAAGCATGGCTGGTCTAACAACACTCTTGTACCTTTTACCCTTAATCCTTGCTGATAACTTCCTATTGCACAGAACTCCCGACACCTTCTTCCCACTCATCCATTATTTTTGGATCCTTCTCCTTATTTCTTCTTCACATCTTCCATCGCTACTAACTGTCGAACCCAGATATTTGAAATTTTTCGCTCTCTTTACCTTTTCTCCTTGCAGCTTCAACTCTTCTCCATCATCCACACACCCAGCCTTCAAATACTCGGTCTTGCTCCCGCTCACTTTCAGGCCTCTTCTCTCCAGTGCATTTCTCCAAATCTCCAGATCATCCTCTAGCTCCTTATGATTTTGCCTAGACAGCACTATGTCATCTGCAAACAGCATATCCCATGGTGCGTCCTTCCTGATGTCCTCCGTCAGCTTGTCCATGATGATGGCAAAAAGGAATGAACTGAGTGCTGAGTCTTGGTGAAGTTCAACACCTACCTTGAGTTCCTCAGTCAACCCTGCTGCACTTCTCACAGTTGTTGTCGCTCTGTCATACATATCCTTAATAATCCCTATGTAGCACTCTGATATTTCAGCCAACTGCAAGCATTCCCACAGTTCCTCTCTGGGTACCCTGTCGTATGCTTTCTCCAAGTCAATAAAGGCACAGTGCACTGCCTTCTGCCCTTCATTCCACTTTTCCAACAGCATCCTTAGTCAGAAGATTGCTTCGGTGGTACTCCTTCCTGGCATGAACCCAAATTGTTGCTCACCGATCGTGATCTTCTTCTTTATCCCTGCTTCTATTATCCTCTCCCACAGTTTCATAGACTAGCTCATCAGCTTTATCTCCCGATTATTTTCACATTCTTTGATGTCTCCTTTGCCTTTGTACAAAGGTACGATCACGCTCCTCCTCCATTCATCTGGTATCTTATCTTCTTGTAGGAGTCTATTAAGGAAGTTCACTAGAAACTCGGCACCTTTATTTCCTAAAGCGATTCATGCTTCCACTGGTATGTCATCAGGTCCTTGAGCCTTTCCTTTCTTTATCTTCCTCAACCCAGTCCTGACTTCTTCTCCAGAGATATCTTCCACGTCCCTTTCTCTCTCTTCTGTTCTCATTTCTCTTCTCTCTCTTGGGTTTTCCTGGTTGAATAATTTGTCAAAATACTCCTTCCATCTTTGTTTCACTTTCTCTTCTTCCATCAGCATCTCCCCAGTTTTACTCTTGATTTCTCTTACTTGTTGTACATCTTTGCTTTGTCTGTTTCTCTGCTTTGCTATCTTCAACAACTCATTTTCCTCTTCTTTGTTTTCAGTTTTTCATACAGTTTCTCGTATGCCTTGTTTCTTACCTTTGCCACCTCTCTCTTAGCTTGTTTTCTTGCAGTTTTATAGGCCAACTTGCTTACATCACCTCTGATGGTATCCCATATCATTTTAGCATTTCTCTTGTCCTTCAGTTTCTCCTGGACTTCCTGGTTTCACCACCATATCTCCCGTCTACCTGCCGTGTTAACTTTTCCCGATGTTTCACCCATTTCCATTCTGGAAATGCTCCGTATCATCTCCGCTACTCTTTGCCAGTCTTCCTGTCCACCAAGTATTCCGCTTTTAATCACTTCCATTTTGAATTTGTTCTTTACTTTCAAGTCTTTTAGCTTCCACCATTTTATTCTCTTCACTGGTTTTGGTGCTTTCCTCCACTTCGCCCAGATGATTATCGCACTGACTACTATTCGGTGCTGTCTCGCTACACTTTCACCGACAATAACCTTTGTATCCACCATCTCCCTGATTCTTCGTCTTCTTACCATAACGTAATCTACCTGCAAACTGCGTCCGTCACTGTTGTAGGTGACTCTGTGGGCTGTTTTCTTTACAAAGTAGATGTTTATGATCGCTAGTTCCATTCTCTTAGCAAAATCCACCACTGCTTGTCCTTTGTTATTTCTCTTCCCCAATCCATGTCTGCCCATGCATTCTTCATCACCGTTATTCCCTTCTCCTACATGCCCATTCAGGTCTGCTCCCACCACAATTCTTTCATCATTTGGTATCTTTTCCACTGTCTCATCTAGGTCCAGCCAGAATGCTTCCTTTTCTTCACGTATGCACCCCACCTGCGGCGCATACGCACTAATAACATTCAGCATAACACCATCAAGTTCCATCTTCAAGCATATTATTCTGTCTGTTACCCTCCACAATTCCACTACCCTGTCCACATGCTCCTTTTTCAAAATGATTTTCGCGCCATTCTTTTTGCTTCCGCTTCCACAGTACCACAATTTATATTCCCCGCCAATATATTTTGCTTTCTCCGCCTTCCAGCGAGTTTTCTGCACACACAGTATGTCCACCCCTCCTCGCTCCATAAAGTCCACCACTTCTCTTCCTTTACCAGTATGACTCCAACGTTTAATGTAGCAACCTTCAGCTTGATCTTCTTAGCTTTCTTTCTCTCCTTATTTCTCCACTGCTTTCCACCTCTTGTTTGCATCCAAGTAGCATGTCCACCAGTGGCACTTGGTGCCCAGTCATTGGTAACGGTCGTTGTTATCCCGGGCCTCGACCGATCCGGCATAAAGTCAGATACGACGCGCATTGAAAAACATTTGGCTAGGTTTTACGCCGGATGTCCTTCCTGTCGCAACCCTCCCCATTTATCCGGGCTTGGGACCGACACCAAGGCTGCTCTGATTTGAACAACCTTAGAGGCTGGGTTTGTTTTTGCAAGTCTGTTAGCACTTTTCGAAATTGCCAAGTTAAATTATTACAATTATGATATAATTCATCCACTTGTGTTTTTAAGTTACGTAATTTGGTCATATTAAGTTCACGATAGATTTTGATTCGTCATCAAGTTGATCTTGATTTGGTAGATTAAATTTCGAATTTTGAGTTTAAATGGAAATTTTTGTGAATCGTTTACGTCATCTTCATTACAAGATCCAAGTACGCAATCCCATTCAACTCTTTTTAGGTAAAAAGTTAGGTTAAGCCATTCCTTATCCTCCTTTGATTCTATCCATTGTGGTGTGGGTGCAAAGTTCATTTCTTTCAGTAAAAGTGACTCATCTAGGTGATTCAGGTCAAAACTGAACTGGTTTGTATTAATTGATATTGCTCTTTGTTCTATATTTAATTTCGCTTGGGGCTGTTTTTTTTCTGTACTTCAATCAGATTTGTTTTTGTGAATTTTGCGGTATCGTGACTTGATTTCAGAAATCCTTTTGCTTCGTTAACCTGAAACCATTTGAACTTTTCGATGTGTTTTAGCTTGCATACGTATGGAATTTTTTTCAGCCTTGTTTGAAAAGCGGAGAAAAATCATTCCATTGAACGGTATTGCTCTCAATTTTCTAATTAGTATCTTACATCAATACATTAATTCTTTTTCTTGTTGAATTTTTCATCTTTGTGGGCTTAATTTCACTGACACTTTAAATGGATCTTTTTGAAATGGCAGCATTTTTATAAAGTCAGTTTATTCAAAAAGTGATTTGTGGCCTCATTTTTTACCAATTTTTAAACTTTTTTTTCACGAAATTACAGGGTATTTTGAGATAATTCCGATTTATGTGATATGTACCTTTCGGATTACTTTTCTACTAAAAAACTAAACCATTATCACTGGTAGTGTAACTTTTTACTCCTTTTAAAATGAGGTAACCTGACTAAAAACAGAAGAGTTTATTCCATAAAAGTAATAATAAGGAACTAAAAATTACTGTTCTTTAAAAGCTTAGGAAATTTGCTTTCCAACATTGTTGAAAAAGGGTCTGCTATTAACAAACAGTAATAAAGTCAGATTAGACATTTATTTGCCATAAAAAAATTAATTTCGCTAACGCATCCTCAGTTTCTGCAAAAAAATAATAAAAATCGCACAAAAAAATTAAATATTTTCAAACAAACTAATGGTAAACCAGAGAAAAGGCTGTACTAAGATAATAAAATCTTCAAAATTTAACAAGAAGCAAAAATATTTATCTGCACAGAGTCTACAATAACAATAAACAGCTATCAAAACTACAGGTCATAAAACTCGCTCCGACTCCTTTCAAAATGCATTCAAACTAATATGATAGGTTAAGCTATATAGAAATAGATGTAAGATAAAAGAGACGTCTAATTACTAAATAAACAAAGAGCAGTATATCATAATAATGAGTAAAGGGTCATAGCCTATAGAAGCAGTGACGTAAGTGATAGAAAACACACTGAGATATGAAAGGAAATAAAACTAAAACAGTATTTCAAAAACAAAAAGATAGTTACAAAGTCACTAAATTGAGGGCAAGAGCATTTTATTTATGTTAATAGCGGCATTTAATTTGCCTAGCCATATGTGTTCGTAAATAGATAAAAGATGTTTGGGCGGCTGATCTACAAACGTTACAAAAAAATCTAGGGCGAAGGATCAGTTTGTAATGGTTGATCAACCATTAGTGGCCATACATCATGTTCTATTTTTAGTTGAACCATTATCGTACTTGACCTAACAAACTTGTCACGAAAAGCTTATGACTAAAACAGCTTTTTTCAAAGCTATATTAAAATTCTGTACTACCAACAAGATTTTTGTAAACTTGCAATTGTTAGACGTTAGTTCTTTGGTTCATTTGACTACTTCACCTCACAAGCATGGTTCTTTGGTATTATCTGCCTACGCTTTCAATTACATTCATCAAAAAATGAAGTCACTAAACGTTTATGAAACGTAGTGTACTGGTTAAAAACATTCAAAATTTTTTTGCCTGGACTTTACAAAACCGTAATTTCTCAAAAACTTTAATTCTTTGGTACATTTATTTTCACTACTGTTTCTGAAAAGCATTGTTCTTTGGCATTATCCATCAAAATTTTCAAAAGCATTCTTCAAAAAATCAAGTCTATTCATTTTAACCCTTATCAGAACATATGTTGACATTTGTCAACATCGATTTTTTTTCGTTTGATTGCACTCGCCCCCTATATGCTAGCTCAGCGCCATTCACTGACGAAGGAAAACTTCTTTATAGCTTACTACTGCAGTGATATCAAAATCGAAAATTGTTTCTACAATGAGTTATTTGGATTTTATCTTAATCGGAACACCTGTTGACAAATGTCAACAAATAGAATCAAAAGCAGATTAACAGAGACAAAAGGCCTTTGAGATTTAAAATTACTATGAATGACAGTTACTATTGTTGTAACTGAATAACTATTGTTACAACTAATAATTTAATATTGTTTCAGCACAATTGCCAGCAACTTGTAAAAATTTACAACTACATTTGGTGATTTGATCTTTGCTGGAGGAGGTTAGGTTTATGTCAGCAGTTGTTATATCTCAGACGTAATAATACGTACATTTCAGAATATTTACCTAGATAAAAAGTACATTTCAGAATTTAGAACAAAGAATCAATACCAGTGGATAGTCATAGACTGTACTTGGCTTGAAATCCTAACTAATTGCAACTGCCGCATATACAATTGCTTGGGTAACATAACTGGAATTTTGCTTATGGATAGACAGAGAAGATTTACGTTTCAAGAGGCCCTCAAACAACTGCAGAGAGTTTCTGATGATGTGAACAACGATTCTGATGCTGAGGCCACAAGCAGCAGCGAAACGGAATCTGTTGTTGATGATGACGAAGTTCCTTTGGAAGAGGAACTTTCTGACATAGACGTGTTTGAGGAAGAAAATGAAGATGCTGGTAGGGATAAATATCAAGAACCGAATGGCAATGATGGTAGCTCAGAAGATGAAGCTCAAGTAGCAATAACAGCTGGAAATGCAACGTATTATAATAATCCTTTTCCAAGCAGGCTCAGAAGTAGAAATATATTGGCACAACAACCTCGAATTATTGCTGCTCCCATAAATGAAGTGGATGCTTTCAAAATATTCTACCGACCTGAAATTATACTTCAGATAGTACGTGAGACAAATAGAAAGGCAAGGGACGTGAGACATGAGTGCAAATTGTCGCCAAACTCTGTCTACAAAATCTTTACATCCCATGAAGTTGAAGCCGGTCTTGCTATTATGATTCGTGCTGGCTTGGACAGAGATAACTTCACAGACTTACATCGCTTGTGGGATCCTGTTGACAGTAGACCATTTTAAAGAGTCACCATGGCATTGAATCGATTCAAATTTCTACTACGTTACATGCGTTTCGATAACTATCGTAACCGATCAGCAAGACAGGGAAGCGATAGATTAGCTGCTATCCGAGAAGTATGGGAAACATTCAATAGTAATCTGCGCAACATCTACATCCCTAATGAGGCCTTGACTGTGGATGAACAACTCGTTGAGTATCGTGGCAAGATTCCCGGACGAACATACATGCAAACTAAACCAAGGAAATACGGTGTAAGTTTTTTTGGCTTTGCGAAGCCACAACAGGTTTTGCTCTGAAAGGCATGATTTATTCTGGAAGAGAATATGACTCGGGACCTCATAGGAACCTCGCCAATGATATTGTAATGAAATTGTGCTCAGTTTATTTTGGTACAGGTCGAGACATATATGTTGACCGGTATTTTACCTCTCATGGCCTGGTGTGCAATCTTTTGCGGCAAAATCTGACACTAATTGGGACAATTATGGCTAATCGGCGTGAAGTACCATCGCAGTTCAAAGCAGCAAAAGGAAGAGAAATTGAAAGCACTAAGGCATTGTATGACCATTCTAACAAAATTCTACTATTGTTATATGTCTCCAAACGCAACAAGAATGTGCTTATGATGTCCTCTTCACACTCTTCTATTTCAATCACGGACTGCCACAAAAAACCTACAGTTATCACAGATTACAATAAGCGTAAAGGAGGAGTTGACACTCTTGATGAAAACTGTGAAGAATTCAGTTGCTTGAGGAAAACAAATCGTTGGCCCATGGTTATCAATTACAATTTGATAAATGTTGCCACTAACAACGCTTTTATCCTAATGAGAGGCAGTGGAAAATGTAACAGAAAAACAGATTTTCTCAAGCAACTAAGCTTTCAGCTTGCTCAACCATACGTAAGCAACCGAAAATTGAGAGGTGAAACAAAGGTACTTGCCAAAAAGATGTGGTTTATTAATACTGCTTCCAACAGCACAAACCGTACAGTTCAAGGCATCAAACGGGGAAGATGTTACAGATGTGGGAAGCATACTCGCCTTGCATGCATGGTTTGTCGCAGACGTGTTTGCCCGCAACACAGAAAAATACCAAAAAACACATATTGCATAGAATGCTGAACAATTTGTGCTTGTACTACATGTTTGTGTATTTTTGTGTTTGAAATACAACCTTCGTTTGTTGAAATTTTGTTGTACTTCAGCTAAGAGCTAAATAAGCTAAAATTATACCTTGGGTAGGAAGGAAACCCTGGATTTTAGATTCAAGATTGCAATGCTTTATCAAAATCAAATTAACCGTACAATCAATGGATCGCGTTGTGAGATTGATCAATCGCGCATATCGACTATAAGAGGACAACATATATACCTTGAAAACAGTGCGCATTAGCATTGAAAAACACAAGAAAATGGCATGTTGACAATTGTCAACATATGTTCCGATTAAGTTACGCAAAAACACTGTTCTGATAAGGGTTAAACAGTAGCCTACTCCTAACAAAACACTTGGTGATCGCCTATAAAAGTATGGAAAAAAATAGTCCTGTATAATATTTAGTCACAAAATATTAGTGCCGAGCTACATACAATCTGAATGTTGAAGTGATTTGCCTTGCAAATGGGTGAGGCCGACACAGCCAGCTGATTTGATATTCTTAATCTCGACCTTAATTTAACTGTGAGTGCTTCATTTTGGGTTAGTTTGCTTTTTGCATTGGCTGCGTTTATGTCAGGAGCAAGCAACATGCGCCCAGCCAGAGGGGTTAGCTCATGTAATCAAGCTTGGAGTAACAAAAATATCATAAGCAATGGTCCCAAACATTTAATAGCGTAATTCTGAAGATACATACCAACTGCTTTAGCGCACTCCTACAACTTTAATATGCTTTTAAGCACTTGCTCAGCTCAATACATACAAATCTTTTTTTTAAGAAAGCCTGTAGTGAAAACAGGGCACATAAAACGTTGCCAGCACGCGCCAAATGTGGGACAGATGTAGTGGCTATGCACATCTGCCCATAATGTTATTATTAATTGATTACGTTTAAATAAACGTTAATTTTTGCTAAAATTATTTTAATGACATCTTACGCTATATCAGGGTGCAACAAGTCATTATTTATATAAGTGTTTTGTGAGTATGCTCTTTTTTGTCTTGAATCTTTTTACAAATCACTATTAGGTCATAATCTTAAATGACATTACAATCCTTGCCACTATATACTGAGAACAGCAGCAGGCGGCACAATTATTCGCCATCATTTTAATAGTGATAAATGGTAAAGCTCATTGCTGATATTTGTAATTGATAGGCTCTTTGTATCAGTACAAAGCACTAATCTTGATTTTAAAATGAGGAGGTCTGGATTAGGGGCAAAATTAAATGTAACAAAATCTCAACTTTTAAGAAAAGATCAAAATAAAACAATAATAACATCAATTTGTAAAACTGGATTAAGCGGGAACGGTTTGGTTTGAAAATAGTTTAATAGAAGCCTATGGGAATAGGTTATATGAATTTGGAGACAGGCATATGGCCGAATTAATGCATACAGCGAAGCCAAAGAACTTAATATCACAAATATGGATACGAAAGGGGACTAACCAAATCGTGAAATAGGCCTACCATTAAATAGCTCATTTCTTCAATTGACAAAACCACCACAACTTGACGCTGGCATCATTTTTGAATGTATTTCACTTTCCGCCCTTTCTACACTTTTTGAAAAGCATAATTGAGAGTTTGTGACATCATTCTTTCTTGTTTAGTTTTGCCAGTCTTGATTAATAGACTAAGATGATCACTATTACGTACCTGCACAGGAACTGTGGCTTATACTTTCTACAACCTTTTTTTGATGCTCTCACAAATATTTGTACGGTGAAGCCGGCGCAGCTGCCTTAATTGATACGTTCTAACTCGGCACAGGTGATGGAATGACCTGCCGGGATAAAATCGCACCATACTTAGCGGAAACATTTTTCTATCTTAGTTGATAATAGCTTTATAGAGCTACTGAGATCCAAGCTATAAATTTTGAAAAAGCAAGGACTTTTCTGACTCCCGTAAGCACACCTAAGCAAGGAAAAACGAACATGCAGCATGATGTGTAGCCAGCAGGGACTTGAAAAAAAGTTTGAGGGGAAATCAAAAGAAAACAACGTCACTGTGTCAAATCGCATCACATGGAAGAGATTATTGATATTTTGCTTTAAAATAGCTTTATAGAGCTACCGGGATCAAACATGAAAATTTGGGGGAAAGCAATCTGTTATCTCTCCTGGACACGCCAAGAGGACAGATAGGAACATGCAATATAATACGTATCCAGCAAGGACATAAGAAAGTTTTAAAGGAAAACTAAAAGAAAACAACGTCCCGGTGTGAAATCGCACCACATGAAAAACATTTTTGTTGTTTTGCTTCAAAATAGCTTAATATCGGAAATGTGTTCCCTACTTGCATACTAAGGGAAACGCAAGTACCCCTTGGGTTCACGTAAGCAATGAACAAAGCACATAGACCAAAGGCATAGCCAGAAACTTGAAGTTAGAAATTTTATTTGCAAAAGAAAGGCTCCAAGTTGTGAAAATCTTATGTGCAGAGAAGACATAGTCTTTTTGTTACTGTTCACTCAAGTGCCTGATTTCAACTGTGTTCCAAATCTCCCACTCACACTCTTTAAAAGCAAGTTAGCTTGTGAGACCATTCTTTGTTTGTGATCAATGCCAGTCTTGATCAAGAGAATAAGATCATCATCATTACGTGAACAGGAATCACAAAAGTAAACAAAAAATATTGATTTTTTGTTATTGTTCACACAAGCGCCCCATGCGTGAAACCAGCTTGAAACCGGCCGGCTGAAGCAATATTGTTAACCTTGACATCATTGTTGGGACCCTGTTGGGAAACACCAGCGAAGTCGGTTAGTTGTTCATACATCAGTGAAGGTGAGGTGTATCTGCCATTACGCGTAATGACATAAATGACAGTATTTTGTCTCATTTTTATTTCATGCAAATTTGTGTCTAAAGCGACCTTCCAAATAGTAATACTATATTGAATAGGCAAGTAAATCAAATTTTAGCAAAGCATGAACAAGATTTCCTTTGTAACATACTTCCTAAGTCTAAACAAGAACTCTGAGTACTTCTGTACCTGCAGCGATAACATTTTGGTATAAACTAACCAACTTAACTTTTCACCGATGTACAAGCCAAGATATCTGACAGATGAGGTTTTCGATAGTTCAGTATTCAAAAGTACAACAGTTTATACGAGTGTGGTCTGGTTTTTGAAGTTGCTTGTTTATGATCATATGATTCGAGTTTGCATTATTACATGATCAGTTCTTTTTACGCTGCCAAAAATCTTTTTTTACAACTTCTTACATGTTTGAAAAAGAATAATGAGTTGTCTGACAAACTAAAATATTAAATATCAATACCAGAGCTACCCAACTAATTTTAACGAAGGTCCAGTTTCACAAGTTCAGTGTTTCTAGAGGTGCAGTAACATTTTTAATTTGCAATGACAAAAACGAAACTATCATTATCATTAAATACAGAAAAGTACTAGCATTTTCTCTTGGTCTACATACTCTACACTTATCATCGAAATCATAAATAAAATGCACTTATTGTACTTTATTCTGCTAATTTTGTGAAAAAAAGTGCATTTCTTATTTTTAGCCTGTTCTTCAAACTTTGTCTGCAGAAGTAACAGCAAACCAAAGGTGGTGGTGGAGGGCGTTTGGCCTTCGTATTATACAGTAGACTATCGTGTGCGCCAGCAAGATCTGCCAATACAATGCCTGATTTATTGTTTTCTTTAAAGCGGTGCTCAACGTCATAGGTTAGTTTAAACGCTTGATCGGTTATGCATTGACCATGCCTGAGGCCAGCTTGTTTGTCAGGAAGTTGGGGTCAAGAACAGGTTTTAGACGCCTCAAGAGTAACCGCTCGAAAAGCTTATAAGAAACGCTCAGCAGCGATATGGGCTGGAAGCTCTTTCAGTCATCAGCTGCACTGCCAGGTTTTGGTACCGAGATAACTATGGCCAGTCGCCATATTGTGGGGATTGTTTGGTAAGTCACGCAGGCTGTGTAGAATTGTGGAAGCCATGTAAGACATTTGGAGCCGCAGTGCTTCAGAATATATGTGGCGGGATATTGTCTGGGCTTTGAGCTTTATCACATTTGATCAATTAAATTGCAGAGGCACATTTGGTGGACGAGGCAGGCATGAACAACAGACCTTCAGCACTGGGAAATAGGTTTTCTCCTGTTTTTCATGCTGATCATGTTGTTTGTTAGTCCTTTTGAAGGTGTTGTTAGTCAACGCAAAGAATGTTCAGTTGCGCCGAAGGCTTGAAAATTTTTGCTATTTTGTTTGAAAATAATTTGGTATTGAGAATAAGTCAAAAAAGTTTAGTAAAATGGGCACGCGCTTTTTCGCAATCCGTGGGTGTACCTACACTTTCTGAGGTCCAGTTTCAATTCTCGAAAGGTCCTAATTCGGACCGCGGTCCGCCAATTGAGTAGCCCTGATCTATGCTATGAAGTGCAATTCTGTTTGTTTTAACTCTTCTCAAACTGCTAGAGGTACGAGGATCAAACTTGGCACGATTGATCATCACCCCAAGATGAGTGTCATCAGGGGTTCGTGACGTCATCACAACATCATAATCAAAAACAATTCTTTTGGAATTTGCATTACTTGGCAGAGGGCAATCGCTTTTTGCTCAAATGAAAACCAGCTTCCGACTTACCACATTACAGAACTTTCATGTGTTTGGGGTCGAAAATGACATCACAATCAACGCTTTATTTCACAAATTGTTTTTTATTCTTTCTCAAAAAGTGCTTATCGCAGAAACGCGATAAAACGTTCTTTTATATTAATAAGGTGCTTTCGATAGAAACAGCTTTACAGCAATTAATGCTTATTTTGCTATGCTACGAGCAATTCTATATTTAAGCACTTTAAGCCCTCTAAGCATTTTACTTCTCTTTTTCCCTTGCACGCTTAAAACTGGCTCTATGATGCCATATTATGTCTGGTACGATTAACTCAAGTCTCGCTACCGCAGATCATAATATGAAGATGCTTTCAAATATTGCATGATTTTTGCAAAATCAGTTTAATGAAAACTGATTTGTGACCTCATTTTGCAACTGATCTTCCAAGCTTTTTTTTAGCAAATTAAAAGTTATTTCAAGGCAATTCCGATTGTGTATAATATGTACAATCAATATTCGTTTTTATACCAAAAAAACTGAGCTTTGAAACCTGTGGTGTAACTTTCTACTCCTAATAAAAAGTGGTATGGTGAGTAAAAACAGGTAATTTTAATACAAAAACGTTACAGTAAGTTACTAACAATTATTGTCCTTTGAAAGCTTAGGAAAATTGCTTTCCAGCAATATGCCATTACAATTACTTAGGGGTAAGGATTAGTTTATAACGTCTGATCAAAAATTGGTTGTCATAAATCATGTTTTATTTTTAGTTGAACAATTATTCTACTTGAACTAATAAACTTGGAATTGTTAATCCTTTAACGATCATAAGATTCTAATTCATTAAATTTGAGGCAATTCCTTAATTGTTTGGTAACAACAAAATTACAATGAATTTCAGAAAAATGGTTATTACGTCATAATGACATGACAATTAACAATCATGTTATAAATCTATTCTGTAATGGTTTGGCGCACTTAAAATCTATAACATGGGTTTGTATACTTGGGCCTGCGGTCTTCAACTCGCCACTACCATAAAACAACCTCACCAAATATGATTTCGTGTATTGTGCACTTTGTCGTTGACGTTATTCTTGACGGTTTTTAAACAAACAAAACTAACAAGAATCGGCTCGCAACTACGCCTAGGAACAACAAAAACATAACGTACCAAAACTGTTTAGCCAAGCTATAGGAAGCAACTAACACATGCACAATCATGTACCAAATTTCTGTTCAACATAAAACAATTAATTAATCTGCAAGTTTAGATAATACAAAGTCCTAGGATACTAACCAACCGACTTAATATCTAGCAAACTCTTAATTGTCAATGTATATGCGAGCCACGCATTATAAGCTCAAAACAAAGAAATGCAATTACTCAATCTAGTAAGTTGCATAAACAGAGTTGCCAACCAAAATTGAAGTCACGTGAGAAAATGATCCCACAATCATACAACATACGTGTTACATTATCCCTCAAAGGGTTAAACAAAGTTAGTTCTTCGGTACATTTTGACTACCTTTCCTCACAAGTATTGTTCTTTGGCATTATCTGTCGATGTTTTCAAATAGATTCATCAAAAATTGAAGTCTCCAAATGTTTATGAAATGTAATTTACTGATTAAAAAGACGCAAAACTTTAGTGCCTGCACTTCAAAAAATTCCAATTTCTAGAAAAACTTAGTCCTTTGGTACATTTTGTCGATTTTTTCTCAATAGCATGGATCTTTGACATTATAAATCAAATTACAAAATTTTTTAAAATCTTGATGTCACAAATATTTATACAAAAGCGGGGCCACCAAATCGTCAAATAGGTCTACCACTAACAAGCTCATTTCTTTATGAGTCAAAACGACCACCATTTGGGAGACGCCATCAATTTTGATTAGGTTTCACCCCCTCCGCTTATTCTATTAGAAATTACGAATGATAGTTTATGTCATCATTCTTTTTGAATACTTCCAGTCTTGATTAATAGACCAACACGTCACCATTACATGTACAGAAACTATGGTTGAATTTAGTAAAACATTTCGTTGTTGCTCTTATAAATGATTGTACCGTGAAGCTGGCGTAGCTGCATTAGTTGATACGTTTTAAATGGGCACTGGTGATAATATGCCCTGCCGGGGTTAAATCACACCATACTTAGTAAAAACATTTTTTTATTTTGCTTGGCATTAGCTTTATAGAGCTAATGGGAGAAAAACCTGAAAATTTGGGAAAAGCAAGAACTCTTTTAACTTCTCGGAGCATACCTAAGCGAGGAAAAGCAAATATGCATCATAATGCGTAGCCAGCAGGAACTTAAGAAAGTTTGAGGCGAAATCAAAATTAATGTCACTGTGTTGAATCGCACATGGAAGATATTATTGGTATTTTGCTTTAAAATAGCTTTATAGAGCTACTGGTGTCAAACCAAACATTTGGGGGAAACCAAGGACTCTTTTAACTTCCCAGGGCACGTCAAGCAGGGAGAAAAGAACATGCTACATAATGAGTAGCCAGCGAGGACTTGAGAAAGTTTAAGGGGAAATCAAAAGAAAACAGGGCCACTATGTGAAATCGCACCACACGAAAGACACTTTTGCTACAATGCTTGAAAATAGCTTAATATCAGAAATGCGTTTCCTACATCCAAACTTCGGGAAACGCAGGCCGTCCTTGGGTTCGTGTCAGCAAAAAACAAAGCACATA
Source organism: Trididemnum clinides (assembly GCA_963675345.1). Taxonomy (NCBI): domain Eukaryota; kingdom Metazoa; phylum Chordata; class Ascidiacea; order Aplousobranchia; family Didemnidae; genus Trididemnum; species Trididemnum clinides. The sequence goes on from CAVLYW010000082.1 coordinate 70,625, forward strand.
GACCTAAGGCATAGCCAGGATCTTGAAATGAGATATTCTGTTAGGAAAAGGAGCACAAAAAGTCGTGAAAATATGTGCAGAAAACACATAAACGTTTGGTTACTCTTCACACAAGAGTCTGAGTTGACACTCTCAATCTCGATTTTCCTGATGGAGACTCAGCGGGTGACGCCGTCGTATATACTATAAAGCAAGGATCTTTTCTTATGCTGATATGATGCCTGTTAAGATATTTATGTTTATACTCTACAGCATTGTAATAAAATCCCAAGTTTGAGAAAAAATTAACACAAAGTCATAACCATAACCATTTGTAAAACTGAATTTAGAGAAAACATTTGTTTGAAAATTACTCGGTCTGATTTGCGCCTACAAAAATATGGTGCGTGATTTTGGGGGAGCCATAGCCGATTTCGTCGCTATGTCGGAAACAAGATAAATAGCGCAGTCAAAAGAACTTAATACCATAAATATAAATATAAAATGTATAAATAGCCGACAATGTAAATAGGTAAGGGAAAACACCACATCGCAAAATAAGCTTACCATTAAATAGTTTATTTGTATAATTGTGAAAGCAACCATCATTTTGCCGGTACCATGAGCTTTGATTGCGTTTCAATTTCTTCTCCCTCACAAGTAATAACAATAATTTGTGGCAAGATTCTTTTCGAGCATTGCCAGTCATGATTAAGAGAATATGATGACCACAATTTTGTGTAGAAGAATTGTGAAAGTGCATAAAATTCATTAACTTTTCGCTACTGCTCACACAAAAGCCCGAAGGGTGAAGCAGGCGCTGCCGGTTGAACCGAAATTCTAAATACCGTCATTACTGATGGAAGGCCCCTGTCGAGCGACGCCGACAAAGCCTTCAAGTCAGTGTATAATTTTGTTTGAAACATGATTTCAAAAGCGAAATCATTTATGTACCATAGAAATAGAGGAGACCAAGAGAAGAACCTTGAGATACTTCACAAAATACACGTTCATTTTTAGAAGTTATGTTAAAAATTTTGTGAACTGATATTTATCAGTTAAGCAAATTTGAATCAGTTTAAGCCAGTTTACTCTAACTTCAAAAATATTGTTGTAATTCACCGAGTAGTGTGTCATGATCAAACGTATTTCAAATGTAAAGCAATTGTTTATCATGTCACTCAAAAATGGAGATATTATTCATTTGCTGATTTTAACGAATTTATTATGAACGCCCTCAAGTCTAATAGCTTTATTTTCATTCACCGAGTTGATTATAGTGCTTAGTTCCTCAGCTGTGGACGATTAAAACAAAGACTTTTCAAGCACCTGATTTTGAGGCAACGTCCACAAGCCTCAGCCATAGTTTTGCCAGCGTTATCAAAGTAATCCTGTAGAGCACCAGCAATTTCATTAGATTCGTTTAATAATTTACCATCTTTTTTGATCTTATCAAGAGCTTTTTTATGTTGGCAAGTTTGTAGGTAGTTTTCCAAATTTTTTTAGGACAACTTTTATTTAATTGAAAGTGCTTTGTATTGTTATTTAGTTTGGCAAATTTAATTGTAATCTGTTTAGAGTTTTGCCATCAGTCGTATATTTCACTTCTTGCCTAAATCCAAACTTTTTTCAAATTGCTGAAAAGTTTGTTTTTTGCTGGATTAAATTTTTTAAGCCGTTTGTAATCCATCGCTTCAAATCCAATTTTCTCTCTTTTTTCGAAGCTTTTTTACAGGGGGCATATTTATTGACTACTTAAGTAAACTTTCTGATAAAGTTTTCAAACTGTTTATGAATTGATAATGTAATGCAGAGCTACTCAACTAATTTTAACAAAGGACCAGTTGGAGAAGCTCAGTGTTTCCAGAGGTCCAGTAGAATTTTTGATTTGCAATGATAAAAATGAAACTATCATTACCAGAAAATATAGAAAAATACTTGGATTTTTTCATAGTCTACACTAATTATCGAAATCAAAAATAATAAAAGCTTATTGTGCTCTATTCTGCTAATTTTGTGAAAAAAGCGCATTTCTTAAATTTCACCAGTTCTTAAAACTTGGTCCATAGAAGTAACAGCAAATCAAAGGCGGTGGTGGTGGTGGGGCGTTTGGCCATGGTACCATACAGTAGGCAATCTTGTGCGGCAGTAAAATTTGTCAACACAATGCCTGATTTATTTTCTTCAAAGCGGTGCTTAACGTCATGGGTTAGTTTATACACTTGAGTGGTTATGCATTGACCAAGCCTGAAGCCAGCTTTGTGGGTGAAAAACAAGTTCTAGACGCCTCAAGAGTAACCGCTCGAAAAGCTTATAAGAAACGCTCAGCAGCGATATGGGCTGGAAGCTCTTTCAGTCATCAGCTGCACTGCCAGGTTTTGGTACCGAGATAACTATGGCCAGTCGCCATATTGTGGGGATTGTTTGGTAAGTCACGCAGGCTGTGTAGAATTGTGGAAGCCATGTAAGACATTTGGAGCCGCAGTGCTTCAGAATATATGTGGCGGGATATTGTCTGGGCTTTGAGCTTTATCACATTTGATCAATTAAATTGCAGAGGCACATTTGGTGGACGAGGCAGGCATGAACAACAGACCTTCAGCACTGGGAAATAGGTTTTCTCCTGTTTTTCATGCTGATCATGTTGTTTGTTAGTCCTTTTGAAGGTGTTGTTAGTCAACGCAAAGAATGTTCAGTTGCGCCGAAGGCTTGAAAATTTTTGCTATTTTGTTTGAAAATAATTTGGTATTGAGAATAAGTCAAAAAAGTTTAGTAAAATGGGCACGCGCTTTTTCGCAATCCGTGAGTGCACTTACTGCTACTCATTCTGGAGCTTTAGGTCCAGTTTCAACACTTGGAAGGCCTGGGTTCGGACCGCGGTCCGCCAATTGAGTAGCCCTGATGTATTGTGTACTTCAAGCTCTTCCCTACAGAGTTGACGCCTAACAAGAATTAAACTCATTGAAAATTTTTCATTATTTTAAATACTGTGTATATTTTTGATGATTGTTTTTTGCTGTGCTATTTAAGGGAATAATGCAAAAACTGGAAGGTGGCCAGATATGTCGCAAAAAGCTATTCCGCTTTGAAACCTGGTTGCAGATTATCAACATAAACGTGATCTCACAAGGTTTTAAGAGTTGTTGGGATACCCGCTCATTGGTTTATTATACATCTAGCAGAACAACTTGAAACTATGAGCATATTTTCTGACAAAGATACTGTTGATTGTTCGCAATAGATCTATATTTAAATCACCAAGAACGCAAAGCCTTAAGTTCTTGTCGTTTGATTTATGCATGAAATTTTCAATCGCATAATTAACTTTTTTCAATTGGTCTACACCACTCACCAGATATAAATATATTGCTCCTATCTCAAAAGTAGCTTCAATGTTTGTAATTTTGACCTAAATATTTTCCACGAAATTCAAGTTTGACTTAATATCAATTTTGATGGTAAACGCCAGAGATTCCAGAATTTATAAAATCAACACCATCAGCCGGTGTTGTGGTGTAGCTGTAGACAAATTGGTAGCCATTTAGTATTCTGTCTACCATAAAAGAGTATGCAAATTGTACCATTTGGGTCCATGGACCCCAATTTTAAAGCGCATGTTTTGGACCAAAAAATGCAGTTAAAATTATGAAATCAAAGTTAGGATGAGAAAGTACATAATAACAAAAACTAACAAACAAACATGGTAACAAATCAAAAATACTCAAAATTTACACGAAGTCAGAGATTCGTATGCAGTAATGTAAACCAAGCTGGTTTGGAAGTGATCTACTATCGCGTAATTGCCAAACTAAAAATTTCACTTAAAAGAAGCAGCTAAGTTTACAATTCATGATAGTTCACATGAATTATTGTGAATTTTAGCTATGATTACACAGATCGCGAATGATTTTGGCAAATGTTCAGTTTGCGCGTGGTACACATTTATCTGCAATTTTTGTCTTTGTGTCTTTTGCAAAAATGGCATCTAGCATTTTTTGTTTTTGGCGAGTGATCTTCAATAACTGTTCTTTTCTTTTTTTAGTACATGTCTTGCTGATATTGAAGTCAAAGCTTGTGATTCAGCAAGCTTTTTTCCTAGACTGATCAAAAAGTTTCTTTTTTTCTCGCTAAAATTGTTACTATTTTCGCCTTGCAATTGTTGCCATATCATAAAAGCATTGACAGCGTTGACATTGATTATATTGTAAAATAGACCCACTAACCATCTCCTCGTCATTCTTTTAGAAGTATATGTTCTAAGCATCTTTTCAAAAGTACCAACTCTACTTTTGGTACTGTTGTAATACAAGATTAGGATACTTCAGGCTTTTTCTCTAGAATTTGAAGCTATTTTGGGAAGAAAGTGTGTGGTTGACAGCATGTTTACCACACAGCCTCTGTTTGTACAGAATGGTGCAATCATTGTATCTTTTAGGAATTCAAAAATAATGGATGTTATCTCACAATCTTTAACAACAGTGGATTGTTGAGGAAGCTCCGGTTTGTTTTTTCGGATGTTCCCGACAACAGTAAGCTTTTTCTGCAGTAGTTCACGCGCAGGTGATACGCTAGAAGAAAAATCATTGCAAGTGATGCTTCTGCCACAGTTTTCAATTTCTTTGACTAAATCTTTGACAACCCTAGCGCCTTGGTTAACTTCTCTTCTACTGCAGCTTTTTTCCCGATAATACTTGCATTTTTTGCGCATAAGAAGTGCTGGCCTCACACATTGCTCAAAATTTCATGTCGTATTTTTCCAGTTCAGAAGGAATGTATTGTCGAAACGGGCATCTTGGTCTGAAACAAACCAGCTGTTTGTTAACAGCTACATGGAGTCCTGTAGTACAGGCATCGAGCAAATTGAAATCTTATTCCGCGAAAACATCTCTAATGGGCTGAAGTTTGCCAGTAGATGTAATCCTCCTTCGTAAATTCACACTATCAAATCGAAGCACGCGAAGGGTCTATTGAGAGAGAGTTTATTTATTATTGCTTTTGCGCACCGACACAATAATCACAGTAATATTACAAAAACAAAAACACTTGTAGCAGCATCCAGGGAGCATCAAGGAATCCTTCAGTTATCGAGTCGAGATACAGTAGACGCCGCTTAATATGACCACTTTGGGACCAGACCATTTTGGTCATAATATCCGAATGGTTATAAAAAACGAAGCCGCCGTAACAGCTCCTGAATCGACGCCGTAAGCCACAAGAAGTCCAAATACCGTCAAATTCATCGTTTACTTGAAGTAGCAGTGTGACGTTGGCAGTAAAACAAAGTACAGTACTTTAACACTACAAGTGACGGTAAAATTTAGTACAGTGTGTAACAATATGTTGAAAAGGCGAAGTTATAAGTGCGTGGCGGGAAAAAATACTGCACTGTAACAAGAAAGATGGAGAAAATGTTGGTCATGTTATCCGAAATTTGGTCATATTAAACGGAGAATCTTAAATGGAGAAATTCGGGACCGTACCAAATTGGTCATAATAAGCAGCTGGTCATATTATCCGTGGTCATAATAAGCGGCGCCTACTGTACTCCCTGATCTCAGCAGATTTAGATATTAGCGAAAACCATTAAATGACACTGCTATGATTTGAGAGAATTGTCTAAATACGTGTCCAGTTCAAATTTTTAGGAAATAATAAAGAAAAAAAGAAACGAAAAACAAAAACAATAATGCAAGAGGCCAGCGATGCACTTAGCAAACTGCAGACAGTGACACTGTTTGGACCTATCAGGTCTCTTCAGTGCAGTTGATGACCATTAAGAAGCTAGAGGCTTTTAATAAAGCATAGCTTAGACCGTCACACTTGTGGGACCAAATACTAGGTTCACTGTAGTGGATGGTCTGTCAACCTCTGCGAAGCCGTATCACTCGTGAATGAGTGGCGGTTGTCGCAGGTGCACTAAGTCTAACATCTGCTAGAACAATAGTGCTGTCACAGCCGAGTGGTCACAAGGTCTTACATGTATAGTAATGAAAGAGGCCAGCGATGCACTTAGCAAACTGCAGACAGTGACACTGTTTCAACCTATCAGGTCTCTTCAGTGCAGTTGGTGACCGATAAGAAGCTAGAGGCTTTTAATAAAGCATAGCTTAGACCGTCACGCTTGTGGCCTCTTGCATTACTATACATGTAAGACCTTGTGATCACTCGGCTGTGACAGCACTATTGTTCTAGCAGATGTTAGACTTAGTGCACCTGCGACAACCGCCACTCATTCACGAGTGATACGGCTTCGCAGAGGTTGACAGACCATCCACTACAGTGGACCTAGTATTTGGTCCCACAAGTGTGACGGTCTAAGCTATGCTTTATTAAAAGCCTCTAGCTTCTTATCGGTCACCAACTGCACTGAAGAGACCTGATAGGTCGAAACAGTGTCACTGTCTGCAGTTTGCTAAGTGCATCGCTGGCCTCTTTCATTACTATACATGTAAGACCTTGTGACCACTCGGCTGTGACAGCACTATTGTTCTAGCAGATGTTAGACTTAGTGCACCTGCGACAACCGCCACTCATTCACGAGTGATACGGCTTCGCAGAGGTTGACAGACCATCCACTACAGTGAACCTAGTATTTGGTCCCACAAGTGTGACGGTCTAAGCTATGCTTTATTAAAAGCCTCTAGCTTCTTAATGGTCACCAACTGCACTGAAGAGACCTGATAGGTAAAAACAATAATGTTTTTACACAATCTAATATTTTTGCAAAAGTTAATATTTTTTCAACAATTTTAGTTTATATATTTTTAAAAAGAAGCCCAATGCATGTTCTTTAATTCTATATCAAGGTCACTTCATAGCTTTGAACCTCTGTGAGAAAATAGCTTTTGTCAAAATCATTTTTCTATTGGTGGACGATAGTAAGCTGTCGAATTTTCAACCTTGTATCATGTTTATAAATAGTGTTCGTCTTAAGAAAAGAGTGATAAAAGTTTTTCGGCAATTGATTATGAAGGAGTCGATACACAAATTTAACTAACTCAAGTAGATACATGTCTTCTACTTTTATCACTTAAAGTTCTTTTTACAATTGTGAAATTGGCGTATATAAGTTACAAAACAATATTATTCTCAAAATTTTATTGAGTCTAACCCAATTTATTTCTTGTGAAGTTTAATTTGCTGATCCCCACGCAGTAATTCGATGTTGAATTTTGCTGTAGACAAGACTATAGTAAAGCATGCAAAGGGTTTCCTTTAAAACAAAATTGCGCAATCTGTAAAAAAGCCCCGTGCATCTGGCTAGCTGCACGGACAAATAATTTATTAGCGGCTTCCGTTTGAAAATAGCGTCAATAAATAACCCAAGATATTTGACAGTGTGTGCTCTTATAATAGTAATATCGTTGAGAGCTATTCCAAAGTTGCACTGACATGTTTTAGGGGGGTGCTTGTTTAATATCTTGTAGTTGGTTTTTTAAAAAATTTGGGAAAAGGTAATTTTGACAGAGCCAACAGTTAACTTTCGTGAGCTCTATTTGAACTTTGTGTTCCAAGATTTCAGATTCTTATCAGCCATCATCAAGTACAGAATTTCTCAAACGAGACTCTCGGCCCTTCTTCGAGGCCACGAAGCGGTTCTCCGGGGGCCACGAGAAAAGGCCTTCAGTAGGAAGCTTTGCAGAGGCCGTCACTAGTATTGCAAAATCCAAGTGTCACCATGTTAAGTATTCGCCAGTTAAACTTAAATTTGTAGTTTTTATTATTACGTCGTAGACTTCCCTTGTGACGTTCGGTGACGAATTTTTCTGGAACGTTCTTGAATTATGTGGTACATTGTAGCTTTGTTTTAAATATGTCGCATTACATAACTTAAATGATTAAGTCTTTATAAATAGTTATGGAATCTTGTCGTAGCAAGCTGCAGATTGTAACATAATCCTGTTTACAGCTTTAAGAACGTCTGAATTTGCTAATATCGCGTTCAATAGAATTTTTGATTCTATTTCAAATTTAATTTTTTTTTCTTAAAATTGAGGCGACTTATAGTATCGCCCGAATAATTAGTTCTGACAGCAACTGAATAACTAAGAAAAGATTGGCTTCTACTAAGATACTTGAACCACGCACCTTCGATCAAGAACAGAACAAATATTTTCACAAAACACTTTAAAACTTTAAATTCCTTCATCCGTCAATCTCAGAAACTAAAGCACTTTAATATAACAATCAGAAACCAACCAAAACTAAGTCCACCCAATAGCCGATTGTCATACTATTAGAAATCCACAATACATCACCACAGATCAAAACACTTCTTTCTTTTTCCTCTGCTCTCTCGCACTCTACTACTACTTTGAATGCGTGAAAATCTCGCCACCTTATGTATGAATGAAACGAGATTCCAGAAAATGCCAGGACAATATCACGTGAAAAAGAAAAAAAGCACCGCCAATAAATTATGTAATCGGCAATCAAAGAAAATCTTTGAGAAGAAACAAGATTTACTTAAATAGTCTGGAACTTTGTCTCGTAGTCAACCATTGTGACGTAAGAAGAGGCGTGTGAGTTACAAATCTAAATGTGAAAGAAAAAAATGGGATATAAAAAGCAAGTTTAGGGCTTAAGATAATTCAGATTTACAAAAAAAATAATCACGGCAAAGCAATACGACAGGTTACAACAACTATACCTATATAAAAACAACGCTTTTAACGCAAATTTACTTATTCGTGACAGCTAACTACCCCTTGGTTATGTAAGAGCGGGTCTGGTAAATTTCAATTTTGCTCGCTTTATATGTATGCGACCGAAATTTCGCACATCACTATTTAGATGGATTAGAGTCAAAACATGTTCTGAGGACGAACGGAAGGCCCGTATTAATGATTAGAGTTAACTCAAGGTGAGAGTTAGTTGCGGATAGAGACGGAATATCAGCACCATATCGTTGTAATTTGTTGTTATTACGAAGATAGTGTTTGCAAATAGTGGAAGGAATTTGGTGCATCCCGTCCTAGAAAATAAAAAGTTGATGAATTACGAAGATAAAGTAATTGTGACTGTTGTATTAATAGAAATTTAACTACTTCTTGGTTTGTATTCCGTTTCGACTCCTAGACCTTAAGTTTTACGTAGTTGGTCGATTTGACAGTGGAGAGCTCAATGATTGAGTCAAACCAATAAAATTAAATTAAATTTATTCAAGTCAAAAACACCTCAACAGTCTGATTTGCCTAAGGTGACTCGTCAGGAGGTAGTACTGAAACACAACATAGGTATAAGATAATGTGGGTGAAATCCAAAATTAAAAAATTAAAATATAAAAAAATAACATAAATTAAAATTGAAATGCAAGGCTCGAAAATCAAGGTAAGGTAAGCTCTACAGATCTGCCTTACTAAAGCGCTGCTCGCTACAACTGGTAGGTAGATGATGGTGGTGTCGCGCGCTGGCGTTTTTAAGGCGGAAAGCCTGAAAAAGGTTAAAGATAAAGAGTGTTGGCAAAATGAGAGCAAGAGCAAAAGTATAGAATTAAAAATTAAAACAGTGCACAAATGAAAACTTAACATTAATTAATGTTTTTCAACTTAAATTTGGTCCGGTGTCTGCACTTGGAGATGAACTCAGATAGTTTGTTTAGGAGCGTACGTTGATCAGCCTGTAAAAAGGCCAGTTTCTTGGCTAGGCAGAGGTTGCAGCGCCTGGTGCTTCTATTGGAAAAGCTTAAAAGTTTTATCAAGCGTCTCAGGTGGAAGGCTTTCTTCCTTGGCATCATAAATGACGAAACTATTGAAAACAACAACAAAACATATGGATTTCAATCCGAGGAAACACCCCCACAACATGACGGACTAAAATATTTTGAACAAGACCTTTATGAAAAATGGTTGGCCGAATTCAGTTCAGACCTCTCAAAAGAGGTTTTCAATCCCTGCTTTTGGCAAATGTGAAAACCGTCAGAAAATCTACGAGCGTAATTGTCCAAGCTGATGAAATGACCAACCTATACAAATTGAGCGTGCAGATTACAAGAAACTATCGAATGATAGCATCAATGCCAAATACAAAGAAAACCAGCGCAGATACTGTAAGCACCATTAACAACGAGGCAAAAAACTATAGCCAGGGAGCTCCAACTAGACAGCAGCATTGAACGGTTCTCTAATAAGAACGCTTTTATATACTGTTATTCTGGCTACCAGGTATTTTTGATAAATTCATTTTTATTTGGCTCTTCTGGTAATGATAACGTTTATTAAAGTTGATACAAGTTCTTACCGAGCATGCAAAAAACTTCAATATTCGTCAACGTTTCGAACAGCTATACAACTTTGATAAACTTGTATCAACTTTAATGAACGTTATCATTACCAGAAGAGCTAAATAAAAATGAATTTATCAAAAATACCTGGTAGCGAGAATAACAGTATATTCAGTTTCGTCAAAAACCGTTATGGTTCAGGAACATTACGTGATTTACGCAATCTCGTGTTCCAAGGTAAAAGAATAGCGAGACACAGAGGCCTTCTTCACTTTAATCATTCATGCTTACGAGAAGATATTTTGCCTAAGAGTTTAAAATTTAAATCTCCAATCAATTCAGTTGCGGAAAAAAACTGGCTAAAACGTTTGGTTTTCGATATTTAAAGCTACGGATAAATGAATCACATTTTTGGATAAATTTTTCATATAATGAAATTGAAAAACTGGAAGAGAAGCTTAAAGCTGAGGTAGGTTTGGAAGACTTCAAAATCATTAGACAATATTATGAAGCTGTAACCAAAAAACAGCTACTTGAGTATAGCGGTGATAAATTAACCTAGTTGAAGTCATCCACAGGGAGGAAAAATCAAACTGAAAATGCGGATGGCAAGTGGGTAATTAACATTTCGAAGCACCGGCTGACAGAAACGGAAACCAAAGTTTTAGCATTAGGTTCAAATTTTGGTGTTTCGCAAAAAACAATTCCCAAACAAAAAATTATATCGGAAGCGGAAAAAGGTGTACGACTTCTCCCTACATCTGTTGCTGATATCACTAGAAGCAAAATTGTAAGCGTTCTAAATTCATGGAAGAAAGTTCCTTCTAATCTCACTAATGAAGAAATCAAGCTTTATGAAATTTGTCGAAGAATAAGGAAATCATCATTACACATGCTGACAAAGGAAACTGCACTGTGGTTTTAGACAAATCTGATTATGATTCAAGAATTAATGATTTGTTTAGTGACAGTAACACATACGCCCCCTTGAAATCTGATTTAACAGGTAATATTGAACGTAAACTTAATAAATTTGTTCACATGCTTTTTACAAAAAATCGCATTTCACAACAGACCTACCGCTATTTACACAGCACTGATTCCATTGCTCCACGCGTTTATGGGTTACCAAAAATTCATAAAACTGGTTTTCCATTTCGACCTATTGTTTCCTTTGTAAAATCACCGCTTTTCATTTGTCCAAGTTCATTGCTGATTTATTGACACTGCTAGTAGGCGCTAATGGTTTTACTGTGATGAATTTTTATGAATTTGTATCTTTAAATCTTTAAATATTTAAATCCCCGCTATCTCTAAATAAAAAATTTGACAATCAGTCATGATGAATGCATGGCTTCAATTGATGTCATTTCTTTGTTTACTAAAATACCAGTTGATGTGGCCAAAACCGTTGTATTAGAACGATTAAAAAAGGACTACACCCTTGATGATAGATCTGACCTTACCCTGACTGATATTATGACTGCATTAAATTTGTGTCTTGATAATACGTATCTTTATTTTCGTGGTAAATTTTATCGTCAAATATTTGGTGTCACAATGGGCTCACCTATTTCCGTCATAACCGCAAATTTAGTGATGGAGAATGTAGAGGAAGGAGCAATGTCAACCTTTTTAAACCCACCCAAATTTTGGAGGAGATATGTTGATGACACGTTTGTTATTATCAAAAAAACAGAGGTTGATGAATTTCATAAACATATTAATAACATTGAAGCCAATATAAAATTTACCATAGAACATGAGACCAACAATTCCATACCTTTTTTGGATGTCTGTGTGACTCGAGAAGCTAGTGGGGGGTTAATGACAAAGATTTATAAAAAGCCAACGCACACTAACAGATATCTAAATTTCAACTCAGCGCATTCCATGAGTCAGAAGCAAGGACTGGTAGAGTGTCTTTTAAAAAGAGCTCAATCACAATTAAATTCCAAGCGGACAAACAAAACATTAGAAACTTCAAAAATTATGGAAGCTTTAAAAAAGAATGATTATCCCAAATGGTTTCTATAACGCACAGTTAAAAGTTTAAAAAGAAAAACAAATTCATCGTTAGCCGATAACAAGGAAATTAAAACACGTGTTGTGCTGCCTTATGTTCCAAGATACTTTGAGGCTTTGTCAAAAATTTTAAGAAACGTAGGAATTTTGGTTTGTAGCAAACCGCATTTAACTTTAAAAGACATTTTAACAAAGGCAAAAGACTCGGTGGAAAGGTCATCTAGACCTGGTGTAGTTTACCAGATTCCTTGTCGAGATTGCGCTGGTATTTACATTGGGGAAACTGGACGGGCTTACAAAACAAGATTGGCTGAGCATAAAAGGGATTTGAGGCCAGAAAATCTGGCAAAAGTTGATGACAACAATTTTAATAAAAAAACGGCGTTGGTTAAGCATGTCATCACCAAAGATCACCGAGTTGACTGGGATCATAGCAAAATTTTAACCTTTGAAACAGATTATACCAAACGCCGATTTCTTGAATCTTTTTTTATTCATAATTCTGAAAATTCAATCAATGATAAAGAAAATTGTTTTTATTTTGAAATTTATGATAATTTGGCGTAATCTACAGTTGTTTATTGTTCCCTTTTAAACGTTTTGTTTTGCCTTTTTCTTTCGATTGTGCAGCACACTATTTATATTGCTTCACTCGTGCTTTCGTTTATTATTAGTCCTGATGAAGAACAGCTGTATAGCTGTTCGAAACGTTGACGAATACTGAAGTTTTTTGCATGCTCGGTAAGAACTTGTATCAACTTTAATAAACGTTATCATTACCAGAAGAGCTAAATAAAAAAGAACGCTTATGTCATCATAAAAGACCATAAAGAAAATTTTCCTTATAACCTCAAGTGCCACCAAATAAATCCTGCTAAATCGTAGATTGGAAGTGTTAGTGAACAGATCCTAGAAAAAATCGACAACACCATCCGATCACAAAGTAATTTCAACCAGTAGCCAACGAGCTTAGCTGGCAGCATTTCAAGCACATATGTACTGACGGTGCCCCAGCGATGGTTGGCCTCAAATCAGGGTTTGTCACACTGGTAAGAACGAATGATCTCATGCTACATCCTCGCACTGTTCACTACACCAAAACACACTAGTATCAAAGATTCTATTTCTACATTTGACGGAAGTTATGGATTTTGCGGTCAAAGTGATCAACATTTTTTGTTCAAGGGAAAAAAATCCCCGCCTCTTCCAACTTTTGGCCAAAGAAATGGGAGCGCAACATGTGGGACTTTTGTTTTATACCAAAGTTCGTTGGCTGTCGAGAAACAAATGCCTCTTTTGGTTGCATGAACTTAAAGATAAGGTTGAAATCTTTCTTCGAGAAAACAAAAATAGCCTCCATGTCTAATTTCGCAATGAAGAGTTTGTTGTGATGCTTGCGTACCTGGCCGATGCATTCGGCCACTTCAACGACATGAACTTGTCTTTGCAAGGCCGTGATGTGACTGTCAGCGACGTTAAAGACAAGCTGGCTGAGCTAATTGCTTGAATTAGAGTCTGGGAATCAAGGTAGGGTCCACTAACTGTTGTTGTTGTTGATTACCCAACCCCTTCTGAGGGATGGGGGCATGGCGGATAACCATGGAGCCCCAGAAGCCAAGCAGCTCCCTAGGGCCTGGACTATAGGTCATAGAGAGACAGAGAGTTGTCAAAGTGTGAGCGGCGCAAAGAGTCCGTAGCTGGACAGTGCAGAATGAGATGAGAGGTGTTCTGGAACGAGTGTCCACAGGCGCTGCAGGAAGGATTCTCGATTCAGCCAATCCTAGATAGATGAGAGCTTAACAGAAGGCTGTGTCCGTTGCAGCGTAGACGAGAGAGAACATATCGAGCACGAAGAGGGAGCACAAGTTTCTCGGTGGAAATTGAGGGAGCATGTGTGCCAAAATACTTCGATGAGACAGTACGTCTCCAGTCTGAAAAAAGACAAGAGTGGATACGAAAGATAAGAGGAGAGAGACTACAAGGGATTGCAGAGGGCGCAAGTAGCGCTCCCCGTCTGGCTAGCTCATCAGCCGCATCGTTCCCCGGGAGAAACGAGTGTCCAGGGACCCATTGTAGCCTGATAGAACAGGAGGAGAAAGAAGACAGTTCCTGCAAGATCTGCCACAGAGTTTGACGTAAAAGGAAAGATGGAGGAGAGGACAGAGTGGCGAGGACAGAATGAGAGTCAGATAATAGGAGAAGAGAAGAAAAATGGCAGACTTGTTGGTGCTGCTGAAACCAGCAAAGAGCGTGCAGAATGACGCAGGCTTCAGCGGAAAAACTTGAACATACAGGGCCTGCCGAAAACGAAAGGGTGGCCTGAGTGCCACAGAGAGAGCAGTTGGCAAGTATGGGGGAGCCGCCTTTGCCAAAAGGAAAAGAAAAAGAGCTGTCAGTCCAGAGTACCAGATCAAGATCTGCACCAATCAGCAGCCGCCTGAACGTGGTGGTTCGGTCTCCACCCCTTTGGGTTGGGTCGAAATAGCTGTTGGACTATCTGAGGGTCCCAGTTACCCCGGGCACTCCCCTTCATTTTTTCCTTATGCTGCCTCCTGAACGACCGCTGAAGGGCAGTACACAGCTTCTTCAAAATTGGTGGCCTGTTTTCTCTTTTTTCCTGCCCTTCTCTTGCCCGTCTTCATCTCCTCATTCTTCTCCTTTTCTTGATGAGCGGTAACGTTTATCTCAACCCTGGCCCCATCTTTCCTTGCTCAGTGTACGCTGGGAATGTTACCTAGCGGGGCAAGTCAGTGCAATGCTGCACCTGCTCCAAATGGATCCATTTAAGGTGCTCACAACTTTTCCTTTCCAAGGTACACTAACTCGTTTTCTTTGTTGGAAAGGCGCCTGAAAATGTATAGAGAAGATAACATCAAAACTTACATCATAGAGCATCTTGAAATCGTCTGTGGTGAGTTTTTATCATATTTTAACAACGACAAGTTGCATATTTCATGGTACAGAGACCCGTTTAACACTGAAATTGACCCTAATGCCAAAAAGGCAGAGGAGTTGGCAGGGCTTAAAGTTTCGAACGCGATGAAGCTGGCATTTAATAACAAAACTGACAAATCCGTCTTTTGGTTGTTTCTTCATAATTCACATCCAATACTCAGCAAGAAGGCTTTCGTAATTCTCGTTCAATTCACCACTACCTACCATTGCGAAGCTGGATTTTCTGATCTGACCTCCCTAAAGACAAAATCCAGAAATGATTTCATTGTGTGCAGTGACATTCGCCTTACTCAGTTCAAGACGGAGTCGAAGTTCTCTTCAGGCAAATACAAGAACACGCTTCGCACTGACTACGCTAATTTAAAGTAAATTGACTGTGATTTAGAAGCATAAAAATGGTATTTGTTCGCAATTATTAGTAAAAAGAATAAAGTCAAAATGCTGGTAAACATTTTATTAAAACGTTTTGCCTTTACACTAAAACCATCATCAGTTAAATAAATGGTCATCTAAGGCTAGGTTAAGACAGATCTGCTGCGAAAGCTAACCGCTGTACAAGTAAATTTAGTAAGGTTATCAGAATTATGACATCGCAAAGTGATATAATAAACAACTGCCATCAATATAATTAGCGATTGCAAGTATACCTCTGCAGTGTGATTTTAATTTAGTTTTGCAATCGCTAATCGATGACTGCTCTGGCCATTCTCCTCGCTCATTTCTTCTTCACTCTCTTCTAAAAGGCTGAATATCTCCTTATGATAAATGGATCTTGCCATTCTTTTTTGTATTCCTCCTTATCTTCACCATTCTTGCAACTTCGTTTTTTCTAAAACTAAACAACACTTTTGAAAGCCAACTTTGTCTAACTTGTCAAACCGCAAAATTGATATTCATGCGAATGTAAAAATTCTATAATTTGTAGTACCCCCAAAAAATATTATCACACTCGGACCCTGGGTTTCTCTTCAAAAAAAAAAAGTCCAAGCCTCTTCCGGTTATTTTACCCATATTTGCGATTCTAACATGTAGTGATGCTTTGAGTCTGACCAGGCCTGGGAATAATGGAAATTAAGGGATACCTCCATTCTCTCCAAAGCACCAGAATTTTCCAACTCTAGCCTTGCCTCTGGTTGAAGTTTAGCGCTATACCCAAGACAAATTGCTAGTGTGCAATTCATACTTGTTATATTTCGTACAATCTACGCGATGTAACAACAGGTAATTTAGCTTACTTTGTTTAGTAGACAACATTATGAACCTGAAGATGATATCAGCTATACTGTAGAAACCACCTCTTTAATTTGACTTATATTTAATTAAAACCGCGGCAAATAAATATTACCATCAGTAATTTTAGCATTTTACAACTAAAACTTGTTTTTATGACCACCTTATACTCTGTTAAGCTTATGAAAATCTTGCAGTGATGTCCTAAACATTAGTTTTGTTTTTTTGTACAATTTTTACAGGAAATCTGTACAAGAAGAAATTGTGTTGCCAAGACAGTTTTGCTATTAATATGTATTTTTTGATTGCTGAAACAATAGGCTATACGAAAACCATCATTTACTGAGCGGTGGTCATCTGCTATGATCTTGTAGCATATACGTAAGAATGATTCTGTTGCAAAGTAGAATGTAATTTCTAAATATGGTGATGCCACACCAGCATTCTCAACTACTCTCAACTCACATAGGCATCTCACATGCCAGCCATCCACAGGTCTTCCACACAAAATCAAATCTGCACAAGCATATTGTAATATGCATACTGCAATAGCATAGTGTAAAATGCAATATACAATATGCTAGCGTAGATTTGATTTTGTGAGGGAGACCTGCGAATAGCTGGCATGCGAGATGCCGATATGGAGTGAGGGAAGTTGAGAATGTTGGCGAGTCATCTCCATGTTTAGAAATTTGAACTTTTAGCATTCTTGAAATGGCATGATTTAGAATGTTATATACAAAGTATCTTCTGCAGTAGTTAAGGTTTGAACACAAAACTTCTTCCTGACTTGTTTCTGAAATTTGAAATTTGATAAATCAGCTTCAGGATGAAATCAAACTTTCGACAGTAATACATAAGTTTTTTATCTGGTAGTTTCCCAACAAGAGTGTGGTAACGTACCCATATAGTGCTTCGATCGGTGTTGAATCCATAAACTTAATGACGTATTGTAATTCCAATACTCATTTTCAAAGAACCAAGCACAGCGAAGATTATGGAGCCCATTTAGAAGCAAAACTAAATAACGTCATAGCTTGTTGCGCCTCTTTAGAGCAAAAAGCTTGTAGGGCCTCTTGAAAACTTTCTGACCAGCGCGAGCCAACAGCTTTGCAGGTCGCCAACGCGAGTTTAGTCTGTCCAATTGACAGTGACAATGAGCTGATAATAGTTTGCAGATGCATAAATATTTTCTATCTTTCTGTACATTGCTATACAGCGTGATTAGATTTTTTACTTAGTCCACACAACGTCATGCAATAAAAAATGAAGTCATCGTTGCTCCTCCTAAACCTTTACCGAGTTATGTATTTTTTAGTCAGCGATGTGGACATGGAGAAGTTCAATCGATCCATCAATTCTGGTACAGTTTGGTTTATTTATATAACAATGATGGATAGAGTTAATCGTTTTGTTTGTTTATTATTTGACATCATTTGAGTAAAAAAGATATCTACATCATAATAAAATCAACAGAGCGATGTGATTAGCCTTTTAAAATTATCTCAGCTTTTCTGCCGCGCCTGGTGATCAATAATAACCGCATATTGTTTTCTCCGAAGTAATGTATCCATGTAGCTCGTTACGGTGCTGCCAGAATGACGCCGCCTTTTCACCAATAACTGCAGTAGTAGCCGTAAAGTAAAACAGGAAGCTTGCCATCTATACAGCAATAGCTAATATTTGTGTTTATGACGTTTTAGGTGATCGTCATGTGAGTTTCCCCAACCGTGATTCAATGGTGAGCGACGATTCCAATGTGTCGCTGATCGAAGGTATACTGAGGTCATATGTTTGACTGTTGGCACAGCAATTTGCTAAAAGACTTTGAGGAGCGAAGGCAATTGTTCTTTAGCGCCGCTGTGGCATTTGGCTAGACAGCTGTCATATTTGTTGCAGCTGTATCAAAGTTGCAATGATGAATATTAAATTTAACAGCAAATAGCGGACCATCCACTACAGTGGACCTAGTATAGGTCCCACAAGTGTGACGATCTAAGCTATGCATTATCAAAAGCCTCTAGCTTCTTGTCGGTCACCAACTGCACTGAAGAGACCTGATAGGTCGAAACAGTGTCTCTGTCTGCAGTTCGCTAAGTGCATCGCTGGCCTCTTGCATTACTATAAGACCTTGTCACCACTAGGCTGTGACAGCACTATTGTTCTAGCAGTTGTTAGAATTAGTGCACCTGCGAGAACCGCCATTCATTCACGAGTGACACGGCTTCGCAGAGTACTGACAGACCATCCCCCACAGTGGACCAATATAGGTCCCACAAGTGTGGCGGTCTAAGCTATGCCTTATCGAAAGCCTCTAGCGTTTTGTCGGTCACCAACTGCACTGAAGAGACCTGATAGGTCAAAACAGTGTCTCAAATGCAGTTTGCTAAGTGCATGGCTACCTTCTTGTATTACTTTAACTGCAAATGTTAGTCATGTCTACCAAGCTGGAAGATTGTCATATAGTTGCTTTTTCAAGGACACATCGAAAAAATCTTTGCGCACTGCATCATCAAGGCTTTGGGTAGAAACACCGCTGGATTTGTAACACAAATGTGATGCTGTGCTAAAATGAAAATTTATCCAAAGCTTTCCACAGAACCAGCTACAACGACAAACCTTGCCAAGGAAGCCCTTATCAGGATTCTCTTCCAAAAAGGTAAGGGACAAACCCGCGCCAACTATTACATAGTCAACAAAAATAGGGTTTTATAATTTATTAACACATATCTCAAGACGTCGCATATCGATTCACAAAGCAGTGATTGTAAATATGGTTGTGTCAAAAGGACTAACCAATAAACTGCTTGAACCGTGCTACACCGGGATATAATAGTAAAGCTGCTCCCAGCAGCCTGCAGTAAGAGACCACTATTGGCCAACCACTGATGCCAGTTCGTACTCTTGGTGGTTGGATTATGAGTCTGCAATTATGACTGGTTCAAATGGCTCGAAGTGGTAATCATATTTGTGCTTTCATGCTTGCGAAGTGGAAATGAATGTTTTACCTTAACCTTCTATTACACGAAAAAAGAGCAACTCCATTATTACAATAAAAATTGATCAAATTTTATAGTAATGCAAGAGGCTAACGATGCACTTAGCAAACTGCAGACATTGACACTGTTTCGATCTACCAGGTCTCTTCAGTGCAGTTGTCGGTCACCAACTGCACTGAAGAGACCTGATAGGTCGAAACAGTGTCACTGTCTGCAGTTCGCTAAGTGCATCGCTGGCCTCTTGCATTACTACAAGAGCTTGTCACCACTAGGCTGTGACAGCACTAGTGTTCTAGCAGATGTTAGACTTATTGCATCTGCGAGAACCGCCACTCATTCACCAGTGACACGGCTTCGCAGAGCACTGACAGACCATCCACTACAGTGGACCTAATATAGGTCCCACAAGTGTGACGGTCTAAGCTATGCCTTATTGAAAGCCTCTAGCGTTTTGTCGGTCACCAACTGCACTGAAGAGACCTGATAGGTCGAAACAGTGTCACTGTCTGCTGATCAAATTTTGTTATCACACTTTGTCGTTGTTCAGTTCGCGGAAATGCGTCGCCCGAGATTCTTCCCAAGTCAAATTGGAACGACCCAGGTGAGTCACGTGACGTAAATCGATATATACTAAAACATGTTGGCAATGGTTCATGATCCAGCATCAGACAAGCTTTGCCACGTTTGTCCATGAGCGGCTAAAGTGGACCTTATACGATCAATCTCCCACGACATCGGAGACTGAGTGGTTGTGCGTGGATGTTGACGGTTATAAAATCGTTAACATCTACAAACCTCCACCAACGCGGTTGCAAGTTTCCGACCTTCCAGTGTTCACTCACCCTTGTCTGTATGCGGGTGATTTCAACTGCCCCCATGTCGACTGGGGTTATAAAACCAACAGCGCGGATGGAGACTGCCTACTGGCCTGGGCAAGCTCCAATAATCTTGCCCTTCTTCACGATCCCAAGGATGAACCTAGCTTTCATTCTGGGCGCTGGAACACTGGCACTAACCCGGATCTTGCCTTTACCACCGTCGGTCCTGATAGTCGCTTGCCTTACAGACGCGTCTCGGAGAAGTTTCCTAGGTCACAACATCGACCTTCGCTTATAACACCACCAATGCTTTCCCTCCCAGTACCGGGAAGGCCTGTAAAGCGATGGAACTTCGGCAAGGCCAACTGGAGCCACTATAACAAACAAGTTTGCAAGGAATTTGCCATCACCTGATTCAACAAATGTGGATCAGGCTTAATAGGACTTTTGCAATACCATCAGCAAAGCAGCCAAGAAAGCTATCCCACGCGGTTTTCGTAACACCTACATACCGTGTTGGGACGCTAAGTGTGAGGCGCTCTACCAAACGTTTCTGTGGTCTCCTGCTGGAGACCAGTCAAGCAAGGCTGCTACAGCCCTAATAACTTGGCTTGACAAGAAACGCAGAGACCGATGGTCGGAGGCAGTCCGAAACATCGACTTCTCACACTCAAGCAGAAAAGCATGGAGCACAATTAACAACCTTACTGGCAGGTCGCGACACAGCCCCCGTAACTGTCCCGTTCCAGCTAAAGCCGTTGCTGCTCAGCTGGTAAGAAACGGGAAATACGAGGGTGTTGATCGTGAGTCGTCTCGACTCATTTCTCAAGAAGTGTCTGACCGTTGGAGGGCTTTGATACCATCTCCAGTGAATCTCTCTGGCGACTTCTCGTCCAAAGAATTCGCTGCCGCTCTCCTACACCTTAAGCCAGGGAAAGCTCCGGGCCCTGACTCTATTTGTCCGGAGCTTATAATCCATGCTGGAACTGCTTTGAAGTCCTGGTTACGTGGCTTCCTCTCTTCCTGCTTGCGCCCACTCAAAATTCCCAAAGTCTGGAGAAGAGCACTTGTAGTTGCGATCCCAAAGCCAAAGAAACCTGTAGAGGAGCCAAAGAGCTATCGTCCCATCTCCTTGCTCTGTGTCCCCTACAAGATCCTCGAACAACTGATCTACGCTCGTATTGAACCTATTGTCGACCCCCTGCTCCCAGGCGAGCAGGCTGGGTTTCGACATAGTAAATCGACAGTGGATCAAGTTGTCTTACTAACACAAAACATCGAGGATTCTTTCGAGGCAAAAAAGAAGGCCGGTGCTGTGTTTGTAGATCTGACAGCTGCATATGACACTGTCTGGCATCGTGGCCTCACCTGCAAGCTGCTGAGACTTCTCCCGGATAAGCACATGGTTCGTATGATCATGGAACTTGTCCGGAATAGAAATTTCACCCTTACTACCGGTGACAGCAAGCGAAGGAGATTGCGACGTCTGAAAAACGGCGTCCCACAGGGATCGGTCTTGGCACCCCTTCTTTTCAATATCTATGTGTACGATCTTCCTTCAACGGTCTCCAGAAGGTATGCTTATGCCGATGATCTGGCACTGTTATACCCTTCTGATGACTGGAAGGACCTGGAGGGGGTCTTAAGCCAAGACATGACTACAATCTCAACATATCTCCAGACTTGGAGGCTACAGCTCAGCCACACTAAAACGGTGACGACGGCCTTTCACCTGAACAACAGAGAGGCCAAACGTGAGCTTAATGTCTACAACAATGGCAAATGCCTGCCATTCTGTCCAGTTCCTACCTATCTTGGAGTTGAACTGGACAAATCACTCACGTTTCATCACCACCTTGAGGCATTGCGCAAAAAACTAACAACGCGCGTTGTTGCACTGATGAGACGACTTGCAGGCTCAGGTTGGGGCGCTGGAGCTAAAACACTGCGTACAGCCGCCCCATCTCTGGTCTACTATGCTGCGGAGTACTGTGCACCGGTTTGGTGTCGCAGTGCACACACTCGTCTCATCGATAGTGTTCTCAACGACGCATTGCGCATTGTCACTGGATGCCTGCGTCCAACTCCAACAGACTGTCAACCCGTCCTCGCAGGTATCCAGCCGGCTGAGCTTCGCCGATTAGGAGCAACGCTCTCTCTGGCATATCGTGGCAGTCTGGACCCTGGCCATATTCTTCATGAATTATTGGCTGGCCATATTCTTCATGAATTATTGGCTGGGTCCGCAGCTCAATGGACTGACTATAAATGGAGCACGGAATACTCGGAGTGTTCATCTGATCTCCTTGCTTTCATTCCTAAGACAAGCACTAGGCCAATGGGGATGGGTCTGCCCAGATCATCATGGGTCAGGCTCAACCGCTTGCGGGCTGGTGTTGGGTGTTTTCAGTCGTTCATGCACAAATGGGGCCTTGCTCCTACATCGAATTGCGAGTGTGGCGCTGCAGAGCAAACCGCAGAACACATCATTCTGACATGCCCCGTACATTGGGCACCTAGAGGAGTACGTAGACTGACGGTTTTGGATGTCGACACACGATGCTGGTTGAGTACCATCACTGCCAGCATCTGAAAATGTGGATCCCTTCCAAAAGAAGAAGAAGAAAACAAGCCTTAAAACCAAGACTTTTAGACAGCTGCACTGCACCACTGATAATAATTCGTTGTTCAGAACCAAACTCTAACGAGCATGAGCTCAATTCCAATCGCGAAACTAAAAAAATTAAAAATCGCGGCTCAAACCATTACTGACACCTTGAGAGTTAAAACAATTTACATTTCAGAAACTTCATTTCGTGTCGACGATTTGCTGAACACAGAAACGAAGGATTCCGAACTGAATCGTAAGTTATAGAAAAACAGAGGTTCTAATTGGGGAAAATCCATCATGTCGCCATTAATGCCTGTTGGCTTAAGTATTGTAAGCTTACTTGACTTGCTTTAGCTGATAGTCATCTTCGTGCACTATTATAGTTATTCATGCAACAACTTCTTGATTAGACCAACTTTCAAGTTTGCTTTAAAGTATGATTTTTAAAAACAGTAAAATCGCCTTGTTTTCTGGTAATAAGGATTTTTTGACTAAACTGTTTTGCAGAGTCACTCGATACTTGCTCAACATTTGTTCGTCCGAATGACGGCGAATTATTTAAGAAGCTTCTACAAATGATGCAAGGTATGTCATTATATTCTAGGCTTTTTAAAACAAAGTTAAAACTGGAATAAATTCCACGATATAACATTAGAAGCAGTAAAATACAATAAAGCCTGGAAATCTGCTGAACACAATATTTTTTAGTTTGAATTTACTCCGTTGTTAAAAATTGGCTACGGTGCAATCGTACTATTTTTCCTATGAACGGATTATCACTAAATTTCTTCAGGTCTAGTTATACGATAACAAATTGAAGGGCAGTGCCCGGGGTAACTGGGACCCTCGAGAGGGCCAACAGCCATTTTGACCCAACCCAAACGGGATCAGGACCGCACCACCATGTTGAGGCGGCTGTTGATTGGTGCAGTTGAACTACTTCGTTGCCAACCATCTTTGAATATAACCCACTAGGCCTCATAGGGTTAATTCTTCATTATTAAAGGAAACCTCGTATTCAGCAATTGCACAACATCTTTTGCAAAACCCATCATGTACGCGGGAATAGAATGAAAGAAAATTCTCAATCATCGCCCATCCACCCACGCCCTTCCATCTTTCCTCTTTTGAAGCCACATACATAAAAACATCAAAACCGAACCTATGCAAACAAAAAATATTCGTCTAGAGCCTCAAAGTGTCACACTAGTTCGCTTCTGACCAATCGGTGCAAGCGCGCCTTTTGCTGTGTTTACACCTTCTATTTCCCGCCATTGTTTGTTCATGTTTATGCTATAAAAGCCGCCACATTTCAGTCTTTCTGATTTTGACATATATTTCCTTGATAACAGAATGATTGAATTACATATGTTTCTCATAATTAATTTGGTAGAATTGAGTCAAATCATTTTTATTAATTTATTCAGCGACAGAATCGAGACAAATCTCTTTCTATCTGTTTATCCTGGAAAAAATCTAATCAAATGATTTCTAAAATTTTTTGTGCTAAGAGAATTCAACACAATTCCTTTCTTTTAACTCACTTAGTAGAAGGGTTAAATTAATCTATAGTAATGCAAGAGGCTAGCGATGCACTTGGCAAACTGCAGACAGTGACACTGTTTCGACCTATTAGGTCTCTTCAGTGCAGTTGAGGACTAATAAGAAGCTAGAGGGCTTTAGCTTCTTATTGGTCACCAACTGCACTGAAGAGACCTGATAGGTCGAAACAGTGTCACTGTCTGCAGTTTGCTAAATTAATCTAATTTTGTAACTTTGTCTGGGGAAGAGTTCAACCAATTTTTTTCTTTCTTATCAAGTGAAAAGATAAAAATAAATCACTTTTTTCAATGTATTTGGTCAAAACACTGAAAAAATTTCTTTTTTTTCAATTTATGAGGAAAAACGATTGAACTAAACAACTTTGTAATTATTTCTTTAATGTTCACATCAATAAAAATCTAAATCTCGTAGTCTTCGCGTGGACCATGCGAGAATGAAACCCGTACTACATATATATAGTTGTCTCGTAATTTACACTTGTTTTCGCCGCAGAAAAACGCATTTGCTCTATCACAGCACTTGTTTACCTAAGTGGTTATCAGAAAGCAGCAACTCAAGCAAGGCAGCAGGAACTTTCCTAAATTAACGTTACTATTTTATCCCACTATTAACCACGAATATGATTCCAAAATGATTGTGAGTATTTTCGTATTAAACGAAGACGTTTTGCCCGGCACACAAACCAAAAAGATCAGTGTTGATCAAGCTAAATTAGATTTCGATGCAAGGGTTAAAAGTTAGTGCAAAATCCTTCATTTTCTTCCGATTTGCACCAAATTTTTGTGTCCCCCCTCAGCACTTGGGTCAAAAGATCCCTCTCTAGTTGGGCAGTCTAGATGCTCCGGGCACAGTTTGCGAAACAAATGTTTTGTATGCACAGGTGGTGTACAAAAATCTGAAGCAGAATCCTTGTATTGGACACAGAGAAGCGACTATCTTAAACTTTGCATCTCTCCAAACATTGAAAGTTCGATTTGTACGTTCTGTAATAGAACATATGACTTGTCTGTTTGTTCACAATTTAAAAAGCTGCATAGGTACATTGCCTTTCTAATAAAGCAAGGCCACTGTTTTTGATGCTTGGAAGCTGCAAGTCGAAGCAAAGATGCAATGTAGAAGAATGTTATAGCGAATGGTATCATACGCTGCTTTATGAGGATGATGTCTGAAAAACAAATGACGGAGAAAAATTGCTGCAAATACAATTTGATTGAACCTGGTATCCGGTGATCCATTCTTCATGACACTACCTGTGAAGATACAACGTGAGGAGAAGGAGCTGTTGATCAAAGATTTTTTGGATAGCGGATCACAGCGAACATTTTGCATGCAAAATGTAGCTGATGAAATGAACGCCAATGGCTTAGAGCAGACCATCTCGACGAGCACGCTATTATTAGGACCTCAACAAACCTCTTTAGATACCGAAGTTATAACGTTGTCAGTGATTGGAGCGGATGAAGACTGTAGTGTGAGCCTCAAAGAGGTTGTAGTTGTCGATGCCTTTCCTTGTACGCGCTCCAGTTTTAGTTAAAAGTGAGTTTAATTAGTTTGAACATTTGAACAATATCTCAATGACAGAGATTTCTTGCAAGATCATTTTTCTTTTAAGTGGAATAAAAACATCTGTGGTACCGCATTTCGAACCCAGAAGACTAAAGGAAACGCCTGACGCCATCAGGATTCTTCTCGGATGGGTGTTGCTTGGTCCTGTTTTTCGTTGTCAGTGCTGCGTTGAAACGGGTTACGGAAATGATATTGAGAGCACTTGCATGCGTGTTGTCCTTGTAGAAAGTGCATGACAAACTATTACTATGATCGCATTTGTACGAATTACCTTCAATCTCAAATAAACATTGTTGTTGTACATTTGTTAGCAACCGTTAAGTAAGAAAACTTTCGTCATGAAAAGATGTTTTAAGCAGAAAATGTTGTGGTCATAATTGGCCGCAGCCGTCTTTCTAGGTAAAGAAAAATTGCCGTCTTTCTAGTGTTAACACATTGACTGCCACGCATATTTTAGAAAAATTACCCCCAGGGCCAAATGTTAGAAAGTGGTAGTTGAGGCTAGTATTACCTCAAAATCACGTTTTAGGGCACCTAGCGTTTATTTGAAGACATTTTTAGTTAATTATTTTAATTTTTTATTGTCAGTTAAATATGACTGACGTGGCCACAAAGAAAATTTTACGTCAGTCATTTATGGCTGACATGGCACCATGCGTTGGTCGCAATGCACTATACCGCCTTATAAAGTCATCATACGGTTAATCAATTTAGAAACTAGCATAATTTATTGTCGTTGATTCAGTACACTGATTTCTGGTTAAACGATTTTCTTTTTTTTCCTTGAAGTCACAAAATTTCAAGGGAAAAGACTCTCACACATACCTGAGCAGGGACAAGAATTCATCCTTTTGTTTTCATCTTAGTTTGGTGTAAACCAGACAGTAGTTTATGACATAATAGCTGATTTAGTTACAGTTAAAATTTGGATTTGACCAAGTAGTCGGCCTACTGATAATTAAAAATAAACGTAGTGTGGTGCCCCCTCACAAAAGTTTTAATATTTCAGAACCAATAAAACTGGAAACACTGTTTCCCGCCTATACAGCGGTTTTCGCGCCAAACTAGTCATTCCTTCGTACAAGTTGATAAGGAAGCAAGCTTTCGTTTACTGTGTTTCTTTGTATTTTACGAGTTAGAAAAACTCAGGCTGAGGCTTATCCTCAAGCAGTTTCATGAAAGCGTCAATAGTAGCATAGAAATTTGTATTGGTATTGAACAAAATTTTTTTTATTCTTGGTGGTTTGTTTTTAATGACTAATCATTGGATTTTTTTGTAGAGCTAAGCCTTATCATGACTAAACGTAAACTAACTGAGAATGATTATAACTTGCTATTGCACAGTTCTGACAATGATGAAAGCGAGGATGATTGTAGTGATTTAGATGACTCTGTAGTAGATGGTGGTTGGCAGCCGCTTTTAACTTCTGATGAGGAATCGAGTTATGATGAAGAAGAAAACGATGAAGAGTCATTGACACATGTTCTACATGATCTTGCGCTGGAAAAAGATGGAGAGGATTCTGATAATGAAGATAGAGTCAGTGATGATGATAATGATGCAACCAATAACAGAGGTTGGACAGATTATGTTGGAAGGCATAAGCCATTTCTATTTAGTGGCCAGGGGGGTATGAAAACCTTCATTCCTCCAGATTGTTCTCCAGTAGATGTTTTTCGCTTATTGATTGATGACAAGGTGATTGATCACATTGTTTGTGAAACAAATAAATATGCTGATCAAGAAATTGCTAAAATAACACCTAAACCATATTCTCGTTTGGAGAAGTGGAGTCCAACAAATTCTGAAGAAATAAAACAATTCTTAGGCTTGTTGCTTTGGATGGGTTTAGTGAAACTTGGATTCTTGAAAACTACTGGTCAAAAAAAAAGAATTTATCAGCAAGCAATTCCTACTTCAGTGTTGTCGAGAAATAGATTTCAGTTGTTACTCAGCATGATTTATTTTAGCGACAATGCAATTACTCAAGATGGTGACCGCCTTGCTAAAATCCAACCTTTGATAGACATTTTGGAGAGCAATTTCAAAAATATGTTTTGCCCTGAAAAAGATATTGTTATCGACGAGACCTTGATTCCTTGGAGGGGAAGATTAATCTTCAGGCAATACATACCAAACAAAGCCCATCGCTATGGTATTAAAATGTTCAAACTGTGTTCGGTTGATGGTTATACTTGGGGTTTTCGAATTTACGCAGGCAAATCTGCCACTGGACACCGAGAAATCGGGCTCGCACAAAAAGTTTGTTTGGAGCTGGCTAAAGACCTCCTAAATGAGGGGAGAACTTTATATGTTGACAACTTCTATACAAGCTATGAACTTGCAAAATCTTTTTTGCAGAAAGAAACACACGTTGTCGGAACCCTGAGAGCAAACAAAAAGGATGTCTCTAAAGAGGTTCTTAAGGCTAAGCTTAGGCGCGGCAAGATGATTGCCAAAGAAGATCAAGATGGCATTGTTGTACTAAAATGGAAAGATACACGAGATGTTCGAATTCTCTCAACCAAGCATGCACCCATTATGGCACCAGTACGTTCAATACACTCACATCAATCTACACCCACACAACCTTTCACATTACCACAACCGCCTCCATCTTCACAGGATTCTGCCCAGCAGCCATCTTCTACCGCACAGTCATCTACATCTGCACAGCCAACCACAACCACACAGCCATCTACATCTACACAACCATCTTCCAGTCACAGCATGCAAACATCACCAGCTGACAATACTTTAAGTGCTAGGCAACAAAGAGGTCGAAGAGCAACAGAAAAGCCCATAGCGATTTTGGCTTACAACAAAGGCAAATCCGGTATAGATAAGTCTGACCAAATGGCATCATATGCAACGTCTCTGCGAAAAGGAGTAAAATGGTATCGCAAGCTTGCCATTGAACTTCTTTTAGGAGTCGCTGTAGTAAATGCTTGGACTTTATATGGGAAAGCATCTCAGAAAAAAATAAAAATTCGCAGCTTCAAAGAAGAATTGGCTGATTCTTTGTTGAAGCTAAGTAGCAACAACAGCGAGCAGCTGAGTTCTCCTTGTATGAGACTGAGTGCAACACATCACCTCATAACACGGGTCAACGCTGCTGGAAAACCAATGAGACGATATTGTAGTTCTTGCTACAAGAAAGTCAAAGAAGAGAAAGGTCGCAAAGTGGCTCGAAAAACTGTCAAACAGACAAACACTTACTGTGACAGATGTACTGGTCAACCACAAATGTGTCTCCCCTGCTTCATTGCACTGCATCAGTAGCGATTTTTGTTGCTTAGTACTCGTACTATCTTGAAAGTACTTTAAACAATAGGTTACCTTTTTTAGTTTTTTCGCTTTGCTTCTTTCACTGTTATTATAAAAAAAAATGAGAAAATGATTGTCTCAATAAAATAAAAAACTTCTTTCAAAAAAGTAAAAAAAGAATTTTTATTTTTTCTTATTTTTTAGAACCAAGCATAGTAGAATGTTGGCAAGAGGCCATGCTTTAAACTACCCATTGGATTTGCGCGTAGCGTGAAGCATTAGTAACTGACGTGGTCAGGAATGAAATTTTTGGTGTCAGGCATTTATGACTGACGTGGCCGTAACAGTTACACTACTGTCAGGCATATACGAGCGTATAACTGACATGGCAGTCAATGTGTTAAGACTTACAAAATGCCTTTCAAATTAAAGAAGAGCAGCCTGTAAAGTGCCCAAGAAGAATCATGAGAGATACCAGAAGTTATCGCTGGCAAACGCAACAAGTAAGCGAATATTGGGAGAGCATTGGGATTTAGTTTTTGATGTCGTCAGAATCAAAGTTGCTTTTGAGAGAAAGTCTAGAAAAAAGACGAGGAGCTTTGACGGCTTGTTATAGCTTGTTTGTTACGCTATGATTTGTGGCCACAGCGCAGGTAAAAATAAAGTTGTGCTGACTGTGAGAGATGAAAGGAATGCTGCGCTGACTGAGAATGAAGAAGATTGTTCGAAAGCCAAGATTTCAGAACAACATTATTCGGAGTATTTTAATATATCCGATTGCATTAAGCCCTAACATATGAAAGGAGAGTTAACCTATGAGTTTCAACATCTTATCTTTTCATGATGGATAAGAGTTGATAACATCATTCACCTTTGGGCGGATTCTCTGCACGTGGTGCGCTAATTAAGCTGGTAAGGTGTTGTGTAAGCCGATGAGATGGCATTTGTAGAACAGTTAAGTTTAGATATGTGTGACGAGTAGACGCCGGCGTTGTGCTACTGATTTTTAAAAAATATACTTTTTATCTGCTTTTAGTCTGATTGGAGATTGAGCTGAGAGCGGAATAAGACTTCAAGAAAAAATAGTAACATGTTCACGCGATGTCAGGAAATTGAATCTGTTTATCTTTCCCAACGTCGAGCGAGTGAAAGGAAGGTTCGAGAATGCTTTATTCAGGCAAGATGCTCAACATTCAATCGTGTTTCCCGGAGAACCGCATTTTACAAAACTGGTGATTAGATGGTATCATCTTTCAATTGTATACTTTGGATTCAATCTAACTTTCTCTACACTGAATCAAAGTTTGTGGATCAAAAGTGAAAGCAACATCATTTAAAATGTGCTCAAAAAATGCACAATATGCCAGCACCAAAACGTCCAAGTCTCGAATAATGGCAGACCTGCTGTAATGTCACATAGATATGAATCAACTCTGCAGTTGTAGCGAACGGACGTGTTTTTTTTGCACTGATCTGGCAATATGAGCCCAAAAAACAGAACAAATCGAAATGAATTGAGTTCAGGTTTTAACGACGAGGACAGACAACAACTTACTGAAATTAACCTAACAATTAAAAAACTAGTTGAAGAAGTCGAATACTTAAAAGAAGAAGTAGAAGAAAGCAAACTGAAGTATGAGGAAATCAAAACTGAAAATGAAAAACTAAAACAAATTGTCAACACAACGTTTTTTAAAGTAGACGAACTTGAACAATACGGTAGACGAGAGAATATTAGAATCCTTGGAGTTGCTGAAAGAAATGATGAAAGGGATGATGGTGAAGAAGTTGTAACAAATGTGGCCAAAGCCCTGAATGTTGAGCTCAACCCTGAGCTGGATATTCAGAGGGTACATCGACTTGGCAAAAAAAAGAAAGGTCCAAAAGCGAAACCACGGCCTGTGATTGTGCGCTTCGCTTCATACAAAAAAAGAATGGAATTTATGTATAAAAAATCAAAATTGAAAGTTCATCCCAACTTCAATGGTGTTTATCTTACGGAAGATTTGACTTCCTTGCGAGCAAAAATGTTAAAATATGTAAAAGAAGTTGCTAAAAATAAATTTATTCTCTTTCATACCATCAACGGAAAAATACGTATGAAGCGGTCAGCACGGGAAGCAGGAACGATCACCAACAATGAAAGAGACACAGGTACGGGAAATTGGCTAACAATCGATTCACCTGACGACTTATTTAAATATGGAATGGACATAGATTTTGATAAACTTAATTATACCCCATTGAAATTTAATATTGAATGCTCAGCGAAATCTGACTTTAAATAATGTTTTTCGTATTCAAATTGCTTATCAAGATCGTTTTTTTTTCTGTTAAATTATGGCCTCTTATAAATTAAAAAATGACTGTGTTGATGATAACAATGGACCTGTACATCATTGCGCAATCTTTGACAACAACCATGAGTGCAATGCAGCTGCTGAAAAGCTTATCAGATTGCCTACTGATAAATCCCATGCTGACAACGAAAACGACGTGACCTTTTATGATGTTACTGATAATAGTAGTGGAAACTGTAAATTAAATCAAAATTACGCCTCTGTAACTAACAGTTGCAAAGCAGGTGTCAATCAATGCTACAACAGTTTAGGTTACAGAAACTGTGTTGATTGCGATCAATTTTTTGTAAATAGCAATTACAAGAATTCTTCAAACTCGTTTTGCTGCAATCAAACACATGTCGATCAAAGCCCAGGTTTGCCACCAATTTTCGGTTGTGCTAGCACCATTGTTAACACCATTGAAACTGAAAATCCAAACGTATCAAATAATTTACCTGATGTAGATGCAGAGCTAGATTATAACGATTTATATTCTATGCCAAGTGATTACTATGACGATCATAACTCTATTAATAATTTGCTCTGCTCAAAAAATAAATCTAATCACTTGTTCATGATTCACTTTAATGTGAGAAGTTTACAAAATAATATTGACAAATTATCGCACTACCTTACTGATTTAAACCGTAAACCTGATGTCGTTGCAGTATCTGAGACCAAACTTAAAGAAAATATGATTTACAGTAATATTGAACTAGATGGCTACCAATTTATTCACCGTAATAGTCATACGTCTGCTGGCGGTGTTGGAATTTATGTAAAAAGTTCTATTTCTTATAATTTAAAACCTACTATTAACATTGATTTTTTCTTCGGTTGAAAATTTATGGATAGAAATAGAAATTAACAAAAAAAAACTAATTGTAGGCGTTGTTTACCGCCATCCTGTCCAAACAGTGGAGCAAATTGAGCTATTTTCCAGAGCATTGACGAACATCTTTCATGAACTTAATTCTAAAAAATCTGAATTCTACGTGTTAGGAGACTTCAACATTGACCTAATTAAAATAAAATCTAACAATCGCATCAAAACATATGCGGATGATTTAATAGGCAGCGCGGTAAAGTGTCTAATAAATCAACCAACAAGAGTGAGCAAAAATTCAAAGTCATTACTGGACCATATCTATTCCAACAACCTAAATAACCAGCTTATGCCAGGCATAGCAATTAGCGACATTTCTGATCACTATCCTGTTTTCGCTTTAATTCCTTGTGTAAAGCATTTCAAAAACAACGCTCGCCAAGTATGGAAACGAGATATGAAAAATTTTAAAGCTGAACACTTTATCGAAGACTTAAACCAAACTCTAAATGCATCTTTATCGTCATTTGACTCTACAATCCATAATCAATTCGAACAATTTATTAACTCTTTTACGAGTGTGGTAAATAAACACGCCCCGCTTAAATTAGCTACCAGAAAAGAAAGGAAACTAAAGACTAAACCATGGTTATCCTCTAGTCTTCTCTGTTCAATTAAAACCAAACATAAGTTGTACAAATCGATTTGTAAAACATATGACGAAACAAAATACAAAAACTATAAAACGTATCGTAATGTTTTAAATCGAACGATTGAAAAAACGAAACAAAAATACTATAATGAATTAATAATTGAGAACAAAAGTAATAGCGGTAAAATCTGGAAAATAGTGAATGAATTAGTAAACTTAAAACCTTCACAACAAGTTGACATTAACCAACTCAACACAAAAACAGGTGAGGTGATAACTAATCCTGCTACTATTTCTGAAAATCTCAATGCATACTTTGCCAACATAGGGAAAAAAATGGCTGAAACCATTCCCGAAGTTGACATGGATACGAATGCAACAGCGCCGACAGGCATAATCAATTCTTTTTTCTTAACTCCAACGTATCCAAACGAAATAAATAATATTATCGACTCGTTTAAAGATTCAAAAGCAACCAGGTATACAGACGCCGAAACTAAATTTATAAAAATTAGTAAATCAGTAATATCTCCTTTTCTTTGCAAATTGATAAACGATTGCTTTAGTAAAGGCGTCTACCCAAACTGCTTGAAAATTGCTGAAGTTATTCCAATTTTTAAAAAGGGTGATCGTAAGGAAGCTTCTAATTATTGTCCCATATCAATTTTATCACAATTTGATAAAATTTTAGAAAAATTAATTTACTCCCGCATCATTAATTTTATTGAAAAAAATGAACTGCTCTGTGAAAATCAGTTTGACTTTCGGAAAAATTCTTCAACTATATTCGCAATCAACTCAATATATGACAAGTTTATAAACAATATTGATCAAAATTTATATACATGCTGTTTGTTTTTGGATTTATCAAAGGCTTTTGATACGGTTGATCATGACATTCTTTTAGATAAATTGTATCGTAACTTTGGAATTCGTGGTAAACCTCTGGATTTATTAACCAGCTACTTAAAAAATAGATATCAATATACTAATGTACGTAAATTTATGTCTTCATATACTAAAGTATCATGTGGGGTACCCCAGGGATTTTGCCTTGGGCCGCTACTTTTTTTGTTATACAT
Source organism: Trididemnum clinides (assembly GCA_963675345.1). Lineage (NCBI taxonomy): Eukaryota > Metazoa > Chordata > Ascidiacea > Aplousobranchia > Didemnidae > Trididemnum > Trididemnum clinides. Next base: position 104,763 of record CAVLYW010000082.1, read on the forward strand.
TAATGACATTTCGTTGATTTCCAATTTTGACACCACATTATTTGCCGATGACACCTGCTTGATGATGGCTGATAACAATCTGAAAAACCTGGAACACAAAGTTCAAATAGAACTCAAAAAAGTTAACTCCTGGCTCTGTCAAAATAAGCTATCCCTAAATTTTTCAAAGACTAACTACATGTTAATAAACAAGCAACCCCTTAAAACTTGTCATTGTAATTTTAACCCTTTTAGGATCACAAGATTCTAATTCATAAAATTTGAGACAATTCCTTAATTGTTTACTAACAACAAAATTACAATAAATTTCAGAAAAATGACTATTACGTCATAATGATATAACAATTAACCATAATGTAACATATGTGTTACATTATCCCTCAAAGGGTTAAAGTAGCTCTTAACGGTATTACTATTAATAGAGCGCATACTGTTAAATACCTTGGGTTATTCATTGACGACAATCTCAAATGGACGTCGCAAATAAATTATTTGTCTACGCAGCTTGCCAGATGCACAGGACTCTTTTACAGATTGCGCAATTTTGTTTCAAGAGAAACCCTTTGCATGCTATACTATAGTCTTGTATACAGCAGAATTCAATATGGAATTACTGCGTGGGCAACAGCAAATAAAACTTCACAAGAAATAATTCGAGTAAGGCTTAATAAAATTTTGAGAATAATATTGTTTCGAAACTTATATACGCCAACTTCACAAATGTATAAAGAACTTCAAGTATTAAAAGTAGAAGACATATATCAACTTGAGTTAGCTAAATTTATGTATCAACTCCATCATAGTCAATTACCTAAAAACTTTTACCATTCTTTTCGTAAGTTAAATACTATTCATCAACATGAAACGAGATTAATTAATTCGACTACTTACTACCGCCCCCGAATAAATAAATTATTTAGCCAAAAACTATTTTCTCACAGAGGTTCAAAGCTGTGGGGTAACCTTGAATCCGAATTAAAGAGCATGCACTGGGTTTCTTTTAAAAAAGCGTATAAACTAAAGTTAATAAATGAATATTAACGCTTGCAAAAGCTTTTGATTGTGTAAAGAATATTTATGGTTATTGTTTGTTCCGTTTCCTTTTTTTTCTATTTTTATTTTTTTTTATCATTTGATAAAAACTTGAACTCAACTCTTTTTTTTTACATAATGTACTCAAATTATAAGTGTCACTTAATAGATCTCGCTTATATCTCAATCTGCTGAGATCAGGGAGTATCTCGACTCGATAACCGAAAGGTTCCTCGATGCTCCCTGGCTTTTGCTACTAGTGATTTATTTTTGTGTGTATTATCAATCTGATTATTGTGTCGATGCGCAAAGCAAATCAAATAAATTCTCTCTCTATCTTTAACAACGTAGAAGTTTGTTTTACAATGTTTTATGTGAAAAAAGGAAGAAGGTTAGTCAAGAGATACGGCTGCATTTTTACACGTACAACAGTGCAAATCCTTCATCTTCAAATTCTACATGCTCTGTGTACTGATTTGTTGATTTTAGAGCTCCATAAATGCATTTCCAAACAATAAAATATTTGACATTTAATATATAAAGCGCAATTCTGTCTGTACGTACGTATGTACGTAGACTTTATCTCCTCCGAAACTAATTCACGTATAAGCATCAAACTTGGCACGATTGATCACCACGCCAAAGTGAGTGTGATAAGAGTATTCGTGACGTCATCATGACTTCGTAATCAATGATAATTTGTTTAATTTACATTTTTGGACAGAGCAATACTGTTATGTCCTCAAACGAAACTACCGCCCAACCTATCACTTTACAAAACATTACATTCTTTTGGGGTCTAAGATGATGTCACAATCAACACTTGATTGCGCAATTTGTTACCTGTATTTTCTCAAAACCTACTGGTTTTAGAAACGCAATTAAACGCTGTTTCAGAAGATATTAATAAGGTGATTTCGTTAAAAGCAACTCTAAAACAGTTTAAGCACATTTGACAATGCAACGAGCCATTCTTTATCAAAGCATGCTTCTTCTGTTTTCCTCTCGCACGCTTACAACTCGCTCTAAGATGTCATAATGCCGCCTGGTACGATTAACACAATTTTTCGCTAACACAGATCATAACATGATGGTTTTTTTAAATTGCAACATTTTTACAAAGTCAGTTTATTTAAAAACTGGTTTGTGACTTCATTTCTTGCCGATTTTTAAACTTTTTTCACAAAATTACAGGGTATTTCAAGGCTATTTTGATACTATGTGATATGTATCTTTTTAGTTACTTTTATACTAAAAAGACTAAACTGTTATCACCGGTAGTGTAACTTTCTACCCCTTTCAAGATGTGGTAGCCTGAGTAAAAACAGATGAGTTTATTCCATAAAAATGATGCTAGCAATTACTGTTCTTTAAAAGCTTAGGAAATTTGCTTTCCAGCATTAGGTCACCCTAATTACTTAGGGCTAAGGATCACTTTGTAATGGCTGATCAACAATTGGTTGCAATACATCATGTTCTATTTTTAGTTGAACTATTATCGTACTTGATCTAACAAACTTGCAACTGTCAGACAACGTTAGTTCTATAGTACATTTTGACTACTTTACCTCACAAGCACGGTTCTTTGGCATTACCTACCTACGTTTTCAAAAATAATCATCAAAAAATGAAGTCACTAAACGTTTATGAAACGTAGCGTACTGGTTAAGAACACTCAAGATTTTCATGCCTGCATTTAACAAATGTGCAGTTTCTTCAAAAACTAATCACTTTGGTAAATTTTGTCTCTTCTTTCCTGATTGGAAGGATTATCATTGGCATTATCCATCAAAATTTTCAAAAGCATTCTCAAAAAAAATCAAGTCTTTATGCCTTTTAACTCTAGAATGCCCGAAATTTATATTTACCTACAATGCCCAAAGAAGTCATTTTGACTCACTGTCATTTCTTGTGTAACATTGCTGAGATTATGGCAGTAAACAGCTTTGTCAGACAGCTCACTTATTAATTTTTTTATTAATTATTGTATTCGGCAAACCCAGATAACAAATTATCAAAACAACAAAACAAAATATACCAGAATGCCGAAAGAAGACAATTATTGTTGTGAAGAACTGCATTTCACACACAGACGTACGGCTTTAGCGGTGCACTTTCAGCACAGTGATTTGCTTCACTCGTGACAGGTGCCAACTGTGCGATTCTTCTAACAACTACCCTTTAATTGGCAGTATTTTGTCATTTTACCATGTCCTTTATCAAGTGTTTCTTTTTGCAAGCGTATTTTCTTAGTGTTGCTTCTTTCGTCTATGTGAGGTCAAGATAAGTTCTCAGCCAACTGCTAAAGAAAAACTGTTCGGGGTATTTTGTTCTTTGCGACCTCCTTGTAAACAATTCATACATTTATAGCCGCCAAGTCCAGTGTGTTTTAGAACAAATGAATAGACCAACTTCTGGTGGAAGTTCTAACCGTGTATTTCTTTGCCATTTGATTCACAATATCAACACAATATTTTGTGTCTTTGTAAGCTTTGAACACTTTCTGGTGTCTTTTTAGCATTATCAGCAATCATGATGGTTTGGTGGAGGGTGCTGAGAATAGCCACATTTTTCTTGACCTTACCTTGATAAACAGTCATTGTTACATCAACAGATTTATGTAGTGTGGTAGAGTAAAGTGGCTTTTTTATGTGCTTTACCACTGCAGGCACTTCCTTGCGGATTCTGTTAACTGTACCCAGTAAGCTGGTTTTGTATTTTTGCAACTCTGTGGCCAACTTCATTGAGGTAAATAGTTGTCTGTAGTCACGTTGCTCCCTTTGTTGAGGTACGGTTTCAATAACCGCATGACGACCTGGTCGGAGACACGTTTATCTCTGGAGCGAGTCTTGTCTCCGCCAACGTATGTAAACCAGTTTACCACAAACTTATAATCTTTGTCTGCAGCCAGCCAATATTTTTTTCTGTACTTGTCAGGCTTTGACGCCATGAATTGCGGGAATAGGCATCTACATTTACTGGGGAAAAGTTGTTCATCCGCAGTAATAAAAGCCCCAGGTGTGTAACATGAACTACAGAACTACTTGTCGATGAACCTGTTCAACACCACCGAAAATAAAGCAAATCTATCTGTTTTCAACCTTTGAGAATGATCCAACTATGTATCAAAGCGGAGAAAAGGTAAAATTTTGATGAAACGGTTTTTTGATATGGCTTTTATACACAAGGCCACGCCCCAGTTTTCAGTCCACAAAGTATGATATGGCATGTCATTTCAACCTGTTACTCCTCGTATGTATTGAATACATGATAGCAATAAATGCTAGCAATTCATTGTTTCTTAGACAAGCTTCTTTGTTTCCAGTTTGTCTATGAGCTTCAGTGATGGTGCACTTACGGATGTGTTGAAGTATAAACTTGTCCTTAAATTAAAGCTAGACACTTGCAAGACTTTCAGCCTGTATGTTTCTACGAGCGCAACTCAAAGGGCCAGGACATTCGTTTAGAATATTATGGCTTGCAAGTCTGCCGGTTTACCGACTTGCATCTTCTTCCATTATACGCCATCCTTTGCAGTCACCATTCTCCTAATCAGATTTCAATCACTTTGCAAACTGCTTGTGCTTGAATCTTGGTTACCTATCACAAAAACAAATACAACTTACAAAACACAAAAATAGAGACATTACAACTCCATCTGCACCATATTCGTGCTGCATTCACATTGCCATCTTTACTAGAAGAGCTAGATTCATCTGCTGCTAATATGAAATCAACAACTGCATCAAGGCTGCAGCTTTCATTGTCATATTAAGACACATTCTCAGGAATATCGGTTAGTATAGACTGTAGTACTCTCAGCAACTTCAACTACAAACCACAAATAGAAAGTCAACAACAATACCTGGCTTTATATATGAAACGCTATCTGCCTTCTTCTTTTTCTTCTTCTTCTTCTTGCGGCTTCTCCCTATTCGGGGTCCCCACCGAGCGATAGTATTTTCCATTTCTCCCAATCGACTTCGTCTCCTTCCTTATCTCCAACGCTTTCCATGTCTTCTCTGGCCAAATCCATCCACCTTCTCCTTGGCCTTCCTCTTTTTCTTCTATCTGGCACCGTCATCTCCATCATCCTTTTTCCCACGTAGCTTTCTTTTCTCCTTTTCAAGTGTCCATACCACGTAGCCTTGCACGCCAAAATTTGTCTCCTAGCTTTGCGATTTTTGCGGTCCCTCTCACGTATTCGTTTCTTATCTTGTCCTTTCTTGTCACTCCCAGTGCCCATCTCGCCATTTTCAACTCTGCAACTTCCATTTCTCCCACTTTCTGGGGCTCCATGGTCTTCTGCCATGCCCCCATCCCTCGGAAGGGGTCAGGTAAACAACAACAACAACAAAAATATGTGTTTTGAAAATATGGTTATGTGTTTTGAAAAAGCGTACAAAGTTACCCCATGGTGTTGAAAGTAACCCCGGTTTACGGTAATTGAGGTATAGTGCAAAGAATAAGGTGAAAGTTTATGAGTTTTAAATAAAGGATAACCATAGGCAGGAGTATTGCATTTGAAATGTTTGGCAATAGCTCCAGGAATTTATTTGTAATTAGAACCATATCTTTTTACGCCAATGATAAATTTCAGAAGATTATCATCTATAACGCCACATTTATGAAGCCGAATAATAAATTAGTTGGCAGAAGAGCGGATACAACACAAACGGTCATCAATATTGAAAACATTAAGATCACAACAAAATGAGAACTTAGACAGTTCTCTATTCATAATATGCTCCTGTTTGAATAATTTAAAATAATAATTTTATCGTCTTTGTTTGATGAACAAATGACTTTTTTGTTTTGACTGTGTGTTGTAAGTCTGTTAGCTTCTTTTTCTTCCTCTTCATTCGGCTTCTCCCTATTCGGGGTCCCCACCGAGCGATAGTATTTTCCATTTGACTCCATCGATTTCGTCTCCTTCCTTATCTCCAACGCTTTTTATGTCTTCTCTCGCCAAATCCATCCACCTTCTTCTTGGCCTTCCTCTTTTTCTTCTACCTGACACCGTCATCTCCATCATCCTTTTTCCCACGTAGCTTTCTTTTCTCCTTTTCAAGTGTCCATACCACGTAGCCTTGTACCCCGAAATTTGTCTCCTAGCTTTGCGATTTTTGCGGTCCCTCTCACGTATTCGTTTCTTATCTTGTCCTTTCTTGTCACTCCCAGTGCCCATCTCGCCATTTTCAACTCTGCAACTTCCATTTCTCCCACCTGTCTTTCCGTCACTGCTACCGTTTTCATTCCATAAAGCATGGCTGGTCTAACAACACTCTTGTACCTTTTACCCTTAATCCTTGCTGATAACTTCCTATTGCACAGAACTCCCGACACCTTCTTCCCACTCATCCATTATTTTTGGATCCTTCTCCTTATTTCTTCTTCACATCTTCCATCGCTACTAACTGTCGAACCCAGATATTTGAAATTTTTCGCTCTCTTTACCTTTTCTCCTTGCAGCTTCAACTCTTCTCCATCATCCACACACCCAGCCTTCAAATACTCGGTCTTGCTCCCGCTCACTTTCAGGCCTCTTCTCTCCAGTGCATTTCTCCAAATCTCCAGATCATCCTCTAGCTCCTTATGATTTTGCCTAGACAGCACTATGTCATCTGCAAACAGCATATCCCATGGTGCGTCCTTCCTGATGTCCTCCGTCAGCTTGTCCATGATGATGGCAAAAAGGAATGAACTGAGTGCTGAGTCTTGGTGAAGTTCAACACCTACCTTGAGTTCCTCAGTCAACCCTGCTGCACTTCTCACAGTTGTTGTCGCTCTGTCATACATATCCTTAATAATCCCTATGTAGCACTCTGATATTTCAGCCAACCGCAAGCATTCCCACAGTTCCTCTCTGGGTACCCTGTCGTATGCTTTCTCCAAGTCAATAAAGGCACAGTGCACTGCCTTCTGCCCTTCATTCCACTTTTCCAACAGCATCCTTAGTCAGAAGATTGCTTCGGTGGTACTCCTTCCTGGCATGAACCCAAATTGTTGCTCACCGATCGTGATCTTCTTCTTTATCCCTGCTTCTATTATCCTCTCCCACAGTTTCATAGACTAGCTCATCAGCTTTATCTCCCGATTATTTTCACATTCTTTGATGTCTCCTTTGCCTTTGTACAAAGGTACGATCACGCTCCTCCTCCATTCATCTGGTATCTTATCTTCTTGTAGGAGTCTATTAAGGAAGTTCACTAGAAACTCGGCACCTTTATTTCCTAAAGCGATTCATGCTTCCACTGGTATGTCATCAGGTCCTTGAGCCTTTCCTTTCTTTATCTTCCTCAACCCAGTCCTGACTTCTTCTCCAGAGATATCTTCCACGTCCCTTTCTCTCTCTTCTGTTCTCATTTCTCTTCTCTCTCTTGGGTTTTCCTGGTTGAATAATTTGTCAAAATACTCCTTCCATCTTTGTTTCACTTTCTCTTCTTCCATCAGCATCTCCCCAGTTTTACTCTTGATTTCTCTTACTTGTTGTACATCTTTGCTTTGTCTGTTTCTCTGCTTTGCTATCTTCAACAACTCATTTTCCTCTTCTTTGTTTTCAGTTTTTCATACAGTTTCTCGTATGCCTTGTTTCTTACCTTTGCCACCTCTCTCTTAGCTTGTTTTCTTGCAGTTTTATAGGCCAACTTGCTTACATCACCTCTGATGGTATCCCATATCATTTTAACATTTCTCTTGTCCTTCAGTTTCTCCTGGACTTCCTGGTTTCACCACCATATCTCCCGTCTACCTGCCGTGTTAACTTTTCCCGATGTTTCACCCATTTCCATTCTGGAAATGCTCCGTATCATCTCCGCTACTCTTTGCCAGTCTTCCTGTCCACCAAGTATTCCGCTTTTAATCACTTCCATTTTGAATTTGTTCTTTACTTTCAAGTCTTTTAGCTTCCACCATTTTATTCTCTTCACTGGTTTTGGTGCTTTCCTCCACTTCGCCCAGATGATTATCGCACTGACTACTATTCGGTGTTGTCTCGCTACACTTTCACCGACAATAACCTTTGTATCCACCATCTCCCTGATTCTTCGTCTTCTTACCATAACGTAATCTACCTGCAAACTGCGTCCGTCACTGTTGTAGGTGACTCTGTGGGCTGTTTTCTTTACAAAGTAGATGTTTATGATCGCTAGTTCCATTCTCTTAGCAAAATCCACCACTGCTTGTCCTTTGTTATTTCTCTTCCCCAATCCATGTCTGCCCATGCATTCTTCATCACCGTTATTCCCTTCTCCTACATGCCCATTCAGGTCTGCTCCCACCACAATTCTTTCATCATTTGGTATCTTTTCCACTGTCTCATCTAGGTCCAGCCAGAATGCTTCCTTTTCTTCACGTATGCACCCCACCTGCGGCGCATACGCACTAATAACATTCAGCATAACACCATCAAGTTCCATCTTCAAGCATATTATTCTGTCTGTTACCCTCCACAATTCCACTACCCTGTCCACATGCTCCTTTTTCAAAATGATTTTCACGCCATTCTTTTTGCTTCCGCTTCCACAGTACCACAATTTATATTCCCCGCCAATATATTTTGCTTTCTCCGCCTTCCAGCGAGTTTTCTGCACACACAGTATGTCCACCCCTCCTCGCTCCATAAAGTCCACCACTTCTCTTCCTTTACCAGTATGACTCCAACGTTTAATGTAGCAACCTTCAGCTTGATCTTCTTAGCTTTCTTTCTCTCCTTATTTCTCCACTGCTTTCCACCTCTTGTTTGCATCCAAGTAGCATGTCCACCAGTGGCACTTGGTGCCCAGTCATTGGTAACGGTCGTTGTTATCCCGGGCTTCGACCGATCCGGCATAAAGTCAGATACGACGCGCATTGAAAAACATTTGGCTAGGTTTTACGCCGGATGTCCTTCCTGTCGCAACCCTCCCCATTTATCCGGGCTTGGGACCGACACCAAGGCTGCTCTGATTTGAACAACCTTAGAGGCTAAGTTTAACGCCATCTACCATTAGTAGTTATCATGATAGAAGTAACTAGTCGCCACATGGAGAGCACTCATTTTAACTTGAAATGCAGTCGGATGCCTGCCCTTGTGCTCCAAGCAAAACTTTTCTAGCTGCAAGACCTCGTTTTGTAGTCATACTCAAATATCGACTGGTTTAAGTTTCAAACTAAAGCGCAGCTGCGATCAGACTCTACTTGCAATCAGAATCACGCACAGCAAGTCGAAACAAGGGTGATAATTGGCTATCTATAGGGCACTGTTAACACTCCACAGACCAGTGGTTTTCAACCAGGGTTTCACAGAACCCTAGGGTTCTGCCAGCACAGACCAGGGTTCCGCCAGAGGTTACACAAATTTTCATTTTATTTTGGTAATTAAATTAAATACTGTTTTTTTTCATAAGACAATTGAATAATTGCAAAGGGGTTCCTCGAGCCACTAGAATTTTTCCTTGGGGTTCCGCTCCAGCAAAAAGGTTGAAAACCACTGCCATAGACAATAGAGTAACAATTCACTCACTATATCGCAGCCAAACAATTTATGGTATTCCCCTGATAAAAGAGTGCTAAAGCTTTTGCAAGATATTTGACAGCTGAGAAGCTTTCAAGCTGTTTCAAAAATACTATTGGCTTTTTAAATTGAATTTTTGCTTCAAAACACAAAAACAGTATCATTGGGTTTGTCGACGAACTAACTTTCTAAGCATCTTTATATAGGAAGTCAAAATGACTCCTTCGGGCATTCGAAGTAAATATTAAAATAATCATTTTTAAAGCTGACACAAACTCACGCCATTCCAAGAGAGGATTAGGCCCTACAAGTGATGAAAAGTGACGGGAGGATTTTTCCTGAAAGCATGCAAGTGAAAAGATATGCACAAACAAAAAATCCAAAGGAGTCATTTCGACTCCATTGGGCATTCTAGTGTTAAACAGTAGCCTACTCCAAGCAAAAAGCTTGGTGATACCCAAGAAAAAAAGGAGGGGAATAGATATAGTCCCGTGCAATATTTTGCAACAAAATATTAGTGTCGAGCTACATATGATCTAAATGTTGCAGCAATTTGCTTTTTGCATTGGCTGCGGTTATACCAGGACCAAGCAACGTGTGCGCAGTCAAAGACGTTAGCTCATCTAATTAAGCTTGCAGTACCAAAAATGTCATAAGTAATGGTCCCAACATTTAATAGCCTAATTCTGAAAATACATACCAACTCCTTTGGCGCACTCCTACAACTTTGATATGCTTTTAAGAAGTGTGGATATTCAAAATTGGGGGTCTGAGGCAAAATTCTAATAAGGGGCCCCGAAAAATTGATGTAGCTATAAATAATTGCAATCAAACAACCCCACCTTCTACAATGCTAAAGGGTAGGCTATAGATTGTTGTAAAAAAATTGTTGCAGATACATTTGGATATATTTATAATCACAACCATACGTTAGAAACGTTGAAACTCTCTTTTGCAGTAACTAGTAATTGCATTTAACAGTTAATCACTCTTCAAACAGATTGGAGTAATTTGCTCTCGAAAGCCTTACAATAACAGCACAGCTGTAGGGAATATTCAAATGATTTGCAGCAACACAAGTGCCTCAAAAACTTGGTGTGACTTAATTGCCATGAAACACTACGCAAAACAGAATTGTGCAGAATATTCAGATGTTATGCAGCAACATAGGCCATTTTTTTTGTCAAAACATCTGAAACCACATAGGTCTATTGTGCAGTGATTATATGGATATAACTCACCGCGATGGTAAAAATTCTCAAACAAATACGCCAATAAACGCATCAAAAACTAACAATTTTTACAATCCCACAGCCTACTGTGAGATAAGGGCTGACAATATGCTTAGCTAGCATACTGCTAGACAAAGCTTAAAATTCCTAAAAATATGAGTCTTCACATGTCTATAAACGTTATGTCAGTAAAAAAACTATTGAATTTAATCATAATGCGTTGATATAGGAGTTATCTGAAATTTTGAATGCTGGCGCTGGTTAATTGCATCAGGTCTGTTGGAAAAAAACCAGGACGTTTAGTTACAATGATTGTTGCCTTGTTTTTTGCTTAGCACAGGTAAGCAATCAATTCACCAATAACAATGTTCTCTACATTATTATCTTTGAATTCGCTGACACTTGATCACATAGGGCTACCGGTATTATTTTCTGTTTCATTAATAAACATAACTTGGATGCTTGAAAATGCACTTTTTATCTCTCAGTTCTGTAGTAGTAGGGCTGTTTATCACAATAAATCTGTCCATTAGACTTTTGCATCATCTATGTTCCTACTTTCTTCCTTTTGCATTCGTTTTGATGCAATACTTTCATACTCTTTATTCAACTGATGCACTTAAACTGTCTGGTATGAGGTAAGGTATACAGCAAATCAAGGACTACTATCTTAATTGAACTAATAATTTACAAATAATCTGAATAAACAAACCTTTTTGATAAATATGATGTGGTAGACTTCATGTTTGGATGAGTCACCAGACAAATAAAGCGTTAAAGCCGCTAAAATCTTTTATCGTTTTACTATCATAACCAAAGATAGTGGCAAATACCAATCATGAATAATGACTTAACTAATTCTCCTTCACAAATTTCTCTTAAAAGATAAATATACAAATGTAGCAAATTTGCCATTGAATTATTGGCTTGATCAGAACGCAGGAAGTAAAAAGATATCAAACACCTAACACTTAATGTTTTTAAATCTTGCAAAAACTTTTTGTGCTTGCATATCTCTAATATTACGACTATTTTGCACCACAAATGCAACTGACCGATTATTCTTTCAAAGCAAATTTTTTCCGCTTTCACCAGTATCTCACAAACATCAATAAACTGCTCATGAAAAGATGAATTAATTAATTCACGTTTTGATACAACTTAAAACTGGACCGACTTCATAAATAAATTATGACAGTTCACAGGCAAAGTCTGGTCTGCTCAAACAGCTAAAAATATAAGTTGTTCTGATCACATAAGCAAAATGAGGTTCCACCCTAGAAATGATGTTACACCCACATTGTCAACAACAGTTTCTGTCAAAAGAACTGGAAAGCCTTCAGCCGAAAACAGTAATAGAAAAAATAAATTTTAGTTTTTGGTTTTTATGTAGGCAGTAGCTATTTTGCCGCCAATGACATTTTACCCTTGCACTCTATTTTCCGTTGAATGTTTATGATTGGTCAATTGCAGTGACATATTAAAAAGGTGACTTTTAGTGCTTTGTGATTTGTCAATCTCTATAATGTATTAAAATTGACGAAAAGTGACAAAAAAGTGATTTGACAAAAATGGAACTTTTAGCTTACACTTACACTTATATCCACAAACTGCCATCCCCTCCTTAATGTATATTGCCTCTGTTTAAGTACATTGCCTGCAAAGATTTGAACTTCTAACCATTTTATTCGTAGTAAGCATCACCATCCACTATTCCAAAACAATATTATGAGCACTGCAGCAAATAAGCCAATTTTGAAGACACACAAACATTCAACAGCAAAATCGATTGCGAGGAAAAATTCCGTCAAAGGCAAAATAGCCACTTTTAGTTATCACTTCCACAGTTGTTGAGACCAAGGGCCCATTTCATAATGCCACAAAATAGCCTAAAACTAGACACACCATTTTTAAAAGGGGGGCCCACGACAACTCCAATAAGGGGGGGACTGAGGCGGCTGCCTCGTTTGCCTCACCCAATATCCACCACTGCTTTTAAGCACTTGCTCAGCTCAATACATACAAATCTTTTTTTTAAGAAAGCCTGTAGTGAAAACAGGGCACATAAAACGTTGCCAGCACGCGCCAAATGTGGGACAGATGTAGTGGCTATGCACATCTGCCCATAATGTTATTATTAATTGATTACGTTTAAATAAACGTTAATTTTTGCTAAAATTATTTTAATGACATCTTACGCTATATCAGGGTGCAACAAGTCATTATTTATATAAGTGTTTTGTGAGTATGCTCTTTTTTTGTCTTGAATCTTTTTACAAATCACTATTAGGTCATAATCTTAAATGACATTACAATCCTTGCCACTATATACTGAGAACAGCAGCAGGCGGCACAATTATTCGCCATCATTTTAATAGTGATAAATGGTAAAGCTCATTGCTGATATTTGTAATTGATAGGCTCTTTGTATCAGTACAAAGCACTAATCTTGATTTTAAAATGAGGAGGTCTGGATTAGGGGCAAAATTAAATGTAACAAAATCTCAACTTTTAAGAAAAGATCAAAATAAAACAATAACAACATCAATTTGTAAAACTGGATTAAGCGGGAACGGTTTGGTTTAAAAACAGTTTAATAGAAGCCTATGGGAATAGGTTATATGAATTTGGAGACAGGCATATGGCCGAATTAATGCATACAGCGAAGCCAAAGAACTTAATATCACAAATATGGATACGAAAGGGGACTAACCAAATCGTGAAATAGGCCTACCATTAAATAGCTCATTTCTTCAATTGACAAAACCACCACAACTTGACGCTGGCATTATTTTTGAATGTATTTCACTTTCCACCCTTTTTACACTTTTTGAAAAGCATAATTGAGAGTTTGTGACATCATTCTTTCTTGTTTAGTATTGCCAGTCTTGATTAATAGACTAAGATAATTACTACAGTAGACGCCCCTAAATATGACCACCTTGGGACCAGACCATTTTGGTCATAATATCCGAATGGTTATAAAAAACGAAGCCGCCGTAACAGCTCCTGAATCGACGCCGTAAGCCACAAGAAGTCCAAATACCGTCAAATTCATCGTTTACTTGAAGTAGCAGTGTGACGTTGGCAGTAAAACAAAGTACAGTACTTTAACACTACAAGTGACGGTAAAATTTAGTACAGTGTGTAACAATATGTTGAAAAGGCGAAGTTATAAGTGCGTGGCGGGAAAAAATACTGTACTGTAACAAGAAAGATGGAGAAAATATTGGTCATGTTATCCGAAATTTGGTCATATTAAACGGAGAATTTTAAATGGAGAAATTCGGGACCGTACCAAATTGGTCAAAATAAGCAGCTGGTCATATTATCCGTGGTCATAATAAGCGGCGCCTACTGTATTACGTACCTGCACAGGAACTATGGGCCTACACTTTCTACAACCTTTTTTGCTGCTCTCACAAATATTTGTACGGTGAAGCCGGACCAGCTGCCTTAATTGATATGTTCTAACTCGGCACAGGTGATTGACTGACCTGTCTGGATAAAATCGCACCATACTTAGCGGAAACATTTTTCTATCTTAGTTGATAATAGCTTGACAGCAAAAGTAAATATACTACCAGGAATCTACCCGTTCATATAAATAAGCTCACGTAATATTATTAGCTTTGTATTTCAATTTCCAACCAGTGTAAGATAGTCAGTTCTGTTTTCTTATTTTATAATTACGGTAAGTTGGTTTATGCATTTTGTATTTTCGTTTTACATAGAAATTGAAAATGCCTGTATAAGGCGAAATCGATATTTCTTATAATAAAGTAGCTCAGCTGATCTAGTGTACCTTGATTTTATCTATTGATAATAGCTTTATAGAGCTACCGGGATCAAACATGAAAATTTGGGGGAAAGCAATCTGTTATCTCTCCTGGACACGCCAAGAGGACAGATAGGAACATGCAATATAATACGTATCCAGCAAGGACATAAGAAAGTTTTAAAGGAAAACTAAAAGAAAACAACGTCCCGGTGTGAAATCGCACCACATGAAAAGCATTTTTGCTGTTTTGCTTCAAAATAGCTTAATATCGGAAATGTGTTCCCTACTTCCATACTTAGGGAAACGCAAGTACCCCTTGGGTTCACGTAAGCAATGAACAAAGCACATAGACCAAAGGCATAGTCAGAAACTTGAAATTAGAAATTTTATTTGCAAAAGAAAGACTCCAAGTTGTGAAAATCTTATGTGCAGAGAAGACATAGTCTTTTTGTTACTGTTCACTCAAGTGCCTGTTGGGTGAAGCCGACTGGGCCGGCCGAACTTATATTCTTAATTCCGACGTTAGTGATGGGTAGCCCTGCTGGGCGACGCCGACTCATACCACAAAGCAAATATTGATAATTTTGCTGACATGCTACCTGTTAAGTTATCTCTATTTATACTGTAAATTCTAAATCAAAGTAATAAAATCTCAAGTTTAAGAAAAAATCCAAATTAATCATTCACCAAACAATTTGTAAAACTGAATTTAGAGACAATATTTTGTTTGAAAATAACTTGGCCTGATTGGCGTCTATCAAATCATGGTGAACGACCTTGGGGAAGGCATAGCCGCTTTTGTCGCTTCGCCGGAAAGAAGGCAAATTGTGCAGCCAAAGATCTTAATACCACAAATATAAAAACGAACGGGGCCGCACCCAATCGCAAAATAGGCTTAACACTAAATAGTTTATTTCTGTAATTGCAAAAACAACCACCATTTAGCAGCCACCATCAATTCAATACTCCCTCTCACTCTCTTTAAAAGTACTGTTGCAGTGAGGAACAGCTATAACTGGCCGTTTCACCGCCTCCTCTATTTGGGAGATCCTGTCTCGGACTGTCTTGCTCACCAGAGGTCTTCGACGCTCGAGCACACACCAACTTGCAGAACATGAAGACTCTATTAACACATTGACTGCCAAGCAAATTTTTGAAAAATTATCATTTGGGCCAAGTGAAGCAAATTGTTTGTTTATGTTTATATTAACTCAAAATCATGTTTCAAACTAACCAACATAAATTTGGAGACGCATTTTTTGAAATATTTTAAATTTCTATTGTCAGTTAAATATGACTGACGTGGCCGTAGTGGCAACGCAACTGTCAGGCAAACATAACTGACATGGCAGTCAATGCGTTAAAAGGAAAATAGAAATTTTGCTCACAAATTAGCTGTACCACATGCATCAATTGCGACACGCTAGGCGTATCTGGCTCTAGTTGTTACAAGATATTAAAGACTACTGAGAAATCTTCTAAATACAATCCATGCAAACAAAGATATAAGCGAATGCGAAATAAGGGTATATTATCAAATTAAGGCTAGCATTAGCTGACAATACAAGCTGTTTATTGTTTCCCGGTTGATCTAAGACACAGACAAGCGCTTTAGAAATACATAAACAACTTGCCACTCGCATTAGTTGGTGATAAAACCTTAGGTTTTCTATTCGCTACCACCCCATACTAAAAACACTGCCAAAGTAGAGTGAGCTCATAAACGGTCAACAGGCCTATTTAAAAACACAAGTAAATATGAGATCAATCAGCAAAATTGTCACATAACCATTAACAAAAAACGAGAATGACATACAAATCGATCAAAGCAAAGGCGTTAAGTAAAGAGAAAACAACTTGCCGTATTAATTTATAAATAACTATCCGGCGTCGCCCGGCAGAGACCCTCCATCAGTAATGTCCGGGTTTACTATTTCTGTTCAACCGACCAAGCCGGCTTCACCCATCCGGCTCTTGTGTGAGCAGTAGCGAAAAGTTAATGAATTTTATGCACTTTCACAATTCTTCTACACGAAATTGTGATCATCATATTTTCTTAATTATGACTGGCAATGCTCACAAAGAATCTTGCCACAAATTATCGTTAATACTTTTGAGGGAGCAGGGATTAATTAAAACTGATTGTAGCGGCAAAATGAAGGTTGCTTTCGCAATTAAAAAAAAACATTTAATGGTAAGACTATTTTGCCAATTGGTGTTGCCGCTTTCCTATTTATATTTGTGGTATTAAGTTCCTAATTTGACTGCGCTATTGGTGTTGTTTCCGGCATAGCGACAAAAGCGGCTATTGTTCTCTCTGTATTCAGTTCTACATATTGTTATGGTTATGGTTATGGTTTTATGCTGATTTTTTCTTAAACTTGGGACTTTATTACAATGATGTAGAGTAAAGACATAAATGACATAAATACCATTACAGGCAGCATACATGACGGCATCACCCGAAGAGCCCCCGTCAGTAACCGCGTGACTGAGAATGTTGTTCAGCCGGCCAAACCGGCTTTAACTATCAGGCTCTTGTATAAAGAGTTACCAAACGTTTATCTATTTTCTACACATAAGATGTTCAAGACTTTTTGTGCTCCTTTTCCTAATAGAATATCTCATTTCAAGATCCTGGCTATGCATTAGGTCTATGTGCTCTGTTCATTGCTGACACGAACCCAAGGAAACCTAGCGTTTCCCGTAGTTTGGAAGTAGGTAACTCACTTCTGATACTAAGCTATTTATAAAGCAAAAGAGGAAAAATGTCTTTCGTGTGGTGCGATTTGACACAGTGACGCTGTTTTCTTTCGATTTCCCCTTAAACATTCTCAAGTTCTCGCTGGCTTCTAATTATGTAGCATGTTCTTTTCTCGATGCTTGACGTGCCCTGGGGAGTTTAAAGTGTCTTTGCTTTTCCTCAAATGTTTGGTTTGACCCCAGTAGCTCTATAAATCTATTATAACGCAAAATAGCAAAATACCATTGTTATCTTCCATTTGGTGCGTTTTATTACAGTGACGTTATTAATTTTGATGTCCCCTCAAACTTTCTTAAATCCCTACTGGCTACGCATAATGATTTATATTTGTTTTTCCTCGCTTAGGTATGCTTTTAGGAGTTAAATAAGTTCTTGCTTTACCCAAATTTTCAGGTTTGATTCCGGTAACTCTGTAA
Organism: Trididemnum clinides; assembly: GCA_963675345.1. NCBI lineage: Eukaryota > Metazoa > Chordata > Ascidiacea > Aplousobranchia > Didemnidae > Trididemnum > Trididemnum clinides. The sequence continues at coordinate 122,482 of CAVLYW010000082.1, forward strand.
AGCTATTATCAAGAAAATAGAAAAAAATTTTTTCTCTTAAGTATGGTGCGATTTAACCCCGGCAGGCCATACTATCACCCGTACCGATTTAAAACGTATCAATTGGTTCAGCTGCGCCAACTTCACCGCACAAACATTTGTTAGAGCCACAACGAAATGTTTTACTAACTATAAGCCATAGCTGTACATGTAATGGTGGTCATGTTGGTCTATTAATGAAGGCTGGAAGCATTCAAAAACAAAGAACGATGGCACAAACTACCATTCGTAATTTTTAAAAGTGTAAGGGGGTGAAGCATAATCAAAAGTGATGGCGTCGCCCGAATGGTGGTCGTTTTGACTCATAAAAAAATGAGCTCTTTGGCGGTAGGCATGTTCGACGATTTGGTGGGCCCGCTTTCGTATTAATAATGGTGTCGTTAAGATTTTTGCCTGCGCTGTTTGCTTTAATTTGGCCTTAGCATGAAAAGGGGTCCTGCCTTTCCTTTAAGTCATGTAACCTATTGCAATAGGTACCTATTACGCTCTTTTCAAACAAAAACATTCCCTCTTATTCCAGTGTTACAAATGGATGCTATTATTTAATTTTGATCTTTTCTTAAGTTTGGGATTTTATTACATTTAACTTCTGCCCCTAATCCAGACCTTCCTACAGTTAAATGAAGGTTAGTGTTTTGTACCGATAGGCCTATCCTTACAATTACAAATATCAGTAATGGGCTTTACCATCTATGTTTGCTATCAAAACGATATGAATAATTTTGCTGCCTACTGCTGTTCTCACTATGTACTGGCAAGCATTGCGAAGGCATTTAACATTATGACCTCTCAATGCGTTTTGAGCCATTAAATCTTAGGATCGCTACTAACCACTTTTTCGTTACTGTAGGCGAATTAATATGAACTAACGTCTCTGACTGCGTGCATGTTCCTTGGCCCAGGCACAAACCCCGCCATGCAAACAGCAAGCTTACCCACAATGAAACACTCACAGTCAGTTTATAGCAACAGCGGGTGCCCCCATTATTAATGTCGAGGTTAAGAACATCAAATAAGCTGGCTGCGCTGGCCTCGCCCAGTTACAAAGAAAATTGCTTTGATTTTATGTTGCTGGACCCTTACATTTTGTTGCAAACCATAAGAAAGGACCATTTTTACTCCCTCTTTTTTTCGTTGGTCATCACCAAGTGTTTTGCTTGAAGTAGGCTACATATTAAAATTTGTAGACTTCATTTTTTGATAAATCTTTTTGAATATTTTGATTGATAATAATGCCAAACATCCATGCTATCGAGAAAGAATAGACAAAATCTACCAAAGAACTTAGTTTTTCTAGAAATTGCAGTTGTGTGAAATGCAGGCACCAAAATTTTGTGTGTTTTTAACCGGTAGACTACATTTCATAAACATTTGGGGGCTTCAGTGTTTGATGGATCTATTTGAAAACGTCGACAGTTAATGCAAAAGAACCATGCTTGTGAGGAAAAGTAGTCAAAACTCACCAAAGAGCTAACTTTGTTTAACAATTGCAAGTTTGTTAGCTCAAGTAGGATAATTGTTCGACCAAAAATAAAACATCATGTATGGCAACCAAGTTTCCATCAGCCATTATAAACTAATCCTTGGTACTAAGTAATTGAAGTCACATATTGCTAGAAAAGAAATTTCATAAGGTTTCAACGGACAGTACTGTAATTGTTAGTACTTTATTATAACGTTTTTGTATTAAAGTCACCTGATTTTACTGAATTCACTACTTTCGGAAGAGGTAAAAAGTTACATCACAGGTCTCAAAGTTCAGTTTTTTCAGTATAAAAACTAATATCAATTTTACATATTGTATACTATCGGAATCGTCTTGAAATAATCTTTAATTTGTTGAAAAAAGTTTGAAAATCAGTTGAGAAATGAGGTCACAAATCAGTTTTTTAGTAAACTGATTTTGCAAAAAGATTGCAATTTTTAAAAACATCTTGATATTATGATTTGCGGTAGCGAAGATTTGTGTTAATCGTATGAGATACATTATGACAGAGGTGCCCAACCAGTCGATCTTCAAAGCCTTGGAAATCGATCGCGGGTGATTTTTTACAGGTATAAGAGTTTACCGAGCTAAAAGTTGAATCCTTATGTATTTGTACATTTATTTCAATCTGGCAACCCTGTTATTGTTAGCAACGCTATTGGTAACAGCTTTCTACTAGCGCAGTGGGTGTTTCTTTAATTAATTTCTATTTTAAAGTTGACACTTAATGAAATGACTGACGATTCTGATTATGCCACTTAAATCTGCAAATTTTAACTTTAAAAATTTTTTTTGAAAACGTTTTTTCTAACTGAAAAAAGTATCAAAGGAGCAGAAATCACAACTAGCTGCACAACAGTCTATTTTTACGAAGCCAAACACGAGAAGTAAGGCAGCTAAGATAACATCATATCGAGTTTGCCACGTTCTTGCCAAGTATAAGAAATCGTTTCAAGATGGAGAAATGGTCAAGGAAGCGCTTATAAAAGCTGCTGATTGACTGTAAGGGAATTTTAAAAACAAGGATGAAATTATCTCATCAATCAAAGACCTTCAGTTGTCAAGAAATACGCTGACAAGGCGATTTGAAAGAATGGAAATCTTGCAGCTCAGTTGAAGAGAGAGATTGGTAGGTGGGAATGCTGTTTACTTCAATTTGATGAGTCAACAGACTCTGTGGTTATGGCGCAACTGTGGACTTTCACAAGAATGGTGTTTGAGGACATGACTACAAAAAAGGAGCTCTTTGCATGTTGCCTCTTAAAGGACATACACGGGATAAAGACATTCCAAGCATTCTTGAATTTTGCTAATAAAACCAAGCTGCCACTCGTCAAGCTTATTTACATTATAATTGGTGGGGCACCCGCTATGGTGGGCAGTAGTAATTGGTTTATTGCTTTCCGCAAACAGAATGACTCTTATCCAACCTTTATTCATTATCACTGCTTCAACCATCAACAGGCTTTATGTGGGAAAGTATTAAATAAGAAAAAAATGATGAATATTTCCATGAAAATTGTTTGCTCAGTTTGTGCAAGGAGTCTGCAGAGAAGACTTTTCCGCGCTCAATTGGAAGAGGCTGAGGTAGAGCACATAGACCTGCTGCTCCATACAGATGTGAGGTGGTTGAGCAGAGGAAGATTTTTGGAAAGATTTAGGGAGCTGTTGCCTGAAATAAAAGAGTTACTCAAGCAGTTTAAAGGTGCACAATATGCACAGCTTGAGGATGAACAGTTGCTCCTAGATTGGCTTTTCTCACTGACCTTACTACACTGATAAATAAACTAAATTTAGAGCTGCAGAGAAAAGAGAAAAATATAGTTGACATGATCAGCTCTGTAAACCCATTTAAACGCAAGCTAAAGCTGCTCTCAACCAAGCTGCAACGCCATGATCTGCGCACTACTTTCAAGACGTAAATTCAGAACTGTGCTTCAGAGCAAAATCACTGCACAGTTCAATAGTGCACGTTACATTAAGCAGATGCAAAGCCTGTCATCAGAATTTGACAAGCGTTTTATTGACTTTGCATCAGTTATAGATGTGAACGACATTGCCTGAAAAATTGGAGGACTCTTTCAGCTGAATATAACTGCAGTGGAAAATGAAATACTCTTCCCTTTAAAATGACATAGAGATAAAAATCCAGGGCATCCACTGGAATAGGGAAGATCTTGGAACTGCTGCTAGAAGAGAAATATTCCATTATAAAAAGATTTGATTTTTGTATATTAGCTTGTTTTTAATCAACCTACGCGTGTGAATCTGTATTTTCTTGCATGAAGATAACAAAATCCAGACACAGAACGGTTATGACAGATCAACATCTTCTGGCTTGCTTGAGACTTGTAACCACCAGCCACTGCCCTGGCTACGAGGAACTTCCTACATCGCCCCAGAGCCAGGTGTCTCACTAACGTTAAAAATGAATGTATTTCCATGAAATAAATGTTATTTAAATATGTTTTTGGTTTAGTGCATTATGCATTATGTTTTTTATTCACTACATTATGTAAATGTAAGTTGTACGTGTAACTGAGATATACCGATAGACCCACCAGCATAGGCTCGGTTTGTTTTGTTTCACAGCTTTGCCAGATTGGTAGATCTCCAGAGACTGGAAAATGTAAAAATAGATCCTATGTGAATAAAGGTTGGGCACCCCTGCAATATGACATCATAGTGCCAGTTTAAGCGTGCAAGGGAAAAAGAAAAGAAGAAATACATGGAGGGCTTAAAGTGCTAAAATAAAGAATTGCTCGTAGCATTGTCAAATAGCCTTTAATTGTTATACCACGTGCAGCCAGCAATGCCTTAAAGCATTTAGTTTGTAACCTTTGGAAGACCTTTTCACGCCTAATCTCTGCTTATGTGATCAACTTTACATAAGGATATCAGTCTTAGTCCATAGTCGAGCGGCTAGAAGTACGTCAAAACGAACTTCATTCAAAAGTAAACAGCACGTAAGTCTTGTGCTTTGTGTTAGTTTGTTTTATAAAAGTCAACGTTAATGCTATTGGGGGACCTCTTGGCCCTTGGCAAGCCCTGCTGATGAGTCCAAAAGGACGAAACGCGTCCAGGAATGGCTTTGTAAATTTGAATATATCTCTCAATAGCATTGCTTCCTTCGGAAGCCTCGCCTCTTCAGGACTCGCTTTGTTGTTTTGTTTCTCGCTTATAAGATACTCCCTATCGATCGTAACCACTTGAAGCTAGCAATATAAAGTTGTTTTTATCGAAGGCACAATATCTTCTAAATGAACGTTTAATCGTGTTTGAGCAAGGAGTACTTTTTGAGAAAGAACAAAAAACAGATTGTGCAATAAATCGTTGATTGTGACGTCATTTTAGACCCCAAACAAATGAAATTTTGAAATGTGATAAGTCGGAAGCTGGTTTTTGTTTGTGCAAAAAGCGATTGTTCTCTGTCAAGTAATGCAATTTCTAAAAAAATATTTTGATTATGACGTCACCAATACCCTTATGAAACTCACCACAGGGTGGTGATCAATCGTGCCAAGTTTGATGCTTGCACCTGTAGCAGTTTCAGAAGAGTTAGAACAGACACACAGACAGACAGAATTGCCCTTCATATATTTGATTCACTGTACCAAACTTATGGTTTCTTCCATTAAGGGTTGAACGTAATAGAAAACAATTTGTGAAATAAAAAAACAATTCATCAGTCATCACATATTACAAAACATCCCTATTCCTCACTTATTGCAAACGACAATCTATTAAATGAGGCGGCAAACACAAAAGACGAAAGCTTCCGAACAATTAAGATATCAAGAACATTAACAGTTACTTTACTAAAGGGACAAAACAATTAAACCAATGACAGGACATATAAATCACGCTAACAAGTATGCTAGCTTGCGAAAGCATTCTTTTTTGTGATCAATGACAGTCTTGATCAAGAGAATAAGATCATCATCATTACGTGAATAGGAATTATGAAAGCAAATAAAAATTATTAATTTTTCGTTATTGTTCACACAAGCGCCCCATGCGTTAAATCAGCTTAACCAGATGAAGCAATATTGTTAATCTCAGACACCACTGATGGCGGCCCTGTCGGGCAACACCGGCAAAGCCGGCTAGTATACTATAAAGCAACAATTGTTTGTTTGGCTGATATGCTGCCTGTTAAATCAACTACATCTAAAATGTAAAGCAGTGTAACAACATCCCAAGTTTAAGAAAAGATTCAAATAAAACCATAAACCTAACAATTTGTAAAACGAATTTAAAGACAAAATTTGTTTGAAAAAGGTTTAAGCTGGTTGTTTGTTGAGTTAAAAAGCATTTCAATCGCTAGACCTTTGAAGCTTACTTTCTTTGTTGAAGAAAAAAGAGGCTGCTCTCATTTAGCAATGTGCTCTAGGTTTATCCAAGGTGTGAAGTGCCTCCAACCAATATTGCAAAAACCAATTCCAATTTTCCGTAAATGGTGCCATGGTTAGCATTTCGCCAATTTTTTTTTGGAAGCTAGGAGCCCAAGAGTATTGGCCCACCATAGAGCATCAACAAAAATCGTACAAAGCCAATTGTAATGTTTTGGTGAAAGATTCTTGTCGATGAAATCACACTTAGGTGTAGATGGACTTTGGAACGTATTCTCAAATCATTTTCTAATTCCAAGAGTTTTGCGCGCTTGGAAACTGCAAAAATGCATCTTGGTAAAGTCAAGCAAATAATTTTCATAATGCGGGTCGTTGTCCTGATCATGAGCAAAAAAATATCCCTTACTGCACATCTTCCATTTAATAATTTCCATTGTGTGCTATATTTGTAAAATATTGTGTTTAGTGTTAATACGTGTGTCTTTATGTTTGCTGCTTTAAATAGTGTTGTAACAGATCTGTTAACTCCGCCTGAGCCAAGTGCTGAATCTGTCATACGCTGCATCAAAGCTTTTAGCCAACACGTCTCAAGTTTACCTCCCTTCTTTTGCCGCTGTACTGTCAAGTGTACGCGTCTATGCAAATCCTTTATTCCAAATAAACCCGACAGCCACACTGGCGACGCAGAGCGCACTCGAAAACGGTTACTGTTAACGTAAAAACCAAAGCATAAATAGTCGTAAAAAGCGTAACTTGCCCACAACAGAACAATATTAAAATAAATATTTACCTAACAATTAAGCTTCTAAAGAATTTGACCCAAGCAGTCGAAACAACGCGAATTCCTTAAGATTCTGTCCAGGGCAAGTAGCAAATCTTCTAACAACGAAAAGGAAAAAACCGCCTTCCCCCCGCTGGCAACACAAAGCAACAACTGGTACAAAGCCAATAAACAAGTGTAATTGCGGCGGTCTGGAAGCAGCCTGAAGCTTAAACAGGCAAGATAAGTGCCAAATAAATCAACTCACTTGCTATCGATAATTAAATAGAGCGAAGCAAGAGGCCATGACTTCAAAACTCACACACAGCCACACAATAAAACGCGTGAACAATATTTAACAAGTGTTATCAGTTTTAATTTAAAGCAAAGCGTATTGCTTTCTTGTGTGAGGCTTTTTTGTAGGAAGTATCTTCCTTTAGTAGCATATTTTGGGGAAGTGTAAATGATAAATATTGTATCAATGTTCAAACAATTGAAAATGTAAATTTCGTAGTTGTCGCGAAGACCATGCGAGAATATAACCCGCACTATGATCGCCGCAAACAAACGCTTTTACACTGTATCACAGATTAAGTGAACACCCTCAAAATTTGTTTGATTGGATTAAAAATTGTTATGATCCTTTCTTTCATAATAAATTATTGATTTTTTTCAAAATAATATTGTTTAAAATAACGTTAATTACTAGAGATTAGTTAAGATCGAAACCACTTCAAGAAAGTGAACTAGAATCGTTACGCTGCACAAGCATGCAGGTTTTTCTCAAAAAAAATAGCTGACACTGTTGACGTCAGCTTGGGAGCAGTGAACAGAATTCTGAAACAATTAAAAGAAACAGGAAACGTTGAAGTAAGAAGAAAAGTGAGCTATGGAAAAAAAACGACCAAACTCGATGATGCGAAACCCTTGCGCGACACTAAAAGAAATCCACGGAAGACCAGCGAGGAGTGAAAAGGAACCTTAATGAAAGTGGTGTTCAAATTTCGTCATCCACTATTCGACGGCGATTGTTGGCTCAAGGAAGAAAAGCTAAAGTACTGACTAACCTCCATCCCGATGCCATTAGTAGTATAGGATGGCCCATTTGGCGCGGTTTGCGGGGGTGCTGCGGCGGAGCTGGCGGCGGAGCGATGACGTCGCGCGTGGGGAAATTTTTGAACCCTAACCCTAGCCCTAGCCCTAACCCTAATCCTAACCTTAACCCCAACACTAGCCCTAATCATATGTAAGGGAGCTAGTCTACTTTTTGTGAGGAAGCTAACCCTGAATATGAGGGTGTTAACTCTAATTCTATTTTATGTGAGAGAGCTAGCTGTAGTTTTAAGGGAGCTAACCCTAGATCTGAGGGTCCTAACTCTAGGTCTATGTGAACCAGTCCTAGCTCTAAGGAAACCAAGGTCTGAGGGCACTAAGTCTAAGAAAGCTAACCCTAGGTCTGAGAGTGCCAACTCTAAAAGAGCCAATCTTAGGTCTGAGGGGTGCTAACTCTAGATCTAAGAGAGCTAATCACAGAACACTAATTTTATGGAGGTCTACGGGTGCTAACTCTAGGATTAAGAGAGCTATCTCTAGGTTTGAGAGTACCAACTCTAAGAGAGCCAACCCTAGATCTGAGGGTACTAACGCTAGGTCTATGTGAGCTAGCCATGGTTCTAAGGAAACTAACCCTAGATTTTATTTGAAGGAGGTCGGATAACCCTAGGTTTATTAATTTTATGTAGGTTTGAGGGACCAATCTGAGGAGGTTAGTTCCAACATGGTGACATTTCAAAAGTTTGATGTCATTCTTATGACTTGTTATTACATAAAGGTTTTTTTTTTGATTCTGTATTTCAATGACGAGTCTGTTTTTAACCAGACCGTGGGAATGTAGTTACATCTTTCTTGCGCAATCCGTGACGTAAGCTTTAACAAGACTGTGGGAATGTAAATGTATGCTTATTGTGCAATCCATGACATATTCTATTTTTAACCATGATGCAATTTTTGCTTTTGTGTGGACAGGTCCAGACTTGTCTGTCAAAAATTTTAGTATATAATGTATAAAGATTACGTTTTATTCAACTGTTTGTTAGGATATACCGTCTCTGTCTTGTCCAGACTTACCCAAGCTCGAATCTTTTTTCTCCATACTGTGCTTACATAATGAAAAGTTCTAAGGAAGCTAACCGTAGGTCTAAGGATACTAATTTTATTTGAAGGAGGACGTAGGGAGCTAACTCTAGATCTGAGAGAGTTAATATTAATAGGGTGTGGACGGTATTTCAAAAAGTTTGGTGCAAAACTTACCACCATTTGGTACTTGATCTAATTATTACATATTTATATAGAGGTTTTCAGGGTGTGATTCTGTATTTCAATGATGAAATCGGTTTTTAACTAAACTGTGAGAATGTAGTTGCATCCCTATTACACAATCCATCATGATTCTGTTTTCAACCAGACCGTAGGACTCTAACCCTAACCTAACTCTAATTCTAACCCTATGTAAGAGATCCAGCCCTAGGTCTATTAATTTTTGCGAGCTGACCTAAATCCAAGGATGCTAACTCTAGGTCTGAGAGAGCTAATTATAGTCCTAAGGGAACTAACCACAGGTCAAAGGACACTAATTTTATCTGAAGAAGGCTGGAGAGAGTTAACTTTAGATCTGAGGAAGCTAAATCTAGTTCTAACCCTAACATGGTGTGGTTGTCATGTAGAATATTTTAAAGAGTTTGGTGCAAATTTTGACACCTTATGGTAATATTTGACTTGCCGTATATGAAGTTATTGCACAATGATTACGTAATTTTTATACAGATGTTTGTTTGGTATGGTGCAAACCTTATGTGGTAGCATAAGAATTATCCAATACGGGATAATATTACACAATGGTTTCATAATTCTGATAAAATTGTTTGCTGGGATGTGACGAAATGACGTTAAAGCAAAGTGGTGGGAAAAAGTTAATAAAATGTAACGTCGCTCTTAGAACTATCGATACAGTTTTGAGGCTAGCTGTTTTTTAACAGTTTGCGATTAAGATTGTCTATTGCATATTTGTTTCCAATAATGTTCACACGCTTTTATGATAAAAGATTTAGCTAGCTATTTATGCGGTTTCTGCATTACGTAATTACAATGCCAGCGTTCTAGGTTGTTCAATTTAGGAAGTTTATTGAGCAATCGAAACTACAAATTTGTATAAACGCGGAAAAAAATCACTTGACAACGAGACGGCAAAAAGACCATCAAAATGAACTGCCCATCAACAAAACTTTAACAATAACAAACCGAAAAAACACAGTAAAAGATAAAATTTTTAAATAAGATGTATTTTTCTTTATTCACGTTCAAACATCGTCTTATTATGAGTTGATCTGTACCATACAATGTGATTTCAAACCAAGAAGCAGCCGCTACTTTTGCTTAAACAGTCTCGATTCTATATGACAGCGTTGTTACTCAAAAACTCTTGTAAACAGTAATGTTGTATAGACTCATTATACAAGGTTCGTCTGATCAAATCTGTTAATACTTGTTCTTCAATGTTACAAACCTCAGGTAAGAGTCAAATTCAATGTACTAAGAAAGACACATTTACCAATTAAAGCAAAATTATTCCTTTAGACTTGGTTAATTTAACCGTTTTATAGTAAAAATTTTGTAGGTTGGCACACAACCGACCAATAGTTCTATTTTAAGCAAAACGGGTAGAGATTTAAGTTTATCTTTTGTCAGGGAGCTTGAAATAATTCGCAGAGCGTTGAATTTCCAATATTTATAGAGCATTACAAAACTATCATTATCGAATGTTTAAATTTTTTTCCATTCTTTGTAACTCATTACAAATAAACATTAAGACACAGGCTCCTTATCACATAATTCCGACACTTCTCTTCAATTTTTTGTACTTTCAATTTCATCCACCAGCATCGTTTCACTAGTTGAACGTCTTCCCTCAAACGCTGTTTAACACGCCTCTTAAAAGGTGTACATCTTCTTTTCGCGATATTGGTTTCACAAGATTTAGGATTTTCTACATTTTTCAACTTTACTCGCTCAACTGTTAGATCTGTGACCTTAGAGAAATTCTTATAGTCTTTGGTCATCGTCAGACACAAGACTTTATTTTTATTATAACAAAGATGAAACGTCACGAATTATCGTGCTTAAAATCGCTAACCACTTGATAGATAAGAAAACAGGAATGGATTGGTTGAATTACAGTTGTGGTGAATAGTTGCATCGACTGACGCTATAAGGGAGTAGTTTTTTAAAGGATAGACGTCATGAATGCAAAAGACACACGTGACCGCTAAACACGCAGTAAATTATGTTATCACCAAGTTGAACGATGCATACAGTGAGGAAAATACAACACATACAGGTATTCTCACACTCGTATACACACAAAACAGTTGTCTTTGATTACTAAGGTGACCTAAAAAGATGGTTTGAAGAAACGTATAGTTGACGTCTTTTTCAGTTGAAATATCTTTAAAGATTTGAAATCTCGTTTTTAAATATTGTCACAACAACTGGACTGTTATGATTTAATTTTAACACGATGTAACGTATTAATCCTAAACGTTTTAATGCTGACAAATCAAATATTATTTTTAAGCTCATAAAATTAATATCATACGTCAAAACCGACATCACTGAAAACGAATCTCGCTTTACCACCAATTTTTTCCCCGTTATGCAACTTTTAGCTGCTTTTAATAAAAACCTTAACATTTTGAGCTTATTCGACTTCCATCACGTATTTTGCAGTTATTAGTGCTGCTCCAAACATCACAACCTAACCGCGGATTTGAAAACTTTACCGTTTGTTTTAGCCGATATCTTCGTATTTCTGCAGGAATATTTTTCCCCACCCACACTATCCAGCTGAAATCTCACTTCCACAGTTATCTGAAATGATTGATTCCAAATACTATCCGTTACCTTGATGTCATGTAATTTTACTGTCGTTCTGTAGTCCTGTGCATTATCATTTTAGGAAAACTTATTAGATCTAGATTGTTAGAAATTATTTAGATCAAAATTTTAAAAACACGACAACTTTTTCTATATAAAATTATCAAGTTAGAATTTCTAACAGTTTGGTCTGTTTGTACATGTAAAATAATGTGAACTTACAGTTTCAACTCTCACGTTTTTACAAAATCTACATCTGTTATGAATTTTATTAGTGAAAAAACACGAGTTTATCAAATATTTTATCAACTTTTCAAGAAATAAGAACCGCACTCACAGGTTTTTTCAGAGCGTTTGCTAGCAATTACAAACTCATGCAAAGCTTCAACTTTAACTTAACATCGAATTTTTAACTCTTTTATGTTGACATAAACCACCACAGATAAAAACTTGCCAACATTTTCAAAGCTTTACAAAACCTATATGCGTTTACAAAGCAAAAAATTGTCTTTACACCATTTTCAACCCTCACACCACCGGTTTCACAAAACAAAAAGAACCTCATTGTTAAGTCGCCTTTAATTTTTATTACATAATCCTAAGCTAACGATAGTATGGCTGACAATTTTGTTAAACAAAAATTTTCCAATTATAAGTGATCAATAAAAGTGTTAACTAACAATCTTTTTTATGATGTATTAAGACAACTTCAACACTCGTGTATTGGCAGCTACAAAGCAAAAATTAATAAACGAAAAGGTCCATGAACTTGTTTCTATGCGTTCTCTTAACTGTTTCTAAGCGCTGCAGCCACAATCTTTAACTCTGAAGCAAACCAAGTCTAACGAAACTTAGCGTCTGGAAACACTTTCAGCTCTCTTTTTCAACAAACTAGGACATTAGTTATCGATAAGACCTGCATAAATACAAAATTTTTGACGTGCTTGTTTATTTTTGTCAAATTCTACCTAACTTTCTTACTAGACGTTGCGCTTTTAGCGTTTTATCCTAGTTGATGTTAAAACAAAATCTGTCAATTATTTGAAAACTAACAATTTTCTCACTATGCAATCAAATTTTCTTTTGCTTGTAGACCTAGTTCAAACGTAATAATATAATATTTTCCGAACTTTACCCTAATTTCTTTACCAAATGCTACCTATAAACAAAATTTGAACTCACTACCTCTTATTTTCAAAAAATTCTTCATAAACTTCGAAATCTTTTACTGAGTAAACATTATACTTGTGTTTTTATGCTGCTATTACTTACATATTTTAAAACAAACCTTACTTTTTATATACATTAGCTAGTTAAAATTTCATCAAAGCATTCTCACAAACACTAAATTCATGATTTCTAACAGGGCTATACCTAACTTTAAACCTAAACAGTTCTGATCTTTCTAACTAATCAAGTCAATTGCATCATATTTTAGCTCTATTATATTCCAATAGGTAATAAACTTACGACTTATATATCTTGATAAACCTTTACGTAACAAAATATTGCAAATTCTATTAAACACTTTACCTGTTCGCTCTCACCAAAGACTGAACTCGCAATTTTTATCATTTTGATGCAACAAAACTTTTTCATATGTACACTTTACACTCAAGAAACGTTTAAAAAACTGAAGCTAATCATTATCTGCTTCACCACTCACAAAGATGTGACAAAAATGACTCATTTAGGATAATTCTTCAAAATTCTGTATAGTGTAATTCATTCTTTTCAATCAAAGCTACATTATTTGAAAGTAATTACGTGTAGAAATTTTTGTAAACGTTCTTACAAGTTCCTATCACTAAACATTAAACTCATAACTTTAATACCAAATAGTTTTAGATTTTCACTCATCATCGCGTTTAAATTTTGTACTTGCAATCAATATACAAAGTTTATCAGTAAAGCTAAAAATGTTTACGTTTCTCACCAGACGCAAAACGACATCTTTTATAAAACATTTTATTATACGACAAAAAGCTTAAAGTTGAGATTTACCAAATAATTTTAATTTCTTCACTATATCCATCAAGCTTGCAGTGGTTAACATCCACACTTAATGTCAAAAAATTTTTATAAACTTACAATCTGCTTACAGCCATTAGTTAAAAATTATCATGTAATTACTTTTTAATACAATGAAGCCAAACTTATGATTAGGTCGTGCATTAGAATTTTCGTCTTCACCAAAAACCAAACACACACAGCTTTAACACAAAACATAATCATCAAAAATTCTGTTACATTTATGCCTGAATCTTGCATGAAACACTAAATTTGGAAATTATTACCGTATAATGTGCGCTTAATAAAACAAAATTTTAAGTTTTTGTCGATTTTAAGGCGTCAGTTATCGCACCACAGCCTTGGCACTAATATTTCTGAGTGCAAAACAAAAATTGTGAACGAGTCATCTCATATTTTTCAACTAGTAAACATTTTTTATATTATTTTAAGTTATAAATCTACTATATTTGTTGCATTCAATTGTCACGAAAGATCACTAGTCTTTGATGTTACATTAGTCTTTACTTGAAAACATTTAGTTGTCTTAGTTTTTGTCTCTTTGAGGTGACACAACAAAATTTGATTGAATAAAGGTTGCATATGTCACGGTTATGTCGGACTCAGTGCAGGTATCATGTGACAACGATGCAGCAAAGCGTCAAATGTGTGAAAACCAACTGGAATAAAGCAAATTATCAATATTCTACAAGCATAAAGGTAAAAATGTTCTAAATTGTAATAAGTTTTTGTAATTAAACACGACGTTGATAAGTTTTTATAGATTTTATTGATATTTATAGCTAGTCGGTAGTGAGTACAAAAATTGGTTTTGCTAAACCATCAAGCTATTTCGAAAATTTTTTATTGGCGGCAGCGTTGTTTGGAGCGTGTGGTTGGGAGGAGGACTACTTTTGATGAAGACTATAACTGCAGTGGTGCAAAGAAGAGGTGCGGGTGAAGGATATTGTTGTCTGCGTTACCAGTGTACTTTTGATGAAGACAATGGCGGTGGTGCATAGTAGGGGTGGGGGAAAACGGTACCATTGTCTACGTTATCAGCAGCGCTTCCCCACACGCTTTACACTTGTAGAATATTGATAATTTGCTTTATTCCAGTTGGTTTTCACACATTTGACGCTTTGCTGCATCGTTGTCACATGATACCTGCACTGAGTCCGACATAACCGTGACATATGCAACCTTTATTCAATCAAATTTTGTTGTGTCACCTCAAAGAGACAAAAACTAAGACAACTAAATGTTTTCAAGTAAAGACTAATGTAACATCAAAGACTAGTGATCTTTCGTGACAATTGAATGCAACAAATATAGTAGATTTATAACTTAAAATAATATAAAAAATGTTTACTAGTTGAAAAATATGAGATGACTCGTTCACAATTTTTGTTTTGCACTCAGAAATATTAGTGCCAAGGCTGTGGTGCGATAACTGACGCCTTAAAATCGACAAAAACTTAAAATTTTGTTTTATTAAGCGCACATTATACGGTAATAATTTCCAAATTTAGTGTTTCATGCAAGATTCAGGCATAAATGTAACAGAATTTTTGATGATTGTATGTTTTGTGTTAAAGCTGTGTGTGTTTGGTTTTTGGTGAAGACGAAAAAAAGTAATTACATGATAATTTTTAACTAATGGCTGTAAGCAGATTGTAAGTTTATAAAAATTTTTTGACATTAAGTGTGGATGTTAACCGTTGCAAGCTTGATGGATATAGTGAAGATATTAAAATTATTTGGTAAATCTCAACTTTAAGCTTTTTGTCGTATAATAAGATATTTTATAAAAGATGTCGTTTTGCGTCTGGTGAGAAACGTAAACATTTTTAGCTTTGCTGATAAACTTTGTATATTGATTGCAAGTACAAAATTTAAACGCGATGATGAGTGAAAATCTAAAACTATTTGGTATTAAAGTTATGAGTTTAATGTTTAGTGATAGGAACTTGTAAGAACGTTTACAAAAATTTCTACACGTAATTACTTTCAAATAATGTAGCTTTGATTGAAAAGAAGGAATTACACTATACAGAATTTTGAAGAATTATCCTAAACGAGTCATTTTTGTCATATCTTTGTGAGTGGTGAAGCAGATAATGATTAGCTTCAGTTTTTCAAACGTTTCTTGAGTGTAAAGTGTACATATGAAAAAGTTTTGTTGCATCAAAATGACAAAAATTGCGAGTTCAGTCTTTGGTGAGAGCGAACAGGTAAAAAGTTTTTTAAGTGTTTAATAGAATTTGCAATATTTTGTTACGTAAAGGCTTATCAAGATATATAAGTCATAAGTTTATTATCTATTGGAATATAATAGAGCTAAAATTCGATGCAATTGACTTGATTAGTTAGAAAGATCAGAACTGTTTAGGTTTAAAGTTAAGTATAACCCTGTTAGAAATCACGAATTTAGTGTTTGTGATAATGCTTTGATGAAATTTTAATTATCTAATGTATATAAAAAGTAAGGTTTGTTTTAAAATATGTAAGTAATAGCAGCATAAAAACATAAGTATAATGTTTACTCAGTAAAAAATTTTGAGGTTTATGAAAAATGTTTTGAAAATAAGAGGTAGTGAGTTCAGATTTTGTTTATAGGTGGCATTTGTGAGTCAACATTTGGTAAAGAAATTAGGGTAAAGTTCGGAAAATACCTTGTACGTTTATATTATTACGTTTGAACTAGGTCTAGAAGCAATAGAAAATTTGATTGCATAGTGAGAAAATTGTTAGTTTTCAAATAATTGACAGATTTTGTTTTAACATCAACTAGGATAAAACGCTATAAGCGCAACGTCTCGTAAGAAAGCTAGGTAGAATTTGACAAAAATAAACAAGCACGTCAAAAATTTTGTACTTATGCAGGTCATATCGATAACTAATGTCCTAGTTTGATGAAAAAGAGAGCTGAAAGTGTTTCCAGACGCTAAGTTTCCTTAGACTTGGTTTGCTTCAGAGTTAAAGATTGTGGCTGCAGCGCTTAGAAACAGTTAAGAGAACGCATGGAAACAAGTTCATTGACCTTTTCGTTTATTAATTTTTGCTTTGTAGCCGCCAATACACGAGTGTTGAAGTTGTCTTAATGCATCATGAAAAAGATTGTTAGTCAACACTTTTATTGATCACTTATAATTGAAAATTTTTGTTTAATAACGTTGCCAACCATACTATCGTGAGCTTAGGATTATGTAATAAAAAATAAAGGCGACTTAACAACAAGGTTGAGGTTCATTTTGTTTTGTGAATGCATATAACCGGTAGTGTGAGGGTTGAAAATGGTGTACAGACGATTTTTTTGCTTTGTAAACGCGTATAGGTTTTGTAAAGCTTTGAAAGTGTTGGCAAATTTTTTATTTGTGGTGGTTTATGTCAACATAAAAGAGTTAAAAATTCGATGTTAAGTTAAAGTTGAAGCTTTGCAAGAGTTAATAAGTATTTGTAATTGCTAAACGCTCTGAAAAAACCTGTGAGTGCGGTTCTTATTTCTTGAAGAGTTGATAAAATATTTGATAAACGATAATTTTCTATTTTTTTACTAATAAAATTCATAACAGATGTAGATTTCGTAAAAACGTGAGAGTTGAAACTGTAAGTTCACATTATTTCACATGTACAAACAGACCAAACTGTTAGAAATTCTAACTTGATAATTTTATATGCAAAAGTTTGATGAGTTTTTAAAATTTTGATCTAAATAATTTCTAACAATCTAGATCTAATGAGTTTTCATAAAATGGTTATGCACAGGACTACAGAACGACAGTAAAATTACATGACATCAAATTTAGAAAACGGATAGTATTTGGAATCAATTATTTCAGATAATTATGGAAGTGAGATTTTAGCTGGATAGTGTAAATGGGGAAAAATATTCCTGCAGAAATACGAAGATATCGGCTAAAACAAACGGTAAAGTTTTCAAATCCGCGGTTAGGTTGTGATGTTTGGAGCAGTGTTGAACTCAAAAAATGTGTGATGGAAGTCAAATAGCTCAAAATGTTAAGGTTTTTATTAAAATCAGCTAAAAGTTGCATAACGGAGAAAAATTGGTGGTAAAGCGAGATTCGTTTTTAGTGATGTCGGCTCTAACGTAACATATTAAGTTTATGAGCTTAAAAATAATGTTTGATTTGTCAGCATTTAAACGTTTAGGGTTTAATACGTTATATTGTGTTAAAGGTAAATTATAGCAACCTAGTTGTAACAATATTTAAAAACGAGATTTCAAATCTTTAAAGCTATTTCAACTTAAAAAGATATCAAATATACGTTTCTTCAAAACATCTTTTTAGGTCTTGGAAATTAACGGCAATTGTTTTTGTGTATATACGACCGTGAGAGCACCAGTATGTGCTACATTTCCTTCGTTGGTTCGCTGTATGCATCGTTCAAATTGATGATAACACGGGCTACTGCGTACTTATCGGTCACGTGTGTCTTACGCATTCATGACGTCTCGGCTTCAAACGGGTTATCCTTTAAAAACTACTCCCTTATAGCGTCAGTCGATGTAACTATTCTCCACAATTCTTTGTATTTAAACAATCCATTCCCGTTTTCTTATCTATCACGTGGTTAGCGTGATGCGGTTTTAAGCACGGTAATTCGTGACGTTTCATCTTTGCTATAATAAAAAATAAAGTTTTGTATCTGGCGATGACCAAAGACTATAAAAATTTCTCTAAGGTCGAAAATTTAGCAGTTGAGCGATTAAAGTTGAAAAATGCAGAAAGGCCTAAATTTTGTGAAACCGATATTGCGAAAAGAAGATGGCTTATACATCTTTTAAGACGTCTGTTAAGAACAGTGTTTGAGAGAAGACGTTCAACAAGTGAAACGATGCTGGTGGACGAAATTGAAAGTACAAAAATTGAAGAGAAGTGTCGAGATTATGTGATATGGAACCTGTGTCTTAATGTTAATTTGTAATGTGTCACAAAAAATGAAAAAAATTTAAACATTTAAAAATAATAATAGTTTTGTAATACCGTATAAATATTGGAAATTCAATGCTCTGCGAATTATTTCAAGCTCCATGACAAAAGGTAAACTTAAATCTCCACCCGTTTTGCTTAAAATAGAACTATTGGTCGGTTGTGTTTCTGATAAACTACAAATTTTTTACTATAAAACGGTTAAATTAACCTAGTCTAGAGGAATAATTTTGCTTTAATTGGTAAATGTGTCTTTCTTAGTACATTGAATTTGACTCTTACCTGAGATTTGTAACATTGAAGAACAATTATTAACAGATTTGATCACACGAACCTTGTATAATGAGTCTATACAACATTACTGTTTACAAGAGTTTTTGAGTAACAACGCTGTCATATAGAATCGAGACTGTTTAAGCAAAAGTAGCGGCTGCTTCTTGGTCTGAAATCACATTGCATGGTACAGATCAACTCATAATAAGACGATGTTTGAACGTGAATGAAGAAAAATACAGCTTATTTAAAAATTATATCTTTTATTGTGTTTTTTCGGTTTGTTATTGTTAAAGTTTTGTTGATAGGTACGGCAGTTCATTTTGATGGTCTTTTTGTCGTCTCGTTGTCAGGTGATTTTTTTCCACGTTTATACCAATTTTTAGTTTCGATTGCTCAATAGACTTCCTAAATTGAACAACCTAGTCTGCCTGAAACGTTGGCATTGTAATTACGTAATGCAGAAAGCGCATGAATAGCTAGCTAAATTGATAAATCTTTTATCATAAAAGCGTGTGAACATTATTGGAAACAAATATGCAATAGACTTTGAACGATCTTAACCGTAAAATGTTAAAAACAGCTAGCCTCAAAATTGTATGCTTTGGCTAGTTCTAAGAGCGACGCTACATTTTGCTAACTTTTTCTTACCACTTTACTTTAACATCATTTTGTCACATCCCAACAAACAACTGTACCAGAATTATGAAACCGTTGCGCAATATTATCTTATATTGGATAATTTTTATGCTACCATAAACACATAAGAGTTGCACCATACCAAACAAACAACTGCATAAAAATTACGTAATCATTGCGCAATAACTTCATATACAATGGGTCAAATACTATCATAAGGTGTCAAGGTTTGCACCAAATTCTTTACAATATTCTACATGACAACTACACCGTGTTAGGGTTAGAACTAGAATTAGCTCCCTCAAATCTAAAGTTAACTCCCTCCGACCTCTTTCAAATACAATTAGTGTCCTTAAACCTGTGGTTAGTTCCCTTAGGACTATAATTAGCTCTCTCAGATCTAGAGTTAGCACCCTTGGATTTAGGTTAGCTCGCAAAAATTAATAGACCTAGGGCTGGATCTCTTGCATAGGGTTAGAATTAGAGTTAGGTTAGGGTTAGAATCCCACGGTCTGGTTGAAAACAGAATCATGATGGATTGTGTAATAGGGATGCAACTACATTCCCACGGTCTTGTTAAAGCTTACGTCGTCACGGATTGCGCAAGAGTAATACAACTACATTCCCACGGTCTTGTTAAAAACTTACGTCATGGATTGCACAATAGGGATGTAACTACAATCCCACTGTCTAGTGAAACACGTCATTGAAATAAAGAATCAAAAAACCAATAACAAGTCCTAAGAACGACATCAAACTTTTTGAAATGATACCGTGTTAGAACTAGCCTCCTCAGATTGATCCCCCAGACCTACGTAAAATTAATAAACCTAGGGCTACCTTCCTTAGAACTTTTCATCATGTAAGCACAATATAGAGAAAAAGCTTGGACAAGTCTGGACAAGACAGAGACAATATATTCTAACCAACAGGTGAATAAAATGTGATCTTTTTACATTATATACTAAAATTTTCTATGGACAAGTCTGGACCTGTCTACACAAAAGCAAAAATCATGGTTAAATACGTCATGGGTTGTGCAATAAGCATGCAACTACATTCCCACGGTCTAGTGAAACACGTCATTGAAATACAGAATCAAAAAAAAACAATAACAAGTCCTAAGAATGACATCAAACTTTTGAAATGATATCGTGTTGGAACTAGCTCCCTCAGATTGGTCACTCAAACCTCCCCCACCTAAAATTAATAAACCTAGGGTTATCTGTCTCTGACTTCCTTCAAATAAAATCTGGGGTTAGCTCCCTCTGACCTCCTTCAAATAAAATCTAGGGTTAATTTCCTTAGAACTATGGTTAGCTCACATAGACCTAGAGTTAGCACCCTCAGACCTAGAGTTGACACTCTCAGACCTAGGGTTAGCTCTCTTAGACTTAGAGTTAGCGCCCTCAGGCCTTGGCTTTCTTAGAGCTAGGGCTGGCTCACATAGACCTAGAGTTAGGACCCTCAGATCTAGGGTTGGCTCCCTTAAAACTACAGTTAGCTCTCTCGCATAAAATAGACTTAGAGTTAACACCCTCATATTTAGGGTTATCTTCCTCACAAAAAGTAATAGACCTAAGACTAACTCCCTTACATAAGATTAGGGTTAAGGCTAGGGTTAGGGTTAAGGCTAGGGTTAGGGTTAGAGCTAGGGCTAGGGTTAGGGTTAGGGTTAGGGTTCAAAAATCCCCTCATTCGTAACCAAAAAAATTCCCCAACTCGTGACGTCATAGCACCGCCTAAATCCTCACCAAATGACGCATCCTATACTACTGGCGTAAGTTCGCTTTAAAGAAATCATCACACAAGGGAAAGAAAATATTAATTTCCAAAAAAAAAGGTCTTCCACTCTGTGGCAAAAGAGTCATTATGACAACAATGGTTTTCAGAGAAATAAGGTCTTTGGCTGGCCGCCCCACATACAGCACACAGTCTTACACTACTGCTTACTATTAAAACTCTTTACTAGCATGTTACGTCTTCATCTGCTTTGCAATTTGCTTGTTTGCACAAACTTGTCGTACATCATTGTTGTTGATAACAATGTGAGTTCAAAGACCCAAGAAGCCGCGGTTTGACCACCTTGCTCTGTGCATTCGTTGTTTGACTTTGTTATTATGTAATGTAATGAATGTATGCAAAAATATTTTTAGATGCTGTTTAAATCCCAGCTTCAATCAAATCTTTATTGCCCTGTTTATGTATTTTTCGATTAAACAAATTCCATCTGGAGAGCACCAGTTGTTTCAAGTCTACCTAAAAATTTTCAGTATTTTTGACGCAATAATAGCCACAAATATTGTAATACACGGTGCATTGAAGATATACAAATTTATTTAAGAAATTTTAACGACGCAATACTGATTGGAAATAAAGTTGTGACTTTTGGCTTCAAATCTGAAATCATAGTTTGTCGTGTAGTGCTCATTGATTCAATTAACCATTAAATGGGGAGCATAATCAAAATCTTCACGTGACCTTACCAGCGAAAAACGGATTCATAAACAGAAATTTGCGTAACAGTTTACTTGAAAGTTATTGTGTACATCAGATATCATGTTTTGTAGCTAAATATTCAGCATTATGCAGGAGATATATCGTATGCTTAAGACATTTACTGCAAATGTAAACTATACAGTAACGTTATGACATCACAGACGATTGATGGATCCGAAAAAGCGTTATAGTTTGTATTAACAGACGCAGTTGCACCGCAATAACAAATAAACTGGCAATATTAAAAATGATAAATGCATAAAATTTGACGTAATAGAACAAAACTGATCAAAGATTTGCGTTTAGAAGATGATGTCTAGATACTATCTAAATTAAAATAGCTCTAAAGATATGAAATGTTGCTTTCAAAAGTTGATATTTATCATAATTGTTCCATGTATATATTGATTATCTATAAATTTCGGTTAATTCATACAACATAACGTCTTAGTTCTACATCTTTTATCGCTTAACCTACTTAGTAAAAGCTCAAAAACTTGATAGCATATTCGATAAGAACCGACAGCATTTGACATTGAAAAAAATCAAGGCGATCTAAAAACAGTGTTTTTAAAAAACCTTCTCGTAAATTTGACGTAGTTTTTATATTAAATAACTTTAAAGACTTGAAACACTGCTTTCAATGGTTGATTTTTACAATAACTAGACTGTAGTTTAAATTTAATTAAAGTTAATTAACACTACCTAATGTTTTAATTCCAAACGTTGACGATTTTATCTTTTGCTAAGCTGATATGTTTTCATCACATATTACTACAATTACTTTCCTCCAAACACACTAAGCCCAGCTGAACTCTTCTCTTAATTTATTTTTCACAATTACCGTTATCCCGAATAGTTGATCCCAAATACTTGAGACTTAACCACTTTTCTAAATTGTGTTGTGTTATTTTAATGTCGTTCTGCAACTCTTTCCATTACCACACAGACATAATGTCTTGCTTTTACTAAAACCCATTCGATGCAGATTGTTAG
The DNA here is from genome assembly GCA_963675345.1 of Trididemnum clinides. Classification (NCBI taxonomy): domain Eukaryota; kingdom Metazoa; phylum Chordata; class Ascidiacea; order Aplousobranchia; family Didemnidae; genus Trididemnum; species Trididemnum clinides. Next base: position 145,420 of record CAVLYW010000082.1, read on the forward strand.
GAACTCTTTAGATCAAAATTTCCTAAACATAACATTTTTTGTATCTAAAATCGTCAACTAAGAATCGTAATCACAACTTTAACATTTTTTTCAAAGTACAATACATTCCTATGTAAAACAAATCCGCAGGTTATAATTATGATAAATAATTTTCAAAACGTCTAGTTTATCATGTAACAAGATTATGGAATTTATAATTTTATCGCATCTAGATATGATATACAAAGCAAAATCGCATAAAATGTCCTAAAATCCTATAAACATGTTTTGGAAACAAATGTGTTACAGAATTTTAAAAATCTGGACAACGAAATGTTGCATGCATGTATTCAAATCTTCCGGTGTTGCTTGTATTGATGTCTTGCACAGTCCCACACACCGTCTGGCGTTCTCGTTAAATTGACACAGATCAGTGGTGGAGTAAGGTTCATCTAGTAGTGAGCACTTTAAACTGGGTTGCACAGTGTCATCGTCAGCTACGCATTGGCAGGTTGTGTTTGTTGCTAAATTAACAAAACCCCACTTTCTCAGCTCTGTTTTGGTTCTAGCGACGCCTGTACAAAGGCGGTTGAGACATCGCCACACTATCCATCCTGAGGTTGATCCTTTTCTTTAGGTGTGATGTTTAAGCGAGTGCTTTGTGGCAGCGCTTTGAGCTTTCGTTTCCACGCTTGCTTTCTCCAAGTTGAGATTTTTTTCTTTGGAGGTTCTACACAGTGTAGAAAGCTTCTTCTTGATTTCAATGTGGATGGGGCAGGCTGGTGGTTGAACAAAATGTCATTTGCGAAATCCAAATTCTTAAACTATTTCTATTTCGTTTGAAATTCTTCAGGATTGTTTGAAAATTTCCAAGGTTGACGACTATGCCTACGGCGTTGTATTTATAGTTTGATGGAAAGAATACATCTTTTAAATGTTGTTGGTGCTTTCAGTTACAATGTCGAACTTACAGTGCACGAGCGTAACAAAGTAGATCGATTGTAAGTCTTTCTTTGTCGTTTAGAGTCAGTAAATTATGTTGTTTGTTGTTGTTTTTCAAACGTGATCGAACGAGTAACTGCTAAGGCAGGATTGTCCAATCTGCGGCCCGTGGGCCAAATGCTGTCCGCGACATGAAATTTAGCGGCTTTTGAACGACAAACCTATCAGTTTAATCTCGGAAAAACAATCTCCAATACAAATAAAGGTCTTGATGACGTTTTTGAATGGAAACTGTCGCCAGTAGCTGCTTCGAGGCTAGTTTATGCGTAGAAACAACATGGATTACGATCTGCTACTGGCAACCGGCGCGATGGTGTAGTGATGAGAACGTCCGCATCGCATTCGATAGATTCCATTGGTCGAGTCCCACCAAAAGACTTTAAAAAATGGTATTCACAGCTTCCCTGTTTGGCGCTCAGCATAAAAAAGGAATAGTGTGGAGATCAAGCCGGCAAGCTTGCTTGTTGTGTTCTTGGGCAAGGCACTTAACTGGACGCCTCCACCCAGTGGTGGATATTGGGTGAGGCGAACGAGGCAGCTGCCTCGGGCCCCCCTTTTTGGAGTTGTCGAGGGCCCCCCCTTTTAAAAATGGCGTGTCTAGTTTTAGGCAATTTAGTGGCATTTTAAAATGGGCTCTTGGTCTCAACAACTGTGGAAGTGATAACTAAAAGTGGCTATTTTACCTTTGACAGCATTTTACCCTTGCAATCTATTTTGCCGTTCAACATTTGCGTGTCTTCAAAATTGGCTTATTTGCAGCAGTGCTCATAGTATTGTTTTGGAGTAGTGGATAGTGATGCCAACTATGAATAAAATGGTTAGAAGTTCGAATCTTTGCAGGCAATGTACTAAAACAGAGGCAGTATACATTAAGGAGGGGATGGCAGTTTGTGGATATAAGTGGGAGTGCAAGCTAAAAGCTCCATTTTTGTGAAATCACTTTTTTGTCACTTTTTGTCAATTTTAATACATTATAGAGATTGACTAATCACAAACCACTAAAAGTCACGTTTTTAATATGTTACTGCAATTGACCAATCACAAACATTCAACAGAAAATAGAGTGCAAGGGTAAAATGTTATTGTCAGCAAAATAGCCACTGACTGCCTAAATAAAAACCAAAAACTAAAATTTATTTTTGCTATTACTGTTTTGGGCTGAAGGCTTTCCGGTTCTTTTGACAGAAACTGTTGTGACAATGCGGGTGTAACATAATTTTTAGGGTGGAATCTCATTTTGCTGATGTGATCAGAACAACTTATATTTTTAGCTGTTTAAGCAGACCAGACTTTGCTTGTGAACTGTGATAATTTATTTATGAAGTCGGTCCAGTTTTCAGTTGTATCAAAACGTGAATTAATTCATCTATTCATGAGCAGTTTATTGATGTTAGTGAGATACTGGTGAATACGGAAATATATTTGCTTTGAAAGAATAATCGGTCAGTTGTGTTTGTGGTGCAAAATAGTCGTAATATTAGAGATATGCAAGCACAAAAAGTTTTTGCAAGATTTAAAAACATTAAGTGTTAGTTGTTTGACATCTTTGTACTTGCTGTGTTTTGATCAAGCCAATGATTCAAGGCAGATTTGCTACACTTGTGTATTTATCTTTTTAGGGAAATTTGTGAAGGAGAATTAGTTAAGTCGATATCAAGATTGGTATTTGCCACTATCTTTGGTTATGATAGTAACACAAAAGATTTTAGTGGCTTTAACGCTTTATTTGTCTGGTGACTCATCCAAACATGAAGTTTACTACAATCATATTTATCAAAAAGGTTTGTTTATTCAGATTTATTTGTAAATTATCAGTTCAATTCAGATAGTAGTCCTTGATTTGCTGTATACCTTACCTTATACCAGACAGTTTAAGTGCATCAGTTAAATAGAGTATGAAAGTATTGCATCAAAACGAAGGCAAAAGGAAGAAAGTAGGAACATTGATGATGCAAAAGTCTAATGGACAGATTTATTGTACTAAACAACCCTACTACTACAGAACTGAGAGATAAAAAGTGCATTTTCAAGCATCCAAGTTGTGTGTATTAATGAAACAGAAAATGAAACCAGTAGCCCTATGTGATCAAGTGTCATTGAATTCAAAGATAATAATGTAGTGGATATTGTTATAGGTGAATTGATTGCTGACCTGTGCTCAGCAAAAAACAAGCCAACAACCATTGTAACTAAACTTCCTGTTTTTTTTTTTTCAATAGACCTAATGCAATTAACCAGCTCCAGCATTTCAAATTTTAGATAACTCCTATCTCAATGCATTACGATTAAATTCAATGGTTTTTTTACTGACATAACGTTTATACGCATAGACTCATATTTGTAGGAAGTTTAAGCTTTGTCTAGCAGTACGCTAGCCTACGTTGCTGCATAACATCTGAATATTCTGCGCAATTCTGTTTTGCGGTGTGTTTCATTCAATTAAGTCACACCAAGGTTTTAAAGCACTTGTGTTGCTGCAAATCATTTGAATATTTCCTACAGCTGTGCTATTATTGTAATACTTTCAAGAGCAAATTACTCCAATTTTTTTGAAGGGTAATTAACTGTGAAATGCGGTTACTAGTTACTGCAAAAGAGCGTTTCAACGTTTCTAACGTATGGTTTTGATTATGAATATATCCTAATGTATCTGCATCAATTTTTTTACAACAATCTATAGCCTAACCTGTAGCGTTGTAGGAGGTGGCATTGTTTGATTGCAATTATTTACAGCTACATCAATTTTTTGGGGCCCCTTATTAGAATTTTGCCTCAGGCCCCCAATTTTGAATATCCACCACTGCCTCCACCTTTATGTAGCAGACAGGTGACCCACCCGTACTTCAGCGAATTACAATTGTGAAGTTGCTAGCCCAGCATGTCGTAAAAGACGACTCTAGGGTACCAATTAGTGACAGTCCGCCTTGTTGGTGGTGGGGCTACCAGTCACTCAAGACTGGTTCGAAATGGGCTGCCATCTTTCCCAAAGCCTAATTTCAATTAGGTTGACGGCATGAACCTGAATTGCCGTTCATGCCATACCTCCATCCCGAGGAAGAGGTGGGGTAACCGCAAACAAACAAACAAACATCTGTTACTGGCTCGCGAAATTTGAGGATATTTGAAATTATGGTTCCACACCCCTGTGCTAAGCTCTATTGCACACAAAAACTACATAATACTGACTATTACATAGCTTACATTGGCTAAACACTTTCATCAAAAAATTGCTTTTGAACAATCAAATATAACCGGCAAGCACTATGGGTAGGCCTGAATGTAATAAATTAAGCAACGTTCACTAGGAATCTGACATTGTCTTTGAAAAGATGATATAAAGCGGATTCAAAATTGTTTTTATACTGAAACAATATTCTATAAAGATTAAATGCGTAAACAACTTGAAAATATTATTTTCAGAAAAACCATTTCAAACAAAACAAGTACAGCCCAACTCTCGACTTGCACATTAGAAAATCTATTGTTGAAGATCATCAGTGGCAGAAATATTGAGATTTTACTGGGCGGCGACGGACTGACGTCACCATATCGCAGGGTTACCAGGCTATCACCAGTTTAGGTAAATTGCGATCGTACGTTCAATGATGATGGATGCTCCTCGTGGACAAAATATATAAAACAAACGACGGATCTCTTTATCAAACTCATTCAAACCGAATCAAAGCAGAATTTAATTAAACTGAACTGAACAGAATTACATTAAACCGAACAACCTGAAGACAGTTAAAACGAAGTCAACCGATTTAAACTAACTCACGAAATGCCTAAAGAAAATGGGATACTAAAAATGTCCTATTGGTTACCTGAACAGCGCAAACTATCGAAACCAGGTTACACAAAGCATGTGCTGTAACGAAAGATGATTAATATAAATAGAAATCAAGAACACTGTAACATATAATTCAGATTCTTTTTCTAAAAGCGATTTTTCTAAAAACGATCTAGTACAAACGAAGTGTTCAAGAAATAGGAAATCATTTTAATGTAGACACGCATATACCAACAAATATGGTACAGGATTGTACATTGAAAATTTATAAAGTGTATAGCTCATGCTATGATGGTATGCTATGAAATTAGTGCTCTCCGAAAGAAAAAGTCTTTGTTGTCTTTTGGAATTAACACTGTCAACAGCCATTGCTGGGAAACTTGTTTGTGCATAGGAACAATATGGATCACAAACGGTAACTTGCCCGTGAAATTTTAAAAAAGTTTGAAATTGGCCCGCCTGAAATAAAAGTGCTCCACTAGTGATCAGTAGGGAGTTAAAGCTGTTTTTTTGTAAGTAGTTTCACTAGAAATCTGTAAAGAGTTAAAACGCTTTGTAGATGACGTCATTAGACGGCGTTGTAACGTCATGAGTGTAGAGAATTTTTGTTGTTTAGACACTGGATGTTTTGTGAGTGGGAAGGTGATAATTATTAAGGTCCCTAACCTTAGGCCTGTGCGAGAGAGCTAACCCTAGGTCTAATTCTAAACCTAATTCCAATCCTAATTGTGAGGTCATTAAAAAGTTAAATGTTTGGGTTCATATGGAGCTGTCTGTGTCGCTAGAGATCCGTAAGGATTAAATGTTGATGATAGTTGTTTAGATTTACCCAACAATGGTCACATAATATTAGTGCAACTGTGATGCAATTCTTGCCTCCTCATTGTGCAGTTTTTAACATTTCGTCGGCTTGAATTTTACTCAACATATTGAAGATGGGTTTCAGAAAAAGAAGATTACCGGAGCCGTTTTTGTTGATTTAACAGCTGCATAGGATAAAGTAAACCATCGCCGCCTCCTCACAAAAAGTTCTCGATATGACAAAGGGCCCTCTGCTTACTAATTTTTTGTGTGTTTTGCTAAAAAATCGAAGATGTTTTGTTGAATTCAACACGAGAAAAAGTCGTGTTCGATTGCAGAGAAAAGGTCTTCCGCAAGGAAGTCTATTCGCCCCCCTTCTGTGTAACATCTACACAAATGACCAACTGCAAGATTGACATAGGTCGAGATTCATCTATGCTAATGATCTATGCATCACTTGCCAGGATGATTGCTTTGACCAAGTGGATGAAAATTTAACGAATGCACTTCAACAGCTGAATGAGTTATACAAAATCAATAACCTGAAGGCAAACCAATCCAAAACTCAGATTTGTGCTTTTCACCTTAAAAACAGGTACGCCAACAAAAAACCAAACATTCCTTGGAATGGAGAACAGCTTCAACACTGTGCCCATCCAGTGGATTTTGGCGTCACTCTTGACCGCAGCTTGACGCTTAAAGAACATGCCAGGAAAACAAGAGCTAAAGTTTCAGCACGCAACAATATCTTACGAAAGCTAACAACATCAAAGTGGAGAGCCACGCCGCATGTGCTGCGTGCCTCTGCTTTGGTTCTGTCCTACTCGCCCGCCGAGTATGCTTGTCCTGTTTGAGAGCGATCAGCACCTGCGAAACACCTCGACCCAATCCTAAATGAAAGTTGCCGCCTGATTACTGGATGCCTGAAGTCAACAAACTTTGATAATCTTCATCTGCTCGCTGGCGTCGCTCCACCCGAGATTCGAAGAGAAGCTGCCATCAAGCTAGAACGCTCAAGGCAGGCCTATAACTCCTATTTACCAATAAACCCGCACAAGCTGTAATAGGCTATGACTCGAACACAATGGAGTTAGAGTTTAAGCCAGTTGTCTCTACTGCAAAGCAGACGTTCAACCCACTACGTTATCGCCAAAGCTATTTGAAAACTTGTAGGCACTGATGTCGTAATTAGGCAATCAAATGATTCAAGCTTTAATACGATATTTTTCCAACATGAGTCCCACTGTAAGTGGCTAAATTTTAAAGCATCAGTACCAGTAGAACGTCGTAATAAAATGTGGCTTGTCGAAACGAACAACTTTAATTTGTTGACGGGCAATGAAACCCCGAAACTGCTATATCTTGCATTGTTGGGTTAGCCTATTTGTTCAAAATGCAAACTTTGTAGGTTACTGTAAACCTTCTTGACTACTGTTAAAATCCGCTACAAGCAAAGAAGTTGATTAATCTAATCTGTTGTTCAGGTTTTTATCACTATGCAAAAATAATGATTTTGTTCAGACTAATTGCTTAGTACATTTAGCGGAAGCTAGTAATAAAATTAACGAATGTTTTCCGTTTTGAAGGTATAAAATCGGAATAAATTTGAGCCAAATCACATTCGAAGTCTTAAAAATTTTGTTACCACACTACTTGTCAAAACAAAATTGTCATGAAGCTTTCCTTGATTCTTCTCTTGATCGCAGTCGCTTTCGTGACCGGTAAGTTTTGATTGCTGTTGCTGCTGCTTTTGCATGTTCGAGTCTATGTCAGCCCAATATTGTAGAGCTGCTACTTATAAAACTTCTTCCCAAACGCACAACCATGAAAAATTTGCAAAGGTGGAGCAAATAGGCTTTTGTTGCGATTCAGGTTGCTTGATTAAAATTGCTTTAAAAAAGGTTCATTGCAGTTATGGAATCTCAATTGCTGTTTATAGCGGCTGTTGTCGAAAGATTATCAGTATGAGTTTTGCAAACTTTTCGAGATTGTGCGATTGGAAAAGAAATATATTTTATACCAAACCTTTTTCCAAAATACACAATTACGATACGCGTTTAGAAAAAAGTTTATTATATTTACAGTAATACAACTTTTCGTGATTCTGCTGTCGGAAACAACGTTTATTCAAAAGTCTACTCGCTACCTGTTTATTTTGTTTCAGCCGAAATGAGCTACTTTGAGGACCAGTCTAATCTTCTGAGTGATCTCGACAATTTTGAGATGATGGTTGATGAGCTCATGAAAATGGATAACGCCAGCCAGAACAATATTAAGGGTTGGCTTAAAAATGGATTAAAAAAAGTTTGGGGTGGTTTCAAAAAAGCGGCCAAAAAGGTTGGCGATCTTTGCTCGAAAAACCCAGACAAGTGCTTTAAAGTTGGAAAAGCTATTGTAAACGCTATTAAATAAGAATATGCACAACTATTACTACAGGTTAGTGCAAAACTATATATTAAGCTGATGTTTGTGTATACTTTCCTTATATTACAGAGATACTCCTGGAATAACAGTCAAAAATTTGTTTAAAATATCTTGAAATTGCTAGTAATGTTGACTTTTTCAACCATAAATACTGTAAACAGGCATGTAATTAGTCGTAAAGAGCTCTTTGTGAAGTCACAACAAACGCAAAACTCATTTGGGTAATTAACGTAAAGTCGTGGGGGAGTCAAAATTGTGACGTGAAGAAAAGAAGACAAAATTGATATTATCATATAAAGAGTGCGCTTTAAGGAATACTTTCAAAATAGTTTTGAGGGGTGCTCTTTTGTCTTTCCCTTTCTGTAACCCCTGTTTGCAAACTCCAAATTGAAAGTCAGAGTCTTGTTGCACTAAACGTTGCAACGATGAAGGTTTATCGCAATAGTTTTCGAAAGGGAAAGTTTCTAAGTGTAAGTGAAGACGGACAGAATGGTACATTAGCAGAGTAAACAACCTTCTTTAAAAATTTAGTCTTACAAGATCGAGCAATTTATGTTATAAAAGAAAATTTTTTCTTTCTGTGTGTGCTTTAACTCCTTCAAAACTACTGCGTGTATAAACATCAAATTTGGCACCGTTAATCACCTCCCCAAGGGAAAGAGTCATAAGGAAGTCCGTGACGTCAAAATGACGTTGTAATCAAAGATAATTTTTAATTTGCATTTGTCTACAAAGGAAAGCAGGTTTGTGCTTAAACAGTTGAAGCTTGAAGTCACAGTTGACGCTTGATTGCACAATTTGTTTTCTGCATTTTCACAAGAAATACTGATGGTAGATACACGATTAAAAACCTTTTTAGAGCGATATCAACAAGTTGTTTTCGGTAAAAAATTCTTGATCGATTTGAGCTGAATTGACAATACAACAAGCGATTCTTTTTGTCAGCTTTTTAAAGATCCTAGAAACTAGATCATGCTATTTTCCTTGAACAGTTTAAACTCGCTGTGCGATGTTAGAATGCGTTTGGCATAATTAAACTGAAAACAGTCTAGAGGCACCAGTTGTGCTTGAAATCGTCATACATTGTCATTTCAAAAGCTAATAAATGATGTGCTGCTTGATCAAGAACAATGATGCATAACACTATTAAGTTACCTATAAGCCTAACATCTTTTATTTAGTAATGCAATGGCAAGTTAGAACAAATTGGCAATTTTTTGTGTAAAATCTTACAACAATATATCCTCAGCACGAAAACGTGGTTGATGGATTGTATATTAAACCATAGCCTAACTTATTGCAATAACTCAAGTGTAAATGCTTTTTTTGGGGGTTGTTTTTTTTTCTAGTTGTGATTATGCCAGGACCAAGCAACATACGCGCAGCCAGAGGTGTCAGGTCATACAAATAGTCATACAATTACAAAAGTCGTAAGTAGTGTGTCTAATATCAGTTGCTGAAATTCGTAAGTTCAAATTTTCCTGGAAAAAGACACTTCGATTGGTTGATTTCGAAGATGGAGACCATGTTGACCGTTTTCTCGATTAAAGACGTGGTAAGTAAATTTTAAGTCAACGTCTGGCATTGCATATTTTGACTTAAAAAGATCCCCTACTTGTTTTGTATTTCCTCATTATGCTGCGTTTACCGGAGGACCACAGCTAGCAAGGACAAACACCAAGTCCTTCTAATTGAATAGACGAATGCAAGACGATGAGGAATTGTGGTCTGTGATTTGTTTGACATAGGAAACTAGTTGTTCAGTTTCGAGCAGGGCTACCAAATACGGCCAGCCAAGTTTGTTTTTTCGTATTATTTCGTTTGTCATTCTATCATTCTATATATTCTTTATAGCTGTATTTCATTTTTCACATTACTCTTACCATTGAAGCCAAGCGAACTGTAATATGACTCGACCACAATGGAATTAGAGTTTGAGCCACGTATATCTATTGCGAAGCAGACGTTCAACTCACTGCACAATCGCCCAGGCTACTTAAAAATATTATGGGCACTGTTATCGTAATCAAGCAATCAATATGATTTAGATGAATAGCTCTAACAGGCTATTTTTCTAACATGGGTCCCACTATAAGTGGCTTAATTTTAGAACATTAGTACTAGTAGAGTGCCGTATTAAAATGTGGTTTGTCAAAATGAACATCTTAATTTAATTAGAGATAATGAAACACCAAAACTGCTAGATGTTACATTGTTGCGTTAGCCAACTTGATCAAAATACTAAGTTTGTAGGTTACTGTGGACCTTTTTGACTACTGTTAAAATCCGCTAAAAGCAAAGAAGTCAATTAATCTAATCTGTTGTTCAGGTGTTTATCATCACTCAATAACAATGATTTTGTTAGGACGAGTTATTTAGCTTTTAACAAAGTGCATATATTTAGCGGAAGCTAACAATAAAGTTTACGAGTGTTTTCCGTTTTGAAGGTATAAAATCGGAATAAATTTGAGCCAAATCACATTCGAAGTCTTAAGAATTTTGTTATCGCACTACTTATCAAAACAAAATCGTCATGAAGCTTTCCTTGGTTCTTCTCTTGATCGGAGTCGCTTTTGTGACGGGTAAGTTTTAATTGGTGTTGTTGCTGTTTTTGTATGTTCAATTCTATGGCAGCCTAATATCGTAGAGCTGCTAGTTATAAACTTCGTTTCCAAACGCACAATCATAAAAATCGAATGAATACTCTTTCAATAATAGTCGCTATGATTGAAGTTTCATGACTGCAATTAACTTTATAAAAACAAGTTCATTGCAATGATGCAATCTCAATTGCTGAGATTGTGTGATTCGAAAATAAATTTATTTAATACTAAACTGTTTTTCCAATTGCACGGACGCGATTTGCGGTTGAAAAAGAAATTTATTATATTTACAGTAATACAACTTTTCGTGGTTGTGCTGTTGTAAACGATGTTTACTTAAAAATTAACTTGGTATTTATTTTGTTTCAGCCGAAATGAGCTACTTTGAGGACGAATCTAGTCCTCTGAGTGATCTCGATAATCTTAAAATGATGTTTGATACGTTTATGGAAATGGATGACGCTAGTCAGAACAACATTAATGGTTGGTTGAAAAATTTGGTCAAAAAAGCTAAGAATGTTGTCGTCAGCGTGGGCAAATGGACTTGCGATTTTTGCAAGAAACAGCCGGAAACGTGCGAAAAAAATTATCAAAAAATTACAACAGGTGGTTGTTAAAAATATCAACAACTACCATTTCAGGTTAGTGCAAAACTATAAATTATGTTCATGTATAAGCGCATATCTACTTTTGTAACAAAGACGCTCCTAAGATAACAGTAAAAATTTGTTTTAAATATCTTGGAATTTCTAGTGATGCTGGCACAGTGCATTTCAATTATAAACCAGGCATGTAATTAATATCAAACAGCAATAGTACCAAACGGCATGTAAGTAGTAACAATGGTGCACAGCAGCATTAAGATACCCATAAGTCTAAAAACTTGGTTTGTTAGTCTTGCAATCGCAAGTTAGAACATTTTTGTGCAGTCATGTCGCAAGCCTGACTAGTCTTGAATTTCTAAGACATCATCTCATTAGTCAAGTGCCGCAAAGTTGAACATGTTGGCTATTTTTCATGTAAAATCTCACAGGAATTACAAAAATTATCTGTATCCTCAGCACAAAAAAGTGGCCGATGGATTATACTCTTAAACCATAAACTAACTTGTTGTAATAACTTAACTGTAAGTGCTTGACTTTAGGTTAAATTTCTCTATTCCTAGCAACGATTATGCCAAGATCATGCAACATACGCGCAGCCAGAGATTTTAGGTCAGGCAGATAGGCCTACAATCACAAAATGTCATTACTAGTATGTCAAATATTAAATAGCTTATTTCAGAAATTACTCAACAATCACTTTGGCGCATCCCATCCTCCCCTACAAGTTTACATTTATGCTTCCATGCAAGTGGTGAATTAAACGGATACAATTTTGTGAAATAACTGGTTGTTTCAATTGCGGGCAGATCGAATTTTTAAGTACACGCTGGAACCAGGGCACATAAGGCGTAGCTAGGGACTTCAAACATTTTAGGAGAAATATAGCGACTACGTGCTTCCACCTCTCATGTTTGTCTATACGATTCCAATTGAATTTTCGGTACTTCTGATTTTGGAACAAGAATTGGCTATGTTAAAAAAGTATTAATTTTTTATTACTGTTCTCACGACTACCCATAATCTCAACCTTACCAATGGGAGTCCTACAATTGTGATAACTTTACTGTAACTGTACCACCTCGGTTTGTTTGTTTTTTCCCTGGCTGCTATTATGCCAGAACCAACCAACATGTTTACAAACACAGGCTTTAGATCGTGTAAATAGGCATACAATTACAAAAAAGTTGGTTAGTAGCCGGCATACTTCTTAATAGCTTATTGCTGAAAATACATATAAATCACTTTGGTGCCTCCCACAATTTTGAAATTATGTTTCCATTCACTTCATAAATGGGTCTTTGATGCATAGCCCAGCAGAGCCGTTCTTTGCATTCAAGCTCACGTGTGCGGATCAAAATAAGATTTGTGCCGACCGCAACAACATGCACATGTATATATTAGCTGACGCAAAGACTGCAAGGTCATTTCCCATTTCTAAAACTCACGGTCTGCTTGGTTTTCGATTAGTTGAATAAGTTCTCTTTATCTTGATTCTTACAGACGGCATTGGCATAACCATGAGTTTTGAACTTTTTTCTATCGATGTGCTTCGAAAACTGCTTACGACACCTTAGTCGAACCAAAAGTTTGCCAAATTTGAAGTTAAAGATCCTTTTTTAGAGATCAATTGCTTGAAACTATTTGCTTTGCCCAAACACTGTTGACACTAAATTAGCTCTTCTCGAAGTGTTTTTAGTAGATCAATCAAAAACTAAGTAGTTTATTTTACGCGGCCTTCATTTTCGGAAATCCCTGGTCTAACCGCAGTAAAATTGAAATTTGAACTTGTTACCATCATCAAAGTTCGTGGGCATGATACTTGACAATATTTAACATTTTTTTCAGAAATTGACTTGCCATCTACGGACGTTATAATCTGGACTGTCTTCAATTTACAATAAAGAATTATTTACTCAAGAAAACACTGTTGTGTTGTGTTTATGTTTATCGGATTCTTTATCATTACACGAATGCAAAATCATAATCACTCGATGGTGGTTATTACAGCAAATCAAACAAACACAAGCTAGCAAAAATAAGATGTTTTGCGTCGCGATCAAAACTGTCTCGTTAACAGCAACACAAACTGTAAACCACTTAATCCCAACAAAGTTTTCAGGTGGAAGTGCTGTTAAAAATGAGGATTTTAGGGAATTACTTTTCTCGAATCTTTAGTAAAAGAAAAGCATTAAAAGTATCAATATCCACATAAACGCAAAGTTTTTTTGCAGATTTCGAATTTGTTTTAAGCCTTAAAACTCATTTCGGTTTTCCGAAAAGACGCTTTTTACCAACAACATTTTGAATTAAATTATGAACTTAAGCTACTAATAGACTAATAGACAGAAACATATTCAGGAACCGAAGCTATGCCCATATTGATATTTGTTATAGCAGCCCAATAAACTTTTACAATCTCTAAACCAGTGGTTTCCAAGAGGGGAGGGAAATTTTTTTGGGGTGTGAACAACTTCAATTTTGTGCTTTGCGGCTCTTTAAATTTTAAAGTATTTCAAATGCCGCTTGAATGTGTCGCAAGTTTTGCCACTCGTGATATATGCAGGGATCGAGTGCTAAAAATAGATGTGTGGTAACGCACAATTTGTATGGAAACGCACGGAGCAGAAATATACATGTACATCTTCCAGTCAGGTTGGCGTGAAACGGTGTGAAAACGCCGTTTCCACACCACTACACTCTTGAGTGTATGCAAAAATAGCTATATCCAAGTGAAGAAGATCGAAAAGCACCTAAGAATCAGCATCAATTAAATCAAACAATTTACCATTATAAACATTTGTCACATCATAAAAATAAAATTTTTCAAATTTAGTGCAAGTATTTATTACAGAAATAGCGAAGCACTCATCTACAATTTACAAAGTGACCCTTCACTGACTTTTCAACGACTCACTTGTTTCAAAAATTATGGACAAATATTTCAATGACGTATAGGATACCAATTATAACTAAGGTCTAGTCTTGTTTTGAATTAGCAGTAACTGAATTGTCATGTAGCAGTCAGGCACCACTACCAGGGCCATGATGATACATTATCACAATTACGAGCAACCGAGCTGACGTAACAAAGCGGATCAAACCCACTTGTGAAGAAGATGCTGCAGCAAGTATTTCATCGATATTAATGCATCAAAAAATTCAAAACTGACTTTTGTTTATTTTTCAAAGTAAGATTTTAAGCGTCACTCATTCATTTAGAAAGGTTCGCCATACTTGAGGAGGAAGGAAGAATAGAGGGAAAAAGGAGTCGTGCAATCGATGGTTGAAGCTCCAGTTGTAAATTTTCTCTGTTAATTTAGTTTTTGTGTGCCTGTAAAGTGTAGGGGAAGGTGGGGCACGTTGGGACAAAAAAGTTATTTTTGGTGATTGCGTTTTTATTTGAAGTCAACGAACAATGAACACTTGATGTACAAAACCACACTCTATCGTGAAGAATGTAACTTGGTTGAAGAACACGTAGTGTATACATGCAGCAACTAAAAAAGAACTAAAAAAGTGTAAATTTTTTGTCCACTGTAATCCATGTGGGGGTACTGTGAGACAATCATTGGGGCAGAATTGGACAAACTTTTGGTATTGTTTTAGTTTAGCCTACATTAAGCAACAAAAAGTCGTAAGCAAAGTTAATGATAATCTTTGTCTTATAGTTGATCCGCATTGATTGGGCACAAGTAAGACGACCTATATATCACAATGTTTTACTGAAGCCAAATCTTTAACTAACAGTTGGTCTAAATACCACTTAAAAAGCACAGCGCATTAGTATTTATTCTCCCTAACTGGCCATTGAAATGCTAGTGTGATAACAACCACTGTAGATGATAATTACATGAGATGATAATAATAAGCCTACAACAACTATGTCTCACAGTGCCCCAAAATTTTGTGCCACTGCTCCCTTGCCTGCATTCTTTCGTGTTTTGGGTCAAACCTGGCATTTAACTGTAGTGCCGCAAACTATATTTGAATGTTTCAACTAACTGTGATATAACTTTCAGCTACAAACGCTACATTAATCTTTACAAAAATGCATCCAAAATGAATTACAAAAAATAAGCTTATTATCTCTAAAAACTTCTTTTTCTCCACTACTGCTAACCATGTGCTTCAAAAAGCAAAACGAATACAAAAGTGTAACGGCTATTTGGATACTAAGCGATCAGCAAACGGTAACTTTTCAGAGTTTCCAGCTTTTCTGTAAAACGGTTAGTCCCACTGTGCCCCACCTTTCCCGTATACCTGCCCAGTGGCAGATTTACGATAAGAAAGGTGAGGCAGCTGCCTCAGGTCCCTCTTTTTGGGTTTCCCCTCTGATGAAAATGGGGCACTCCTTTTCCAGACATGTTCGAAAATCCGGTGTGAATTTGTTTCATTTAAAAAAACTTTGGTCACCGGTAAATTGACTTCCACAAAAACATCAATTCACCCAATCGAGATGATGAAAACCCGATTTCATACATCGGAAAATGTGATATCAAAAAAAGATCTTCACACCACTGCTTTCATGGGAAAAACGCCCTCGTACCAGGACTTCTCGAGAAATCTTCATTTATAACTTTGGCACTGAGTTCTTGCCTCAGGCCCCTAAAATCTTGACAATTCATTGTTGTGCCTGTCTAATTTGAATAAACATTGAAAAAATAACGGAATGCAAATGAAAAATATGGCAAAGACGAATAAAATGTTTTTGCCATATTTTTTTGTTTTATTTTATTGTTTTTTTCGCTGCTAAATAGAAAGTAGTATTAAACGCGCTAGAATGTGAGATTTATTTGGTGGGGCAAAATAAAAAATTGGAGGGCAATTGTCCCCCCCCCCCCAGTCTCCCAGTGGTTTTGTGTTTGGTATAGATTGCTTCACATGCATACAGCATGTTCAAACAAGGTCGAGTCCGGTTTGTAATTTTTAACGTGTTAAGTATCGGGTTCGAATTTGAATGGCTTTGATACGTTTTCGGATTGATTTGAATCGCAAAATTTTCACCTACGTTCAAGATTGCGCTTTGATGAAAATTTCTTTGAATGTATTGCTGGGCTGGAAACTTTGCTTTCAAATTCAAATATATGCTAATAATTATGTTTACCACAAAGTTTCCATCGTAAAAACTTGATATTTTAGTCAGTTCGTTCTTAGTTACTACCACTATCTCAGTATTCCTTATAGTCCTGCCACCTATTGGTTGACAGAATAGGCTGGTAGAACTATAAATGAAATTTGATTTCAATTAGAATGTCTAGCTAAACTAGCTCACAGCATATGTGTTGGGCTTAGGAAGTTTGATGAGCTACCTGTTACAAGGGTTGTCAAAGACAGTTTGAACCGTACTTACTCAGCCATACGTTCAGACAGTCTGATGGATGGTTATGCAACCTGTAGCTCAATAAATTTCTAGTTTTGTTTAGAAGAATTTTTCACACTTGTTTTCTGTACGTAATTTATCTTGTTTTTTTTTATCTAGGAAAAACCCAGTGTAGCTTACTTTAATGTTGAATAACAGCTAATATGACAAAGTAACATAGCCAGCCTATTTTGTTGGGAGCAGTGATACAGTCTTTTTAGATTTAGATATAAACTCATCAAGATAATAACTACAAGTCACCAGTGCTGTAGGAGCCAGGAATGAAAGAAATGTGGCTGCATTCCCTTGTGAAAAATATTCTTCATTCTTCAAACAATTTTGAAAAACACTTGAGCAGTGAAAAAACTCAAGTCCGTCTAAAAATCACCAGACTTTACCGAGTCTTTTGAACACGATGACTCGACTGGACTCGACATCTGTAACTCGAGAGTTGAGTCAAGACTCGACTAGTCTACTGAAATAAAAATATTGAGATCTTTGTTTTATGACAACTTTTATCCGGATTGGTTTTTTGATAAAAGTTTAAATAAGTTTCGTCACCCCCATACTATTCAAAATGACGAATCACCAGTAAGCGAAAAATTCATTGTTTTTGACTTACCTTATGTGGGAAAATCATTTTATAGATTTGCTAAAAACATATCTAGGCTGATTTTGAAAATTTCAGACGTTAAAGTTTGGCCCATTTATAGAATATTTAAAGATGAAAATAATTTTAAATTATGGTCTCATACTCCTTTACCTTTGGTATCTAATGTCGTGTATGGATTTACATGCCCGTGCAATACGGGTAAGACATAGGTGGTATGTCATCCAGATATTTGGTCACCACGGAAACATTTCAATTTTAATAACACTAGAAAAAGTCCCATTAAGAATCATTTGCAAGAGCGTAAATCTTGTTCTAAAAGTAAAACTAATTTGCACTCTTCATTCATAGTTTTAATAGCTTAATCTCGAAAATACCTATCAATTAGTTTGTTGCCCTTTAACAACTTTGATGTACTTTCAATTTAAGCACTTGCTCAATCTAACGGATAAAAGTTTGTTATTTTTAAGAACAACTACGGTAAAAATAGGCCAAATAAGACGTTTCGGGAGCTTCGAGAAATTTGGAGACATGTAGTGGGTATGCGCAACCCCTTCCGCTAATGTTTTTTTGTCAATTGCGTTTCAAAAAACGATTGTTTTCCCTGGCTTTGGACGAAAGCGTTGATGTATGTAATGTTAATCAGCTTCTAATTTTTATCCGCACTATCGATAAAAATTTTAGTATTCATGAAGAATAGTTTCAGGCAGTTCAACTTTAGGGGACAGCAAAGGGTTTAGACATTTACAGCAGTCTCGTATCTGTTCCCAGTGCTTATGGTGGCTTTGAAGAGTGTTCCAGTGTTGTGACAGATGGGACTCTGGCAATGATTGGACGGAATAATGGACTGGCAGGTTTGCTACAAAATGATGGTGTGAATTGTCTGACATTTCACTGTATTATTAATCAGGAAGTGTTGTGCTCTAAATCCTTGTCGATGGGTGACATCATGTGTAACGTATCTGCCATAGTAAACCTCATCAGAGCTGAAAATAAAACTCAAAGGCATAAGAAGTTTGTCCGGTTTCTGAAGATTTGGACGCGACATATGAAGATGTGCCACTCTACTCAAAAATTCGATGATTGAGT
Source organism: Trididemnum clinides (assembly GCA_963675345.1). Taxonomy (NCBI): domain Eukaryota; kingdom Metazoa; phylum Chordata; class Ascidiacea; order Aplousobranchia; family Didemnidae; genus Trididemnum; species Trididemnum clinides. The sequence goes on from CAVLYW010000082.1 coordinate 163,682, forward strand.
GCAGCAAACACTTTGCAGCATTTTTTCTCTTGTGATAAAAGAAATCTTATTGTTTCTTCGGGATCAAGTTCAAGGCTCGTAAAAGTATAAAATTCTTTTGAGTGATGAAAATTTTATCGCATCACTTGCGTTTATCACAGATATTTTTACTCAACATAATAC
>CAVLYW010000083.1:0-130000 GCA_963675345.1 Trididemnum clinides
TGCAAGGTGTCTCCGAACCTATTAGTCGAATTTTGACTCAAGTTGGTATCGGAGTGGCTTTAAATCCACATCACACGTTGTTTTCATTGTTTCGCAAACCTAAAGATGTTATTAATTTTGAACAAAAGCGTGGTTTTGTGTATCAAATTTCTTGCCAGGATTGCAATGCTGTGTATGTAGGTGAAACAGGACGTAGTGTTAGAACCAGAAAACGGGAACATGTTGATGCAGTCAAGACTTTTAACACTAAAAAGTCAGCGCTGAGTCAACATGTTATCGAATTCGATCATAGAATAGATTGGGATAATGTCAAAATACTAAAGTCAGAATCACATGCATACAGACGTCGCGTTGCAAAAAGTTTTTTGATAAATCAAAAGACTTGTTCATGTAATGTTATTAATCGCAATGATGGTGCAAATTTTCCGACTGTTTATAGTGTGTTTGTCTCCAATAAATAATGTCTTATGTTTCCCACAACACTTTTCACTTGGCCACTCCTGTATCTGTGATGCAACAATGTTTTTGTTATTACGTGATTGCCTGCCCTGTTGATAAATAATTTTTAGTGTTTAGCAATACCGGTAGTCTTTATATTTTTATGTTGTACAGTTTGTATGTTACATTACTAACATCTACCGTGTTCTGAAGAAGCTCCCCAGTAACTAAGGGGAGCGAAACGCTAAATCTGAATAATAAATTTGTCGAAAGAACGAAATGATCTGATTGAAATAAAGTGATATGTACCGTCTTCTGGGATGTGCACGGCATTATTCTCTAAGATTTCTTAAAACCAGGGGCGACTGTCAACTATGAATATTAAATTAAAATTTTGATCAAACTGAAGGCTAGAATTGCCTGGACCATATCAAAGAAGAAGAAAAATTCTTCTTGTAACGCGACAATGCCATAAAATGCGTAAGCAAGTTTGGCTGGACAGTGCTTCCTCATCTTCCAAATAGCCCAGACCTTGCACCATCAGATTTTCATCTGTTTGGGCCTCTAAAAAAAAGAATTGGGGGACAGTCCTTTGTTGGCAATAATGCTGTAATAAACGTAATCAAAAAATGGAATGCCTTAGCTAAAAGAGTGTTACCAGCACGGCATACAGGTCCTTGTTCATCGTTAGAAAAATGAATTGAAAATGGTAATGACCAAGCAAAAAAATAAAATTCTTGAACATAATGTGTGCTTGATTTAGTGATGTCGCTTCCGTTTTTCGATTTTTTAACTTTTTAAGTTAGAAGATAGAAGGCAATACTTTAGGAACCACCATCATATTGTACCTCCATTTACTATTATTGGGCTTAGAACTGGAATCCATGATATTACTTGGTATCCAATAAAATGAATTAAACACAACAATGAAATGGCACAGATTACAGTTGAAAAAAGCATTCAAGATTAAAGAAATTTAAAAGCAATTTTAGGATACACCAAATTACTAGGTGTGGTATTCAGCAACTATTCAATAAGGTTGTTGCTGAAGGAAAAAGAATCAGTCAATTATATTTCTAATATGTCCGGCAGTCATCACACCAGTGTTCCCTCTAATATTTTGATGAGTCGGCAGGTTCCCCAAATGTAGTTGCATTGCTGACAAAGATGAGCTTTGTGGTCGAACGGTATTAAATCATAAGTTTATAACACAAATAAAAATACATTCCCAAAAAAAGTGACATACAGTACAACACAGCTACTAGCATTACTTTTAACAATTGGCATGGTGTTGTTGCTGTGTAGAATGCAAAAGATGCTGACTGAAAAACATTACACAACATCATAACATGTACACAACTTATAGATTGAAGATGTAGACAACCTTCGGCAATTAAATGCGTTTCAATTTATTTTGGGCAATTAGTTTTGTACCACAAATATTCCATTGCCGAAAACTTGCAACAGCAGAAACGTCTGCATTAAAAAACTAAATTCTAAAATAAATCGTTGGAGCTTGAAAGTTTATTGGCATCTTTCAATGTTAATTTAATTAATTGATATTAAGGCAAATAGGCTAACTGCAATCATTTGAATGAAATACCACTTCCACGACCGGTTTCGTTTCTATTAGAACTCTTCCGGTGGACTCAGGTATTGAACCGACAATCGCATGAATTGCTTCATGTGGTTTATACCACTCTGCTAACACCAGCTCCTATAATCTGTATTATAATGTAATAAAGGCACTGGCTTGGCTGGGAATTAAAGCATATATCGCATCAAGGTCACTGTAGTGATCGTGCACAATATATAAGTTTAAAATTAACAGCATCAGTTGAAAGGACCGATGGCGGAGTGGTATAAACCGCATGAAGCAATTCATGCAATCGCCGGTTCAATACCTGAGTCCACCTGAAGAGTTCTAATAGGAACGAAACCAGTCATGGAAGTGGTATTTCATTCAGCTGATTGCAATTAGCCTATATGCCTTAATATCAATTAATTAAATTAATATCTTAACAGGCTAACACCAGCTCCTATAAATCATCTTTAAATGTGTTTGTCCTCAGAATTTAAAATTAAGTACGTAAAGGTGGCACCGCAAATAGCTGCTGTTTACATCTCACATCTCCGCTTCTCGTCGCGCCTCGTCAGTCATTGCCAAGGCCAAGACTGAAGCATGGCAGACAATTCGCTCTTCTCTTTCATCCAAATCCAACCCTAAATCTGTTTACTCTCTTCTTCGCTCTATCACTGGTTCTTCTTTCTGATCTTCCTTCTCTTGTAACTCCCTTCCAGGGAGTCAGTTTCGATCTATGCCGCTTACCTAAAATCCCACTTTTTTGTTTCTCAGCCAAAAGCCCTGCATAGCAGAACCAAAGGCTACCTTTCTGAGCTCTGCCGAGCCATGTGCCCAGAAAAGTCTCACTTGTCCTTCAGCTCTCCTGTCTCTCCCGCTGAATTTTTTGCGGCTGCCTCCAACCTTTCCTCATCCACTGCCACTGGCCCAGACAAAGTTGCCTATCCCATGCTAAAGCACCTTCCTCACTCTGGCATGGATTTTCTCCTTTACATTTTCAATCTCTCCTAGACTTTACATTCCTTTTCTTCCATCTGGAAGACACCTTCCATTATTCCCACCACAAGATGGGAAAGCCTCTCGACTCTCCTGCTTCCTTCCGACCTATCTCTCTCACCTCTTGCATATCAAAGCTTTTTGAATGCATCATTCTATCTCGTCTACTCTTCTTTCTGGAATCTAATTCAATTTTCTCTCCCTGTCAGGCCGGTTTCCGCCATGGACAATCTACTCTAGATCAAATTCTGTTTCTTTTCGGATGGATATAACAAACCCAGGGTGGGATCTCGAACGATCCTCTCTACTAATGATTTCTCCAAAGCGTTTGACTCTGTCTGGCATCCCGCCCTTTTCCATAAACTCATTTTGGCTGGCCTCCCTCTTTGCTTTGCTAGTTGGTCTCAATCATTCCTTTCTGATAGGCGTGCTCGCGTGGTTTTTCAAAATCACAAAAGTCGTTGTTCCTTTCGAGCCCGTTGAGGTGTTCCACAAGGATCAACTCTTGGCCTTGTACTTCTCTCTCTCTTCATTAATAATCTTCCGGATTCTCTGCCTTCTTCCGTCAGCTGCTCTCTTTACACTAACAATCTGGCCATTTAGTCCTCCTCCCCCTCAGTCCCCACTGTGGGGGAGACCACACAAGGAGCTCTGATTCGATTGGAGCGCTGGTCTGATTACTGGTGTCTTTCTCTTAATTTGAGCAAATGTGAAATCTCCTTCTTTTTAGTCGATCTCCATCAAGCTAACCTCCAGCCCAACCTCCTCTTACTTAACTCCTGCCTCTATTTCAATCCCACTCCAATTTTTCTTGGGGTCACCTTCGACTGCACTCTTTTCTTTTCCAAATAGGTATTTTTGCTGAAGGCCAAGTTCTTCCCACGTTTCAAGGCCTTACGCTGGATCTCTGCTTCCTCTTGAGACCCCTCTAAGGACTCCCTCTCTCTTCTGTATAATGCTTTCCTTTGGTTGCATCTCACTTATGATTCACCTCGATGGCTTCTTTTTTCAGCGTTTCCAATATCACCAAATTGGAACGCCTCCACCGAGCAGCTAGTTGCGCCATCACTGATTGCTTCTTGTTCTCCCCTATTCCACTTCTTCTCTCTGAGGTTTCTTTACCTCCACTACGAGTCACCCTGACTCATTTGACTCTCTCATCTTATATAAGGGCTCTTTATCTCCCAACCTCCTTTCCCATTTCAGGTTTGGCCAGACTTGAAGTGAAACCAAGACTCTTCAATTCCTCCTGTAGAGCTTTTGCATCAACTCACCCACTCATGCTTCCTTCTACATCTCCTAAGGAGGCTCTTCTTGCTTGCCCCCATACCCTTCTTGGAATCTGCCTTTCTTCACAGTGGAGTCGATCCTCTCCTCCTCATGCTCTCACTCTGATCCCCCTCTCACTGGTCAAGGTCCAGCTTTTCCTCACCTTGAATCTCTCACTCCTCATGATCTGGTGCTCTGAACTGATGGCTCTGTTCGTTTTCGTTTTGGCAAAGGCGGCTCTGGCGTACTTGCCAACTGCTTTCTATGTGGCACTGAAGCTACTCTTTCCTTTTCAGCAAGTCCAGTATATTCTAGTTTTTCCGCTGAAGCCTGCATCATTCTACAAGCTCTTTGCTGGTCTCAGCAGCACCAACAAGTCTGCCACTTCACTTTTCTTCTCCTCCTGTCTGACTCTTGTTTGCCCTCGCCACCCTGTTCTCTCCTCCATCTTTCCTTTTACCTCAAACTCTGTGGCAAATCTAGCAGGAACTGTCTTCTCTCTCTTCCTGTTCTATAAGGCTACAAAGGTCCCCAGCCACTTGTTTCTCCCAGGAAACGACGCAGCTGATGATCTATCCAGATAGGGAGCGCTACTTGCGCCCTCTGCAATCCTTTGTAGTCTCTCTCCTTTATCTCTCGCACCCACTCTTGTCTTTTCTCAGACTGGAAGCTTACTGTCTCATCAAAATTCTTCGACACACAGGTTCCCCCAATTTCCACCAAGGAACTTGTGCTCCCTCGTTATGCTCGCTGTGTTCTCTCTCGTCTATGCTGCAACGGACACAGCCTCCTGTTAAGTTCTTAACTCTCTAGGATTGGCACAATTGAGAATTTTTCCTGCAGCGCCTGTGGACACTCCTCCCAAGACCACTCCATCTCATTCTGCAGTGTCCAGCTACAGACTCTTTGTGCCGCTCACTCTTTGGCGACTCTCTGCCTCTCTACGACCTCTGGTCAAGGCCCTGGGGAGTTGCCCGGCTTCTGGGGCTCCATGGTGTTCCGCCATGCCCCCATCACTTGGAAGGAATCGGGTAACAACAACAATAACAACAATAGCTGCTGTAGTCAAACCCAATTTTGATCAAGCAATTTTACATAGTAGTACATGTGATCAGGAAACCCAGCATATACCTTTATGAGAAGAAAATATTTGGAAGGTCCATGACGATGAAGAAGGTAATTTGAAGGTTATTTTTCTGTAATACAATTTCAACTACAAATCCAATCCACCTGCAGAAATCGTAGACACAGTATACATAGTTCATCGCGGTTATATTGGCAGCATTGATGGTAAATGTGCCACATAAAAAGTTATGATGTCAACGACACGTGAAATCATGTTCAAATTTGAGCAATTCAACTGAATCAGACGAAAGGTGATGGAACGAACTCGTTCCAGGGAGAGCTCTGGCTTCAGCATATCTAATTTGTAAAAACACGTTTGTGTTTTGCAGCGTTTTATTGCACATTTAAAAAAAATTACGCTTTTCATTTATTCTTTATAAAATGCAAAAATATTCTGTTTAAAAAATTTGATAGCTTGTTTATCGCTTGTGGCTCGGGTCCGTTTTATTAGATCATTTCACCTGCTGCATCACAGAAAGATTTCTCGTGACTTGTGGCAAAAAATGACCAAGGTCCAAAATTGAAATCTTGAAAGTGATGTGTTAAATTAAAAAAAATTCTTGAAATTTTTATACAGCCCACTGCCATCAAAAAAGCATTCTACACATTTGATTGAAGGAAACTTTTCTTTGATTTGTTAGAATTCCAAGAAGAGCATACACAAAACTAATGTCTTGATGAAGATCTTCAGACACAAAACAGAAACTGAGAGCTTTCAGGGATTAGTATTCTGGTCTCAAGCATAAACAACAACAGCATTAAGAGTGCAATGACCTTTATTCCAATGATAACCTTGCACCTCATCCTTATCTTATTTATTTATGCATATGAGCTCGTGCTTGGTGTGCATGTCTTTCGTCAGATTGGGCCATCACGACGGGTAGACTGCTTGGTCTCACCATCTGTGTGCCACATGAAAATGGAGGAGCATCCCATTAAGTGTCTTGCCAAAGGACACAACAAGCAAGCTTGCCGGCTTGTTCTTCATGCTATCCCTATGTGTTGAGCGCCAAGCAAGGAAGCTGTGAATACCATATTTTAGTTTTTTGGTATGACTCGACTTGGGAAATGAACCCCACATCTACTTACTATGAAGCGGGTGCTCTAACCACTACGCCATTGCGCTGGAACAACAAGGAATAATTTTATAAAAAATCAACAAGGGCGATTGTAGTTTTAAACCGAAATGATTCTTTTCTACTTTTCAATTATTGAGCCTGGCTTTTAGTGATATAAGAGTGAACAATTAGTTTGTCCGGTTTCAATATAGCCAATTCCATAAATCCATCAGTAAGATGGGCCAAAGTTAACATTGTTCCTTGGACGGTTAACTGCCATTGCTTAAATTTTATCTCTGACGTTTTCTCCAAGCTTTCTAGTTGTTGTAATTTAGAATTCAATGTAGCCTTCTTGGGACAATCATGCAAATTTTATTAGTTATTCACAGACAATCATCTGCCTCATCTCACAACAGAAATGGCAAGCAGTAGCTAACAACTTTGAATTTTGGTATAGTGCACATACACAAACTGCATCAATACCTCATAGACCTAAAATAACATACTTTTGGCTGGAGAAAACAAAATTTGGAAAAACTTATATTGACGTTTTGGTGAAAATTTCTAAATTTGACAAACAACAGTTGCAAATTACGTAACAGCACTCGCTTTGCTGATGAATCTGTATCCTGCACTAACAAAATCCTTGCAATAGGAAATAATCTTAAAAACTGATCATTTTCGTTAAAACTATGCACAAGAAAAACATCATCCTTATTAATTAAGGTGGAGTAAAAAATAAAAATTTTTGAATTTCAAAAAGTGGTATTGATATATGTCCCCAAATATCAAATGATATACTTCTATCATGATTTTGGGTTCTTGCACCCTCTAGTGGCCGTGCAATTTCATCAAACGAGCTGAAAATAGCCAATTTTGCCATATCTCACTAACCGCTTATGCTAGGAAGCTAGTTTTTGGCTTAAAAGTTGCAGAAGTAACACATTCCTATCTTTATTAAAGAGAACTTTCTCTCAAAAATGTTCAGAAAAAAAGTTACAGGCAAATAACCGATTATTGACCTGCTTTGCAAAAGCATTGGTGTCCAATCTATGATCAAGCATAAAAAAATTGCTAAAAATCTGCTATCATTAGTAAACTATTGTCCAGTTCCAATTTTATTATAGCTGGCTAAAATCTTGCTTGGTATCATTTATTTCAGTCATTAGTATGCTATTCATAACTTTTAGTAAATGTTAGCAAGGTTTAGTCTTCATAATCATCACAATATCTGGTAAGCAAAAGCATTATGCGCTGTTGCATTGAACTCTAAATTTAGTATAAAATTAAACTCCAAGCACTATTTGTAGTCAATTTATTAAAAATATGCATTAGTTTCCTAAAAAATCAATATAGACTTTGAAAGAAATCAGTTGCAAAAATATAAATTAGCCTTGGTGATAAAATAACCTAACCGAACCTCTTTTATTGCAGATATTCTATATACAGTAAATTCAATCATTATTGTAACTGTAGCATTAGGCCTACTACACTACCATATTAACAAGAAAAAGATCTAAGTCAACTGTTGCTAACAAAAAACTGCATGGAGGAGAAGTTTTCCAAAGTTCTGATAATTTTCCATCTGGAATACTGCCAACAAAGCGGCAAGTCATTGAGCATATGCTAAGCTTCAATCACTTCAGGAAATTAGGTACAGCTCGAATTGTTGCAAAAGAACTTCACGATAGATGGATGTGGTGCAATGTTTATTCTCTGCATGAGTTGACTATTGCACAAAGAGTCCAACAACTGATGGTAGAATTTAGTGATTTAACAAGATATCCAAAAAAATCCAAAAAATCGGATCGATACAAAGAGCTTGAAAGTGTTTTCTTAATAGATGCTGATAAACTTTTTGACATTTTTTGCCACGATGATCAACAAAGACAACAATATGAAGCTCAATATGGCTTAAGAATGTCTTCTGATGATTATGCATTTTTAGAAGATCAAAAAGGAGAACGCAAGGCTAAATGTTTGGGTGAAGTTCTTCCATTATCTTCCGCTGATGAAAGATTCAGACGACAGTCGAAAATTGTGCAAGATGATCATACTAACACAACAGCTGAGCAGATTGGTTTTCACTCAACTGATGCAGAGTCGGTGGAGTCAGTATCGTCTAGTCATCATTCAACTTTCATGGAAGATGCTCAATCAGCAAATCAAAATCGTGTGAAATAGACCAACTTGGCAAGAGCATGTGAAAGGTATAACTTGTCGGAACGTGCAGGTGCTGCTGTTGCAACCTGCGCATTACAAGACATTGGAATGATTGATCAAGAAAATAATACATTTGTAATTGACCATAGCAAGTTACGAAGAGAAAGAGAACAGTGCAGAAAAGAAATACAAGAAAAAGAAATGGAAAACTTCAAACTAATAAATGGGCTCTACTTTGATGGACGAAACGATGCAACCCTAATGATGGCTAAAGCACCAACAGGCAAATCCTTGATAATCAACAGAGCTGGAGGAACATTATGTATTAGTGGGAGAACCTGGAGGATACTACCTCACACACTTGTCACCCCCAAATGGAAAAGGTCGTGTTTTGGCTAAAGAAATATTTGACTCTATTTCTGACACTGAACTCTGCAGAAACTTAATGATATTGGGATCAGATGGCACTGCATCAATGACAGGACGATTTAATGGCTGCATTCGTGCAATGGAAGAGCTCGTACAAAGACCACTCCAATGGGCTATCTGCTTACTTCATACCAATGAGCTTCCTTTACGACATGTTTTTACCGAACTAGATGGAACTACAAAGAGTCCAGACAGCTTTAGCAGCCCGATTGGCTCAAAATTAGATGGCTCTGTTTCTGAATGGCCTGTTGTTCAATTCAAAAGAATCATAAACCCTCATTTTCCAGAATTGCCTCAGTGTATCGTGGACGACTTAAGCACAGACCAAAAATATGCTTATCAAATGTGCACAGCTATTATGATTGGTTCAGTTGAACCAGACCTTCAGTATCTAGAGGTAGGGCCAATCGTTCATTCAAGATGGTTGACATTGGCATGCCGCGTATTGAGGTTTTATGTGTCACAGAGTAAGCCATCAACAAATCTGAAGCATCTTGTGCAGTTCTGTATGGAAGCCTATTTTCCATCATGGTTCGAAATCAAGAGGAAACATACAATTGTGGATGGTGCAGAAAATTTCTTTAATATTGTAAATCGTGTAAAAAAGCTGCCCAATGCGCAAATTTGCACTGTTGCACTCAATGTGCTTCAGAGAAATGCATATTTTGTGCATCCCGAAAATGTTTTACTGGGAATGCTAGATGACAACAATGAAAATCTTCGAAGATTAGCAGTCAACAAAATTGCAGCTTTGCGAAACTCTGTTTTTCAATGTCACATTCCAATTGATGATTTTGAAGGTGGTTACATGAATGAACCTCATTCTCATAATATCCAAATTGATATGAACATCAGACTGTTTTAAATTCCAGTGATCAACATCAAGGCAAAATCTTTTCACCAGATTGTCAAGTTAAACCTCCATGATATTCAGCAACCTCCAGCAATCAAATGTTTGACAGATCTTGAATTGGACAACCTTAGAAACTCTCCTCTGAAATTAGACCACCCTTGCTACAATCAGGCAGTGGAAAGACGTGCGAAAGCTGTAACTGAGGCATCAGCTCGTGTAACTGGCTTTGAGCGCAGAGATGGTCTAATCAGACAAAAACTAAAACCCCGAGCACTGATGCAATTCTTCAATACAAAACAAGACTTTGCAGTTTGTGAAGAATAATAATGAATTTGACATAAAAAGATTGATCAACTGTACAGGCACTATAATACCGGACCAGTGTCACAGCCAATAGTGACGAGACACTTATAGCTTTGATTTTTCAGATGTTATCAGTTTTTAAAAAGTAATTTGTTCTACAAACCATAAAGCGCTAAGCACCACTGTGATTAGATTTTATGTGACATACAGTGGGTGCTCCTTAGTTCAATATGTATTCACCATGTTTTCAAATTGTTGAAATTAAGAAGAGGACTAGATTCAATAAATTTCAACCACTTAAAATTAGGTGTAACAAGTGAGGGTGGGAAATAGCTAGACAAGACATCAGTCGTTCTTATACAAGGACACCCACTGCATTAGTATTTCATTCTATGTTCAAAAATCGGTTATTTGCCTGTAACTTTTTTTCTGAACATTTTTGAGAGAAAGTTCTCGTTAATAAAGATAGGAATGTGTTACTTCTGCAACTTTTAAACCAAAAACTAGCTTCCTAGCATAAGCGGTTAGTGAGATATGGCAAAATTGGCTATTTTCAGCTCGTTTGATAAAATTGCACGGCCACTAGAGAGTGTAAGAACCCAAAATCATGATAGAAGTATATCATTTGATATTTGGGGACATATATCAATACCACTTTTTGAAATTCAAAAATTTTTATTTTTCACTCCACCCTATTATTAATGTCTCTTTTGAAAGTCCGGGTAGGCTTAGCAAGAACACCATGCAGTGCTTTCAGTGCTAGTGCAGGTAGAAGAGTGTAAAGTTACATTGGAAAAATTCAACTGTTTTTTCAATGCTCTTTGATGCAGCTTAACAAATTAAAATGTGAACTTTATCAGCACTTGATGTACTAAAAGCGCTAAAAATCATTGCCTTGATGAGTGCTAAAAATATAGCAATTTTCCCTAACGTGAACAGAAAATATTTGTCAATGGTAAGCAGGATGATGCAAACAAATGGATTTTGAAGAAGTATTTTCACAAGTATTTTGAGCTCTCAAAGCCACTAATTCGATTTCAGTTTTTCAAAGTAAAAACAGCAATATTAAGCCAGGTACTAATGCCAAGTGTTATGGCAATTACTTTTGCTAAGCAATCAAACTGAGCAAGGTTCTATATGAATTAACCCTGGACAGTATAAGCACTAATTTAACCTGTGTTACCATTTAAAATGATTTGCATCTATCAGCAATTCAATCTGAAAAACAAAACCAGCGCAATAGCCTTTGAACGGAAACCCAATTCTTCCATTTTGGAGGACAAAAAAACCTTTCAAAAACTACCACATAACGTAATTCGTAACTGTTCACTATGCTTACTGCACAGCAATTTACTTCATGATAAGAGTTATATTTAGACAAAAAATAAAAGAATGTTGCTTTTATTGCAACGTAATTTGCGTGTTACATCACAATACGTATGATTAGGCAATACACAACGACAGTATCATATAACAATGTTTCTGTTAAAATAGCATATTTTGAATGCAGCGTGACTTGATTTGATTTTCACAAAAGCAAACTGAAACTACCGCAGTTTGTGGCTTATTTCAAAAAAGGAAAAAAAGTCATCTCAAATAAATCATACACAAGTTGATATAATTACGGAACAATCACACAGCAGTTGTTTTCAGGGAATATCTTGATTTCCAGGTGGGATTTCGGGGACTTTGACTTCCCTCCCAAAAGCTTGGAAGTGGCCAATAACTGCTAAAATGGTTGCTTAAGAATAAAAATAGTGTCGTTTTTGAATTTTGAATTCTAAAAATGATAGAATTGACACCTTGATCACTTTTGTGTTTTGAAAATAAACTGTTACATAAAATTTGGTTAAGCACATAAAGTGTGGCGCCAACTGATGGTCAACAGCTAATATTTCGGCATTTACTTGCTCGACTTGATGATAATTTTTTTGTTTGGTTTTACATTGAATGGAGAACATCAAAAACGTGGCAAAAAGTAACATACTACGGCTGCATATTTCTTGATAATTTGTTGTACGATTACGAAATGTCTTTAGATTATCTATTCAAAGCTTGAGCTCAGTTTCCAGTGCATCTATATCAAAATCACCCATCCAATTTAGTCTTAGTACTAACCTTTACCGATGGATCTTCTCCTCATGCTGCAGCCAAAGTTACCAATTTCATATCACAAAGCTGCCTTAAATTTGTGGAGCGGTCTCTGACTTTATTGGCCTTCCCAACACCAACAGCCATTTACCCCAGGCACTTACAATGATTTTTTCATTGCACTATTCTCAAACAACTGCAGCAACAATCTCTTTACAATCGGTCACATATCTCTTCTCTTCTCTGGCCTCTCTATTTACCAAATTATTTTGATTCTCCTTCTTCTGCTGAGCGGCAACGTTTATCCTAACTCTGGTCCTGTCTTTCCTTGCTCAATGTGTGCTGGAAATGTGACCAGGAAAGGTCGGTTAGTGCAATGCCACGCCTGCTCTAAATGGGTGCATCGTAAGGTCTCCTCCTCCAAGTTCAATGATCTAGGAAACTCTCATTCCTGGAGCTGTTCTCATTGCTGGGTGTCTGCTTCTCCCGAAGGTCTTACACCTATAACTCTGTGACTTTTTCTTTAGGGGCCACCAGCACGTACACCTCTCCTGCTGAATCTGTGCTATTTGGCTCCATTTGCCAACACAGCACTCCAAATACATCCTCACCTACAAAGATCCAACCCTCCTTCTGCCTATTTTTCTGCTCCTTTCTCTCTATCTCTCTCTCTCTCTCTGCACTTTTTCCCTCCTGAGTTTCTGGTTGCTCTTTTACACCTCCTGCTTTCTCTTCTTCTTCTAACTCGCTCAAAATTCTTCATTAAAACCCTAGAGGACTTCAAGCCAGAAGTGCTGGACAGCTCAACTTTATCTTGCTTCTTCCTGTAGATCTTATCTGTATCCACGACTCTACCCTTAACTTGATTTCCTTTTTCTGAATCACTGGATGCTCTTCTCTGCAGTGAGATCGTATTCACTTCTGGTCTGGCAATCGTTCTCCCGATGGCTTGCATGCCAGCAGTGATGTCATCATTTTCGTTAAACAAGCCCTATCCTTTTCTGAACACTCAACCTCCTCTCCTCTTTGCTTGATCCCTAATCTGATTACGTAGGGGTGAACATTTCATTAATTAACTGTTCCTCGCTCTCTTTTCTTAATGTTTATGCTTCTCCATGTTTGCTCTTCTTTGACAAATGGCAGAATTGACTCCTTTTCCTTATCCATTCTTTCTTCCTCCACAAAACTCTTCATCTTGAAAGATTTCAATTGCCATCACCCCATCTGAGACTGTCACGAATAAGGAAATTTGCCGTGCAAGAATTGTTTTCATGTTTGTGTAAAGCGTTGTGTTATTTGTTCGCTTGGATAACTAATTGAGAAAAAGACTTTTTTTTTCTAGCAATTGGAATTGTCGTAAACACGCCTCTATTACATCACAATCGTTTATGACATAATACGATTCCAGATTGTTCTAGTGATTCTAGTTTCTTCAAAGAATTTTGATAACTGCTTGAGAAAAAAGAGGAACCTTTTTTCGTCGCACGCGGATTGCTGTGCATGCCTTTTATTACGTCACAATCGTTATTACGACAGAGTAAAATTCCAGGTTGATCTAGAGATTCTAGCTTCTTCGAAGAACTTCGATGAACGATTACATAACTGGAAATGTTTTTTTTTCTTTTTTCACCTGATTTCGTTCTAGCGTTTTCTAGATTGTTTTTTGTCGATTGATATATACGGCAACGGGATTTTTTTTGGTCAGAGAGGGGAAAGAGAAGAGAGAGCGTAGAGTGGGGAGAAAAAAGAGTGATTAATTAATGGATTAAGGAAGGGCTATTGTTTGTTTGCGATAATTTATTGTGGATTTTGTTGACGTGGAAAATATTGAACAGTTATTAGTGAAATTAATTTTGGCAGTTTTCTGATCGTGTGGTAAAGTGAGTGGTTTTGAGATTGTTGAGCGAAGAAGTTTGAAGTCGTGAAGTACTATTTCTGTGAATACATTATTCTGTTATTAAAGTGGTTTGAGATGTTTTTCTATTGGAAGCCAATCTTTTCCAAGTTTTATTAAGTTGCAGTCAGACCTAATTATCCGAGCGATTATCATACATCGCCTCAATTTTAAAACAAATTTAAGATTGAGATAGAACCGAAAAGTTCTATTCTTAATATTATCTCTATATTAAAACGCAACAGAGACTTAGAAAAAGCTTCTGACCCCGTGGAGAGGAAGTATTTAATTGGGTGATCTTTTTTGACCTCTCCTCTCCTCAATAACCCCTGCACTCTTCTACTCTTTTTTATTGCTCCTCCCCTGAAATCTCCTTTGCTCCTTTCTCTCTCCTTGTCCTTGGGGATAGTTCAAAACTTGAGCTCTGATCATCTCCAAACGTTACTAACTGTCTCACTTTCTTTTCTATTCTGCCCCAAAGAAGGGGCCCGTCATTGTCCTTCTGCAGAGGAATACTCTCTTTGTCTGCTGCTGCGCTCTTTATCCTTTTGGCACTGAATGCGGCCAAGTCTTCAATTGCTTTCAGCCGTGTTCAAAACCAACCCCAAGCCTGGTTTTTGTTCCAAAGTGGAAGAAGCGGTAAGGGAGATGCAACGCTTTTACTTCGGCTCACAGAAGTCATGAGGAGCGCCAAGCTGTCATCTCAGCTCCTCCACATACCTCTTGTGTCATTTCCAAATGCAAAAGCTAACAGATGGCACAATACATGTTCAACTCTACCTACCAAATCAGTCTAATCTATCCTTTACTCTGACACTGATTCTACTTATTCCTCCTCCTCCAACTTTCACAACTCTTACATCTCTGGCATTAAATGAGGCCAAATCTTTCATTTCTTTCCACTACATCAAACGCTAATTGCAAGCCTGGTTCATTCATTCAGGCGTATGAGCTCATGCTCGGTTTGCATGTCTTTCGTCAGACTGGGCCACCACGACGGGTAGACTGCTTGGCCCCACCATCTGTCTGCCACATAAAGACGGAGGCATCCCGTTAAGTGCCCTGCCCAAGGACACAACAAGCAAGCTTGCCGGCTTGTTCTCCACACTATCCCTTATGTGCTGAGCGCCAAGCAGGGAAGCTGTGAATACCATTTTTTAAAGTCTTTTGGTATGACTCGACAAGGGGAATGAACCCCAAGTCTACCGACTGCAAAGCGGATGCTCTCACCACTACACCATCGCGCCGGTGCAAGCCTGGTGTTTCCATGAAGAGAAAAAAGCAGAAGGAAAGGATAGAAGGCTTTAGTTGCTACTTGTAGAAGTGAATATCGTCAGGCTTACATCTCTGCCTCTTGACATGTCTCGTTTGTGATCGCCAAAGCAAAGGAGAAGCATGGCAGAATACACGCTCGTTTGTCATATCCACAATCTGATCATAAATCAATCTATTTTCTCCTCCATTGACCCAGGTTCTTCTTCCTCATGTTCCTCCTCTCGGAACTTACCCAATTGCTCTTCTCTCAAGGAGTTGGCTTCAATCTTTGCCGACTACCTAAGATCTCACTTTTCCGTCTCCAACCAAAGGCCTTGCATAGTGAGCCAGAGGCTACCTGTGCAAGCTCAGCCGAGCCAAGAGCCCTGAAAAGTCTCATTTCTCTTTCTGCTCTCCCTTTCCTTCTGCTGAATGTTTTTCAGCCGCTAGAAACCTCTCCTCATCCACTGCCACCAGCCCACATAAAGTTGTCTACCCCATGCTAAAGCACCTCCTTTGCTTTGGCATGGATTTTTCATTTTATATTTTTAATCTTTCCTGCTCTTTGCATTCCATTCCTTCCATCTAAAGCAGGGGTGTCCAAACTTTTTTCATGAAGTGCCACATTGCTAGCATTTTAAAGACCCGCAAGCAGAGTTACCTCAAAGTAAGTGGGAACCAATGGTCAGTAACGTTGGAGAACGCATTAAATTGCCCAAAAGTTAACTCTTTTGCTCCCGCGTGAATAGCGAAAAAAAATGTCCGTAAGGTGGCAGCGCGAAAAACTGTCATAATCAATCATAATTATGTACCTCAAGTTTGTTTGTAAATCATTACTCAGCTGTCTACTTCTACATTAAGTGTGATATATCGTTGAAATCTACATTTCTTGAGGATTTCAAATACAAAAAAAAAACTTTGTTTTGAATATGCAAATTTTATGCAAATGAACCCCCCCAACTGGGGGGTAGTTGTCTTCAAAATTAAAGAGGTACCCTCACCTCAAAGATCACTACAGATTTTATTTTCTACCAATTTTTTTAGAAATGGTCGCAAAATGATGCTAAGGAAATAAGCTTTCAAGGTACATCAGTCAAAACTTACCTAAAAGCCTAGGTTTTCTACAATTTGCAATTTTCTGAGGCACATGACCTTTTTTATGACCGGTACCGACCAGTACCAAATTTTGGGAGTCAAATTCAGTACCTAAAATATGATCAGTTATTATCTGCTAGAGGTTCGCCTAAACCATGTAACATTATGAATTTTTGAACAGGGAATTTCTTCAAGATTCAGAAAATATCAAGTTTAAATACAATATGCTGTCACTGATAATAAAACAGCCGCTTGTTTACACCCTTCCCATTTCTTGAAAAACAAGGGGGATACAGCAAACTTTGATTTAGAGAAGCCAAACTTCTGTCAGCTTTTTAAACTTGTATTTCGCTTCTTGTCTCACTGGAAATTTGATACAAAATGACGACTTTATTGGTGAAACATTTGTAATTTATTTTTTGTTTTTATAGGGTGTAGTTTTTGTAAAAATTATAATTTAGTGAAGGTAGGTCAAAACATTTTGGGGGGTTTTGAACTGACATGATGTACAGTACTCATTTTTGATCAGTAAATATCATATACCACTTAGTCTAAACTATTTAAAGCTATATATTGCTGGAAAGCAAATTTCCTAAGCTTTCAAATGAGACTGGTATTTAGCAACATATCATATTTTTTACGCACTAAATTTACTTTTATCTACTTACCACTCAAATTTGTTTGGGGGGGGGTTTGAGACCCCTAAAAAATTTGGAAAATTAAAACAGTAAAATTTATTATTATCGCTTGAAATTTTGTCAAATGATGCCCCAAAAGAGTGGTTTTCAGACTGTGTCAATGATAAAGGGTTTGGTGTTGTGGTAAAGATGTAATCTCAATTTGATTTTAGCGTAGTTGGCACGTGCTGAGAATTTGGCCGATTTTGTCGTCTGCAACTGGGTTGTTGGTCATTTTAACCCTTTTTGGGTATAAAAATCCAAGAAGTAGGGCACAAATTATACATTTTGCGATGCGTGAGTAAATAAGCGTGATCTTTTGAAAATTTTATGAAAATTGGATGAAAAATAAAGTCACAAATCGATTTTTTATTAAACTAATTTTGTAACTCAATTTAAAAAAATTTGAGGGAAACACTGAAAACACGAGATCATCAATCGATGATCGCGGGAGCGAAAGAGTTAAGAAATCTTCAAAAAAAAAGGTCATCACCCCCTCTCACTGTCACAAATTATTCTTTACGTGCTATAAATTTGTTTTGTGTATTGTGAAAAGGGCTCAGCTGGCCAGATAAAAAGTTTCCACAAGCCAAATAAAAAGCCTCTACAGGCCGGGTTTGGACACCCCTGATCTAAAGGCTCTCAAACGATTCTTGCTACGAATAACTTCTACAAGACTTTTGACTCTATCTGGCATTCTGCTCATTTTCACAAACTTGTTTTGACTGACCTCCCTATCTGCTTCACTCGTTGGACTCAATCTTTCCTTTTTGATAGGGGTGTTTTTCAAAATCACAAAACTCTCTCTTTGAGTCTGTTGAGGGGTTCCACAAAAATATATTCTTGGTCCAGCACTTTAATCTCTTTTCATCAATGACCTTCCTGCTTCTCTGCTTCTTCCGTCAGCACTCTCCTTATTCTGACAATTTGGCCATTTGGTCCTCCTCTTTTTCGATCCCTGCTGGAGGTTAGACAAGGAACTATGAGTCGACTGGAGCGTTAATCTGAGTATTGATGTCTTTCTCTCAATCTGAGCAAACATACAAGTTTCTTCTTCTTGGTTGATCTCTATCAAGCCAATCTCCAGCCCCACTCCTTTCATTAAATTCCACCTCTGCTTCAATTTCATTACAACTTTTTTTGGATCACGTTCGACAGCACTCTTTCCTTTTCTGCACATGTATCTTTGCTAAAGCAAAGTTCTTCCTTCGTCTTAAGGCCTTAAACTGTGTCTATTCTTCTTTGTGGGCTTTCATTAAAGAGTACTTTTCTATTTTGTACAAAGCTTTTCTTCAACCCCTTCTCACTTACGCTTCAACCAGATGGTTTCCAGTTTTTAGCATCTTCAATGGAACGCATTTACCAAACGGTTAGTGGCACCATCACCAGCGGCCCCTAGTCTTCTTTTATTCCACTTTACCTCTCTAAGGCGTATTTACCTTTCCAACAACTCATTTTGACTCAGTCATTTTATGAGCAGGCCTTTGTCTTCCAACCACCCTACCGATTTCAGGTTTGGCCGGACTTAGAGTGACACTAACACTCTCCAGATCTGCTTGGAGAGCTTTTGCGTCCACTCACCTACTCATGCTTCCTCCTACTTCTCCTAGAGAGGATTTTTTTTGCTTGCCATTCCTCTCCTCCCTGGAACCCGCCTTCCTTCAGTGTGGAGTTTACCCTTATCACTCCATGCTCTCGCTCTAACCCTCCTCTCTCCTGCCAAGTTATGGTTTCACTCACCTTGACTCTCTCCCATCTTAAGATCTGGTGATCTGCACCGTTTCTTTTCCTTTTGGCAAAAGCAGCTCTGGCATCTTTCCCAACAGCCCACTTTGCAGTGCTAAGGCCACTCTTTCCTTTTCAGCAGGCTCAATTTGTTCAAGTTTTTACACTGAAGCTGCTCCATTCTGCATGCTAGTCTCGGTAACACCAACATATCTGCCATTTCGTCTCTCAGGCTTTTGCTCGGTTTTTGGCACACTCTTTCTTCTCCATCTTTCCTTTTACCTTATACTCGCTGGCATATCTGACAATTTTCTTTGCTCCTGCATCACTATCAGGCTGCAGTGGATCCGGACACTCATTTCAACGAGGCAATGTCATGGTTAATGAGTTGGCCAGGAGCATTACTTGTTCCCTCTGCAGTCCCTTATAGTCTCTCCTCTCACCTATTGTATACATTCGTCTCTTCTCATGGTCTGAAAGCGTACTATGTTTGACACACAGATTCTCACAGTGAATACTAAGGCACTTGTGCTTCCTTGTCACGTTTGCTGTGTCCTCTCTTGTCTTCGCTGCAGTGGACATAGCCTTCTGTTAAGCTCTTTTCTCTATAGAATTGGCAGAATCAAAAATTCTTTGTACAGCATCTGCGGTCATTCAACTAGCACACCTCTTATTGCATTTTGCTCTGTCCTGCTAAGATTTCTTTGGCAGCTCTTTCTCTTTCCACAACCTCTGGTTGAGGTGCAGAGAAATTGCCCGGCTTCTGGGGCTCCATATTCTTCTGCCATGATTTTTTAAAAGGGATCAGGTAACAACAGCAACACCAACAAAAAGATGCCACTAAGAGTCTTGATCAAATCTTAATTTAGTTTGTTGTTTATAAAGTCAAACTAACCTCCATATACCGCATTGTGAAAAACTGCTAAGGTAATGTAAGCTTTGAATTCTCAGATCCATTGCCATATCTGCGCAGAATTCTTTTCCACTGTGGTAACGCAGGAGATTCAAACTAAAACTTATGTGATTTCCTATCAATTGTTTACAAAAAGCCCTTGCAATTACACAATTTGCAGGCTTTTTCAAAACGTGTTCGCTGGGCATTGCATTAAGTGCACTCATGCCATAACTATTAGCACCAGTAGCTAGCAATTTAGTGGCAGCAAAATTTCTTTACTCACATGATGATTTTGACTAGTTCTGATGCATTAAATTTATCCCTTTGATGCTCTCCAATAAAATCTCCATGAATGGTAAAGTCAACCCACCACATACGAAATTGTTCTCTTCCACTTATGTTTTTTGTCTCATCAATCACAATTGCAAACACCCAGATTTTATTCTTCCAGTACAACTTTCAAATAATTGCAATACAACTTTCTTCGTCAATTTCACGCATCATATATTTGCTGTCCTGTAATAGCGTTTTTAGTCCATGGCAGTGCATGCTAGGATACTGCAAAAATGGTCAAAAATTTCCTTCTTCTTCATTGCATTTCATTTTAGTAGTATGCCTTGCCTGGTTGAAACCCTGATGACTTTCAAACTTCTTCCAGAGTTTGCAGCTCTTAGTAACTTGTGTGCAATCTTGATGTTTGTTTAACAACGTCTCTGTAAAAGCTACATTTGGATTGCTTCCAATTGACAATTCGTAGTGTCATTTTCCATCACATGAACTATTTTCATGTTGTCTAAACTTAAGGAGAGCATCTTTTCATTTTCGAAACTCTTTTTACTGAATGCTGCGTCACCACGATTACAAAGAATAGTCAGTTTTGCATGAACAGCTTTCAAGCAGGTGAAGCAAAATACTTTATAAGTACTACTGTACATAACAACTATAGCCAAGGACATTTTTCTCCCAGTTAGGAAAGAAACATCTTGTCTTTGATCCAAACGTTTTTGCTTTCTACACCAAAATTTTGGTCATAATTTTTGAGTGACATTGCAGCATGGTAGTGTATTTGAGTAACCAAAAGGTAAATGGCAAAGACATAGAATCATTACTGAAGACGTTGATGCTTCCGTATCATCAGAACTGAATAACATAAAGTTGATATTGTAATAGGGCTGTCTAAAAGCTAGTCTCTCTGATGACAAACTAGACTACCTAACTCGAAGTCATACTAATCTTTAAATGAGTCTCAGTGGTACACATGTCCTGCTGAGATTTTGTATTTAAAGTGACACATGCAAAAACATAAAAACGTTCAAATTTTTAATTTAAATTTGGCTAGTAAGTAACTGCCAGCCTAATGACAAATAGAAGGACGGCAAGTAGACTGTACGATAAAAACTAAGTAAATGTGTCGGCTAAGTTAGTTACTGCAGGTTGAGTTTTATCTGCCAAAGTTATATATTTATTCCAGTTAAGTTTCAACTTTCTATGAACTTCTATGAAAAAGCACTGACCAATGTCAGCTCTTCATTTGTTTAACTAAACCTTCTCGATTAAAGTTCACGGTTGTGAAGGTCCTCCTCAGCTAATTCGCAATTTATATACCAGTAACCTAAATGCCTGCCTTAATTTTCAAATTACACTAAATAAACTTTGAAACTCATCAAGTTAATCCTAATCTGCAGTCTATAAGCGTACAATTTAATAAACTTGCAAATTTTCAAATAATTGTGGTAATACTACTGGTACTTGAGCTTAAATCAAGAGTATGGCCTGTATTAGATGTTTCATTGCAATCTTTTTCTTTCCATTTGCCTTTTTACTGTTTAGAAGTAGGTTTTTCCGAACTGACTGCACTTCAAATGACTATTCGGAAAAAACCAATACAATATCTTCCATTTTCTTTTAGAGTATTCAAACAAATTCAACCGTAATTCTAGCAAAACGATATCAATGGTTATGCAAACTAACTGGGGATGAAATCCAAAGTTGACACATCCATTTTAGCAAAAGGTAGTTAATAACAGCAATGCAAAAAACAATAAAGTTTAAAAATTAAGTTGGTCATCTCTGCTATGCTCTAAGTCATTTAACTTACAAATAGGTTAATATTAACAGTAAGCTAATAAGCTAGGGCCCCCAAGGTTGCCCCACAAAAATAGCGGTAAGCCTGAACTCTCCCGGTTCTTCTATCTATGAATATGACCAATATTAATTAATGGTCACTTTCAGTACTGAATTTAGGAACGCAGGGACTTGAGCCAAGATTTCATAAAGGACCAGTCAAATGCTCAAGGTATATCAGCCAGTTACTCTAGTTGAACTGTAGCGCATGAGGTGAAAACCTCAACGATAATCGTTCTCTCATTTTAGCTGCACAGCTTGGATACTTTCTGTTTTGCTGAGCCATTTTAGGCCTGTATCAGTATTGTATGCTTAAATTTAGCAAAAGCTGCATGGTTAAGACACTTTCTACAGATGCATTTAAATTAATTGATCTTTAGCAACAATTTTCTCTGTTTAACACCGGCTGAGTAATCTGTGAGTTTGTGGATACCATCAAAAAATTCTGGTTTTCATCAACTAATCATTGGGTGGTTGCTGGGGATTCTTAATAATGACATCAAAGAAATCCCAATACACAGCCTCGTTTTTAACATTTTCAGTCTCATAAATTATATACCTACGTATGTTTTGAGTTTAGTGCCTTCAACTTTGATGCTTTGAGATGATATAAAAGGTAATTATGATATGTTCTTTTCTAAAAACTCATAAAGTTTTACGATAATTTGTAAAACCATGAAGTGGGTCTGACAAAAAGTGGGTCATCAAGGTAAGTGGCTCACTTGCTTTACCCTAAATCCATCTCTAGTCCTATCATTATGTTATTAAACAATATAAAGCTTTGTTCAGTTTTTTCACTTTTTGGCTGCTAAATATCAATTAGTTTAAACGCACATGTAGAAGGTGTTTTAATCATGCAGCTCATACAAAAATTAAGCATACAATATTGATGCAGGGTATTTTGTAACCAATATCATTTTACCATTGGAATCTATTTTGCTGTTGAACGTTTGTAATTGATCAATTTCAATGACATATAAAAAATGTAAGTTTGATCAATTGTGATTGGTCTACCACTACAACATACTAAAGATATGAGTGAAAAAAATTTAGTCATTAGTGTATAGTCCTCCTTTTGTTTACAGTAGCAAATGCGCCTATTTAAAGACACAGAAACGTTCAATGGGAAAATATATTCCAAAGGTAAAATGAAATCAGCAGCAAAATAGCCACTTTCAATATTTTAACACTGAAGTACATGCCTTTTAAAATAGTACTGTGCTACCTCAAACATTCAGTAATAAATCTTATACAGTAGGTTTTTGATACAAGTGTGCCAAAAAGATATACTAGTAGGTAAAGAATATGGTACTATTTTTTGTTGTGCTATTATTTGGCACGTCATTATTCTTATCCCCACTTTAAGCTTGGCTTATAGCATAGTGTAATTCTATGTTTGATGCATCAAAAAATACAATAAGCTTACCTATAGTTACAAAGTTTGATAAAACTTTGTATAATAATTAGAAATCACGCAGTGAGCTGCTAAACAAGTTCAAGGTGTCAACACCAGAAGTTCCCAAACTGGGGACTGCAGACCCCTAGGGATCTGTGACGACTGCACAAGGGATCTGCAATGACAAAGTGACGTCTGCACAAGGGTCTGTGACGACTGCACAAAATCTAACTACAAAGTGCAGAAAATTCATTTCAACAAAGTTATGAATGTTAGCTCTAGCCTGATGATGAAATGGACCGCGAGTGACACAATTGCGACAGCATTAAAAGCGTAGACTTTTTTTTTGGAGGACACCTTCAAATAGCCCCCAGAATTGATGAATTGCACAAAGTGAAGCCAGCCCAACCATCACATTGATAAATAAAATTTGTTTAAATTCTAATTGCTATTATCGAGGTCTGCAAAAAAGCAGATTTACAAAAAAAAGTCTGCAAAACAAAAAGTTTGGAAAACCCTGGTCTACACTACGATTTACTGCTCCTGCACTATAAATGGTATTTCCAATTTGTTACTGTAGGGGTACTTTTCTTCATGCTTAATTGGTTCTTCTGTACATACTCATTTTTCAAAGCATTATTCATTATTGCAATAGCAAAATTTTGACTTTGAGAGTTTTTAGGGTTCTAAATTTAATGCTCACATCCAGCAATATTTCAATGAGAAAATGGTTTAATCAATTTATGGTCATAAGCAATTACCATAGTGCTTGAGGTGTCAAATATATAAAAATGCAAAACCCAATAGTTATGATGACTTAATGCTCAAAACCTCTTGTAATTGTCTCAACAAATTTTTTGGCACCTTATTTATCCAATTGTAACGCGCCATTGAAAGTACACTGCACAAATTGACAATAAAATTAATCTAAGCTGCCCTTGTCAGTATACCATTTCTACAACTACAAAATAAGAGTTCTGTAACTTATGACTTACTTGTAAAATTCATCTAAAAAGGTGCAAAAGTGTTAAATGTTTATAACTTTACTAAAGGTTTGATCTATGCTGTAATATCATCATCAATGATAATGTCTATCTCAACCTGTGCATTAAAATCTTTATGTTACAATGCAATACCATAGTTCAAACTTCGTAGCAGAGCAGTTGGAATGTTTGCTTCTGTAGCTTGCAGACTAGGTTTGATTCTCACTTGCACTGAACTGCTATGAAAAAAATTACTACCGGTAACTGTCCTTGAACTCATGAGAAAGCAGAAAATTATGTAAACAGCAATTTACAATTTGATAAATAATGCAATAATTAAATTGATATATTTTTTAAACTCCAACATGTATTTTGCCCATCATCCAAAACTGACTTTGGAATGACCTAGTTTAAGTGTAAATGCCGAATCAAATTATTGACATATGATTTTACTTGTTAGTGCGTGAGTGATCAAATTATTTGTGCTGCACACCAAAAGTCAAACATTCTGAATCTGAAGATAGCCTACAAATGAGAGATTTAAGCACAATGTAAGCAAATTTACTAAGAACCAAGATGTGCCAGAGCAAAACATTTTCATGCAGATTGGGCTTTATTTTGCAGTTTTTTAAAAGCAAAAGCTGTTTAATGGCATTAAAACTTAGCATATCATAATTGACAAAATTAAGTAAACTACCAAAACAATTTGTAAAAGACAATAAACTTTGCTGAATGCCTTTAGTCAGCAAAATCAAAAGTCAATAAATGCAAAATTGTAACAGAATATTTTATTGGAGGAAAGCTGATAATGCTAAACTCTGCCCTAAGTAGAGGCTATTAAGATAGGCAACTTTTGCCAACAAGTATGCCTAGAATCTTTTAAAAAGATTAATCTTTACATAAATGAAGCTGATTTTTTTGCTTTGTTTTTTCAGATCAATGAATGGGGCATGGCATGACGCCTCACCTAAACATGCAGATATGTCCACTAAATTTATGGACCTAGCAACTCTTACTTAAATTACACGTTGGTTGAAAACTAATACAATGCAAAAAAGATTTGTGCAAGCATGTTTAATCGTACAGAAATTATCCTTTTTGCCTTTCTTGTAAGCCTTGTTTGCTCCCAAGGTCAGTGCATACCTTAATTTAAGAACAAGTGCTTTAAGCGTTTGTTAATGATGAGCAGCAACCATGCACACATATTTGTGGACATGCTTAAGCAGCAGCAGTAGCAGCATGCAAGTTTAAATTGATTGATTGTATTAAAAGATGAACTATTTTAATACGATGAACTGAAGAAAACGACAGCATGGCTGTTAAATCAAGGCTTTTTTCTAGCAGTGAGCAACAATATAAATAGTATTGTCATTCAGGGATCCTAGTGAGATTTTTTGCATTTTCCAAGAATTGGCCATGAAAAATTTCAAGCTATTTAGATAAAGTAAAAGTAACAAAATTTTTGTAAATACATGAAGGATATTATAAAGAAAAAAGAGGTAAAATAATGACAAAATAGTTTTGGTGAAGATATAAATTGTAAATGAAAAACTATCTATCATAGAAACCACACAAGTTAGTGTGATACAAATATGTTTACCAGACACAATGCATGGCCAAGGCGCCACTGCCACATCAAGAAACTAGCAAGACCAGTGTTACCAATTCTGCTCAAAAAAACACCATATTGGTTAACAATTTTATGATAGTATTAATATCATTTCTTTCCAAATTACCATCATAAATTTGTTTGTTGATCTAGCTGGTTTTTGATAGTGAAATTAACAATTTAAAGTTGTTATTTATATGTAATTGTATTTGAAATTCCAAGATTTTGACCTTTTTTTTAAGCTACTTTCCAAGATTCCAAGGCTAAAGCTTGGAAAAAATCCCAATGATTCCTATTACCATTAATGTCAGTTTCAATCTTGTTAACATCAGACAATTTACTTTCTTTAACATCAGAAATTTTCAGTTATGTTTTCTTACAAGCTTCAAAAGTTGAAAACAGATTAAACAAATTTGTTCAGTTTTTGATATTACTCCAAATTGCTCACATCTTTACAACATCTTCAGGGCAACAATAAACCACAAAAATTTAGATTTGGCCAGGTAGAAAAAATTCCTACAAAACTGTAAAATTACTAAAATACAAAATATGGAAATTCATATTAATATACTAACAACACTAAATTACAGATTGACAGAAATTAAAAATGTTGAATCACTGTGTAGTAAAACCATTAAAAATATAAGAAAAAGATGTAAAATTCACTGTTTTAAAAATAAATGAATAGCAAAAATTCATAGACCTACTAAAACGTGGCATTATGCAAATTCATTCCAAATGCAAATACTGAATAGTGGAAGTAAAAAAAATTATTTACTGGTACTAAAAAAGACTCATAGTGCAGAAAACAAAAATTTGTAAGTTTATGAAAACTAGCAGGGTAACCACCAATTGGGTAAAATTAACAACGTTAATTTAATTGAGTTAAATTTCCACCGTTCTATATTTTAGTGTGGTGCTATTCTGACATGCTGTCCATAATCTTGTTACTTTTTCATCCGGCTGTTATAATGCTCTCTTAGGATGTGGCTACTTTGTTGGTGATGGCATTTTACCTTGAAGAATATTTTGCTGTTATTATTCATATGTATTTTAATGGTCATATTTGCTTCAATTTTGGTAGTGATGCTGTGGTGTAGTTAATACAGAAATGTAGCTCCCTTCAATTGCAAAGGTCACTGGTTCAAATTTTGCTAGCAGGCTAGTTAGACGAAGGCAATGCATACTGAGTAGGGTCCAGTATGTGAATAGACAGGGTAGTGTACAGTGATGGGAAAAGTGTGCACTGTGGGGATGTGTCCACTGCAGGTGCAATTTTTCTTTAATTTATCATACAAACTGACCAATCAGAAATGACCAAAAGTCACATAGATAATACATAACTAAAATTAACCGATTGCAAATGTCTGATGGCAAAATAGTTTCCAACGGTAAAATGCCATTTTAGCAAAATAGCCATTGCCTTACTTTTATCCTCTGGTTACATGATAACCTTTCTTCCTAATTACAATATACATCAACAGCTTTATACCCACATTAATGTTAGCCTGTAAGTACTGCTAATGCAGAGCATTTTTCCTGCCATAAAACTCTTAAACCGTTAAAATGTAAAAGCATAGATATCAAACGAGCATTGATTATGACATACAATATTACCAGCTCACAATCCTGCTGACCTTGTGCTGGAAAATATTAATTAAAACACAGAATTATATTTTGCAATGCAGAAATAATCTACTAGAATTTCGGAAATGGAGATTGTTTAAGTAGTTGATCTATGCCACATAATTAATACTTCAGTTTAAAAAGATAAACTGAACTATTTGTAATTATTCTTTTGGTCAGATTTGTGCACATAACAGTTTGTCAACACGCTACCTACGATACAACAAGTAAAAGCGCATAGGCAAATCCTCTCCTTTCAGTTTTACACATAATTTAACATCTCGTCTATGGGACAAGCACCACATGATGTGTTCAACATATCCAAACTGGCAATGCTGACTGACTGACTGGCTCACTACAATTTTGAATGATCAAAGACAAAACAAAAAGCGTGTGTAATAGGGAATTTCCCTAAAACGTTTGATTAAATGTCTGATAACAACCACGTTGTAGTGTTTACATTACCTAATCTAAAAACTCGGTAGGAAGGTTGCACACATGTGATCAAACGTCAGCAAAATGCGCTTACAAAAGAAGTGGCTGACCACCTTCAGTGTTTCTGCATGAAGTGAAGAAGAGTGATATCGTTTTTTGCAAATTATAAGGTAACCAAAAAAGTTCTGTCCGTTTTTATATGAAAAAAAAGAAAAACTTTTAACAGTATATGTAACTTATTTTTAGTCTTCAAAGTAGTTGCCGTCGGCATCCAGCACCTTCTGCCAACCTGTCTTACCTAGTGTACGCCTTACCAAGGCGGTGCAGGTGAAGTCTAACTGTTTTATTAGAGACGTTGAATTGTCTTGCAAGTTCACCACACGTTAGACTACTGTCCTCTTTAATGGCCGCCTTCAGGGCTCTGTCATTCAAGACCTGTGGTCGTCCACAGCGAGGCTCATCACGGAGGGACAAATCTCCCGACTTGAATTGCGAAACCAACGCCATGCAGTTCGTTCATTCACAGCACTATCCCCAGACGCTTGAGGTATGTGGCGACTTTAACCGACGCGATGGCGTAGTGGTTAGAGCGTTCGCTTCGCAGTCGGTAGACTAGGGGTTCATTCCCCTTGTTGAGTCATACCAAAAGACTTTAAAAAATGGCATCTGCAGCTTCCCTGTTTGGCGTTCGGCATTTAGGGGAGGTTGTGGAGAACAAGCCGGCAAGTTCGCTTGTTGTGTCCTTGGGCAAGGCACTCAACAGGACGCCCCACCTTTATGTGGAAGACAGGTGGCCCATAAACCTCGAAAAAGGCAACTACCAAGCGAGTGCGGACTTACCGTCCAAAGTATAGCGATACAATTCGCTTTCTCGTGAATGGAGGATAAATATGGCAAATAAAACAAAAAACAAAAGACTTGATGCAGCAGCTCATAAACCCTCTATGAAGTCGTACAGCAAACAGCTTCGAACGAGATCTTTTGACCTTTCCATCCTTCTCCACAGTAGGCCGGCTCGTAACTGTGGGCCAGGTATGGTGCGCGCATTTTTATAACGTCTGATGTTCCTACTTTCGGCTGTCCGAATTTGAAAACAATTGCTACACGTATTGCGTACCGTAATTATTTCAACTTCATTTAATGGCTTTCCGAAAAGCGGACAGAACTTTTTTGGGTACCTTGTAAATGGATAAACGTGACAGTGGTTAAATAACGTTGAATATGTTGTTTTACTGATGTTATGGAATGAATCTAAGTCAAAGTAAAGTAAGAGTTGTTTAGGTTTGCTTGTTATTGCTACTACTTAGGCTAATTTCAAGGGATAAGCATGCAGGCATATTTGTAGCCAGTTTCTGTTAAGGTTTGATATTCGGTTAATCAGCGTGTTTAGACACACTGGGTTTAAGTTATTGGGAAGGTTGTACGCACGTGATCAAACGTCATCAAAACGCGCTTTCAAAAAAAGTCGCTGACCACATTCAGTATTTTTGCATTGAATTGAATAGGAGTGATATCGTGTTTTGCAAATCAAATCGATATACTGGAGAGTTGTTGAATGAACGTTTAACATGTTGTTTTACTGATGTTAAGGAATGAATCTCACGTCAAAGTAAGGTAAGAGGTGCTGAAGTTTGCTTGTTATTGCCAGTCCCGTAGCACTCCAACTTCGGCCCCCCCCCCAAAGTAAGCGCAAGAGCCCCTGCGCACAGGTCATATCACTTTAGAGGTGTAAAATTGAAAAGCTGCATTAAGAAAATACACCACAATTTGTACATAAGTAAACAGGCTAATGTCAGAATAAAGCATGCCGATACCGAAGGTGCAAGTCATAAAAAATTCGGCACCGATGCCAGAGTTCAGTAGGACATTTATGCAGACACTGCGAAACGAAAGCAATGACACTGAAAAACATGAAAAAGTTATAAAAACACAGTATCATTTAAATAGTCTGGAGCGAACCTTTTTGTTCGCAAATGCTGTTATGACATTGTCATAATCAAGAGATCGGGCGCAGTCATTTTCGATTGACAACATGGCTAATGAAGATAGTCTACTGTCTGTCATAGACGTTCTATTAAAAGTTTTGATCAGTTTCAATTTGCTCAAGCTTCTTTCAGCGCTGGCAACAGTCACGGGGCAAGTTAGTAAGATTCGAAGTGCGATGTACACATTCGGATACAATTCAAATAAATGAGTCTTTAGAAGATAGTTCAGAAAGTCTTGAGCCGTATTGAGATTGCGTTTTTTTTGTAAAATTAAAACAAGCGCTCATTTCATCAGAATCAATGTCACCGAACTTTTTTTGGAACTCTTTACAGCAAGTAAGAAGAGCATTTTCTTGTTGCACAAGCAAAAGTTTGTCTCGTGTGTACAAAAACGAAAAGGCGGAAGAAACCTCACGTAACAAATTAAAGCGCTCCTTTATTGACATAATAGCCTGGTCTACTAATGGATAGAAAAAGTTGCTTTTAAATTTCAGTTCAGGAGTAGCTCGTTGTTCCTCTTCACCTTGGTAATCAAACAATCTTCTTTTCTTTCCACTTCTTGACGGAGGAAAAGAAGGATCAATATCCAATTCCTGTGCTATTTCAACAGCAGATGTTGCGGCACTGTCATAACCCGTTGTGCGATAGTTTTGCAAAAACTTTTCAGTTGCCTGGATTTCCGTTTCCATTGTATGAAGGGAGACTCCATACGATTGAAGAATCTTGCTTGCTTTATTGACTTGGAATAGGATATCATACCAAATAAACACCGACAAAAGAAAACTCCATTTTGATAAATGAGCTATCAACGATTTTGTTTCTGAGACAGCTCTTCCATCTTTTCTTTCTATGGAAATGGCTTCCAAGTCTTTCAGTGCCAGCAACAGCTCTTTTAAATTGTATCGAAGAGGTTTGATGCATTTAATTCTGCTTTCCCAACGAGTATCAGATTGTGACTTTATGGACAGCTCCACATGTTTCTTCAAAATTTCCCAACGCTGAGCAGAGGAAGAAAACAGCACATACAACCTTGTAAGTACTCCAAAAAATGTCAATGCTTCCGTCGATCAATTAGCACTGTCAACAACAACTAAGTTAAGGGTATGGTTTGCACAGGGCACGTAAACAGCTTTGGGATTGATGTCTAGCATTCTTGCTTGGACCCCAGAATGTTTTCCTTTCATGTTAGCACCATTATCATATGACTGACCTCGACAATCAGACAATTCGAGTTGCAGTTCGGTCGCTTTTTCTAAGAAAGCGTCCAACAAGCCTTTCCCAGTACTGTCACTTATTCTCAAGTAGCCAAAAAATGTTTCTTTAACAGCAGCTTCTTCATTACATAGTACATAACGGAGAATGACAGACATTTGTTCATGATGTGACATATCTGGAGTGCAGTCCAAAATTATAGAAAAATATTTTGCCAATTTCAATTGCTGTAAATTTTCTTTTTCAACTTCTGTCGCTAGCAATTCAATTAGTTCATTTTGTATGGTAGGACTCAAATAGTGATCTTTAGTGTTTTTATTCTTGATTCTGTCTTGAAGCTCTTTTAGGATCGGATCTCTTCTTGCCAAAAGCTCAAATATACCCAGAAAATTTCCATTGTGAGGAGATCCTAAGACTTCTTCAGATCCTCTAAAAGCAAGATTCCTTTCCGATAGAAACAAGGCAATGTCGATAAGTCTCTCTAAAACATTTCTCCAAAAACGTCTTTCATTGAAAAAAATATTCATCTCGCGTTTGTCGATAGTGGATGAATTTCTTATCCCTTCAGCCAGCAACATCCATTGACTGCAGCGTTCTTGGTGGGAAATGCCGTTTTCATGGTCTTTCAGTTTTTTCGAAAAACCCTCCCATGTATTTATACCACTACAAAAGGGGCTTAGTGTTTTTCCAAATAGCTTACAACAAAAGCAAAAAACTTGATCTGATTCCCCGGAATAAACTAGCCACGACCGTGAAACACTTTCACCATTAGGTAACACACGTTTATAATGGTTGGAGGAAAAACGTCGCCTTGGAGTTGTGTTATTATATGGAAAATTCATTATTAGTTGATGTGGTCCACGCTTTACTATATCACATCGTTGAGCATCAGAAATACTTTCAGGCCATTTACATGGGTCATCAGGGATAGGGGTAAATTGAGATTCAGTTATTTTTGATATTGAAGATTGCGTATTGGCAGGTAAATCACAACTTACATTTTCTGGAAATTCACAATCACTTTGATGCTGATCGTCATAGTCTTCTTTTTCTTGTACACTATAGTTTTCTTCATCCCTCTCGGTACTAGTGCCAGGTCTACTCTGCTCAGTAATCTTGAAAAAATCTGTCATCTTGGGCAATTTCACTACAGCATCTCGAGCAGTGGCTGCTTCTTTTCTCTTTTGAGCACCACTTTTTGAACGTTTCATTCTATACAATGTCAATAAAATACTTTATCTGCACTCTGCAGTGTATATATATATATTGTCCCGGTATTTATAGCCAAACAGAATTCCAGACCATTCTATGATTGTTGCGTAACAACGGCATTGTTACGTCAATCGAATATTCAAGATTCTACCAGAAAATCAATCGAAATATTCTAGATTCTGCGAGATAAAATGACGTTGCATTCACTTATGATGTCACAAGCCAATTTCTTCCTACAGTTTAAATCGGTTGTAAACAAGTCTGCTGAACTGAAAATAGTCACGTAGCCAAAAAGCAATTTCAGACTAACTTGGGCCCCCAAAGTTGGCCTGGGCCCCCCCCAATTGGGGGGTTTGGGGGGCGGCTGCTACGTCTCTGGTTATTGCTAAAAGTTGGGCTAATTTCATGGGCTAAACTTGCAGGCTTATTTTTAGCCAGCTTCTGTGAGGGTTTCATATTCGATTAATCAGCGTGTGTGGTAATGCTGAATTTAAGTTAATTGTAATGTGCAACTTATACAGTATATCTAGTTGCATAAGCATACTGAAAAGTTGTAAACTTGAATTGTATTATCGCCTAAATGACAGGAAAGACTTCTGTACCGTTTATCATATGTTTGATTAGATTCGGGGTCCCCAAAGTGGTCGATATCGACCCCTGGGAGTCGATGGGAATATCCAAGGGGTAGATAAACACCTGGGGGTCAAAAAGGGGTCGACCAGGAATTTTAAGTTTATGAGGTCGTGCCTGACGTCAGCTTCACCGTAGACAGCGGAGATTACTACTACTGCTTCTTCAGCTTTCATTGATAAAGTCAATATGGATATCGCTATTATTTATTATTAGTGATGCTACTATTTTATTATTGACATCATTAACACTTTCAGTTATCACTATTTTTTTTTCATCTTTCTATTTATCATAATGCTATCATAGCCTGTGTAAGTGAGGTCTGGGGTACATGCATACATGAATAAGTTTACATACATACAAGCATGCTAACATGCACATTATATTCAATAATTTGTACATTGCTAATGTCATGATTTTCACAATAAAAATAAAAAAGTTTTCTCTTTATGTTTCCCTATTATTTCATAAAAGATATTCAAAAGGGGGAAGAGATACAGAACAACAGTTTCACAGGGCTTGGTATGTAGTTTCCCTTACTAATGTATATGGAAACGGCTTATCTATTTAGTTATCATTAATATGTATTTTTTTTGTACATGCCTGGGGGTCGATGAGAAATCAAGAATTCCATAAATGGGTCGATGGTCTAAAACGTTTGGGGACCCCTGGATTAGATATTGATGGATAAAATTAGTAATTTTTTGTCGACAATGCTTGCAGACCAGTCGTATTGATAAATTAGATGTAATTTTGCGATCTTAGCTACTCCTTAAACAAATTTTTAAGCTATTACCTAGGTTGTTGAACCAAGGGTAATGTAAAAACTTACGGTACCGATTCATTTATTTATGGGTATGAGCTCATGCTCTGTTTGCATGCCTTTCGTCAGACTGGGCCACCATGACGTATAGAATGCTTAGCCCCACCGCCTGTTTGCCACATAAAGATGGAGACATGCCGTTAAGTGCCTTGCCCATGGACACAACAAGCAAGCTTGCCAGCAAGCATACGATACCGGTAGTAATGATCAAATAATGATTGTTTTTGCTAATATAACGACTAGTATCTAATTGGTATAGAGTATTTTTTAACTGAGGAGCAAATGGTATTGAAATGGCACTTCTCTTAAGATCAATTTTTTAAAAATAGCCCACCGTACTAAGCTTAGACTAACCAACTGAAAGACCTAATCTCAACCAAATTGCTTTTGATTAAATTTATTTGTTTCTGAGGATCCAACTAGCATAAATTCATTCCAATTTTTAAATATTTTTTATTAGTTTTG
Source organism: Trididemnum clinides (assembly GCA_963675345.1). Classification (NCBI taxonomy): domain Eukaryota; kingdom Metazoa; phylum Chordata; class Ascidiacea; order Aplousobranchia; family Didemnidae; genus Trididemnum; species Trididemnum clinides. The sequence continues at coordinate 34,348 of CAVLYW010000083.1, forward strand.
AAAATAACCCCAAAAGTTGGTGTAGCGTGTCGCGCCTTGCATCTGTTCGAGCTGCCATGCCAAGCACTTCTTTGTCTTTTTTTGTTAGTTTTCTTGCGGCGGCGTAGCACTTTGGTCCCGCCGATGTGTGTGATTCTGGTTGTTTACAGTTGGAGCTGTGTCTGCTAGTTTGCAACTTCGTGCGCTCCAGTTTGAAGCCCAGCTCGTGCACTGTTGCTGCTTTACCCTACGATTTTACTGATGAAGTAATATTAACTGACGAAGTATTTACCGTCAGGTTGGTAGCCGCTCGGCTATCTTCGTTTAAAGTATATCGTGCTCCTACAGTTCGCACGCCTGGCGATGTAACCTCACGCCAGGAATCTAAGCCTTCATGGCTTTTCGGCAATCTAGTCGTGATATTGCAACGCGTATTCGTTTAGTATTATTGCTAGCGTCTAAAATCACATACATTTATTTTTTTTATTAGTAGTGTAGTGGATAGGCAACTTATTTGTGCACTTTGTGATAAAGGCATGAAAATTTGCATGTACATTCCACTTAGACCAAAGTTTATTTTTGGACGTGGAGGCATCGAAGTTTCAGACCTGGAGGGTTCTGGGACTCTTTTAGTGGCCCCCCCTAAGATTGGTCGTAATTGCCACACCCTCAAACTTTGAAAAGCCATAACTTCACTTCCAGCAATTTAATTTTCATAAATTTAACATCAAATTGTTCAGAGAAGAGAGGTCTTTCAAACGAAAAGCAGCAATAAATTATTGAGACAAAATACGATGGTATAACATTTGGCCGTGCACCCCAAAAATTAGCAAATTCAACTTGGCCATTTTTTTTTATATGATATAATCTCATTTATAACCCAAAAATCGATATATAAACCAAAAACGAGCGTAGGATCTTTGTCAGAACAGAATGCAGAGCCGTCTATGCATAGGGGCAGTAGGTGGGATGGCAGGGATGCAGTCGCATCCTCAAAGAAAAAATTTTGTCGGTTTTTTGCAGAAACGAACTATAAATTAGGGCAAGATTTGAGAAATTATAAACCTTTTTCAAAAACAAAATGAGGCAGACAAAACTTTTTAGATTAGCATGAACCAATTTAGAACATCAAAATGAAAATTTAACATTAAAATAATTCTGGCAACGCAAGCATCTCATTTGCATTAACTAATTGTTGAAATATTGGGGAAAGGTGGTGCACAATGGGACATAAATTGCATTTTTCTTCACTTTGCAAATATTACAAACACAGCTAAGCTAATACCTGTTTGCTGGTAAACGCCTTAACGAAAATTGTTTATCTATATCCCTTTGAGCCAATATTTTCTTACAAATGTCGTAGGTACAGCCACCGATTTGCTGACGTCAAAATAATCGCATACATGACAATATTCCAACTTTGAACCTCCTAATTGGTACAGTTTCCTGAGCAGAAACATAATGCAATGCACTTCAATCCAGCTTTCACACATTTGCAACGGCAAATGCAGCCTTGTTTGCACTTGCAGCAAATAATTTCATGATATGATTTAGCAGCCTTAGCAAGTGTTGTTCAGATGGGGTGCCATTTTCCTTTCTTCCTGATCCTTTCCCAGTCAGAAGGGCTAGGGAACTGAGGATTCTATACCAAGGCATGATTCCAGCAACGTACTTGGTAACTGGCACGCTTTATGTGCTGCTCCAATTTTGCTTTTGTTGATGGAATAGTCTCCAGAGTTCTGGATTTCTGTGTAAATAGTTGCTTTCTAGCCTTATTCATCTCCAAGCATTCACTGGCTCTGTCATACATCAGAACAACAAAGCGTTCCAACTGTATCATGCACCTATCACTTATTTCTTTTCCAAGAATGAATCACTGACCTCAGGAAATATCTTTTATGTTTCCCAGGCTGTCTTTTTCTCTTCCGCCAAAGGAAGACGCAGTGTTGCAGCCAGTGAAAGCATAGAATGCCAGTAGGCTAGAACATGTCTTTGGAATTAATGAAGAAACAATTTCATGAATGGCTATCAAACAAAAGTTTTTTCCAGTGCTGAATGCAATTCACATCTCATCAGGCTTCATCTGAATAAAGAAAGTAACAACTAATACCACGACGTCCGTGTCTATTGTGCGAACAGATATCCTTCTTTTGCCCCGTGCCACTGCATGTGCCGCATGCAGTACGAAGCGTTTATCAGCCCCCCCCCTGTGAGCATGGGATGAGATTGCTAAGTTCTGCCCGACATCGAGCGCAAAACATCTTGCGCAGAGGTTGCGTACACTACCTTGCCTTCGTCGAGTGTTAGACAGGTGACATGTTGGGCAAGGAATTTGAATTGCTCTGTCTTATTGTCATTAACACGGAGAAAGTCTTTCCAGCTCTACGGTATCGCAGTAGAAGGGGACACACGTCTTCTGACACCCTTTCCTCTCTTTTGTCTGGTTGTCCCTTTGAGACTGTCTGGCAGATACACATTCCAGACCACATCAGTACGGCTAGTTTTGTCAATCTGGTAGGATATGTATGGTCCAAACACAAAATCTGCATACTCTTGAAATGTTTTTGCTGTACCAGAATGTAGCATATAAACAACAACAGCACCATAACAGAATTATTGCATCCACCTCAAGAGTACTTTGCTGCTTTGATGCCACGCAAGATTCAAAGCGGTGTAGTAAATCAGCCTTAGTCCCAATTCGTTGTTTACCTCCACACGATAGAGCTGGTGGGACTGCTTGGATCTCATGAGAAAGAAATTAGTCAAGCACTGTGTCAATAAAAGGCAATACGACAAAACGCCTGAAAAACTGTAATGGTGAAATAGCTAGTGGATTCGCTCTATTGGCATGCCAATTCACAATTCGAGGCATGGGTATGGATTCCCCGTAGCACCTTCGGCATGTCTAAAGTGTCCAACAAATATTTCTTCATTGTCCCAAAAAGCCTGAATAGCATCTTTGCAACTGGCAATACTCGTAGCATCTAACGCAGTCAAAATAATTTCTTGATGGCCTGCAGCTTCTTTGCAACCGTTTTGGTAAGTTTCCGTGTAGCATTATTAACTTCTAGGCTGACCAAAATCCTAGCTGTTGTTATCGCTTTCAAATAAGGCCTTTTAAGAACTTCTCCATCTCTTGATTCTGACAGTTGACCAAAAGAACCAACAACCACCGGATAAAACTCCTTGAAAACAAAAACAACATCATAGTTCTCAATCCACTTTGTAGAACAATTAGGCTTCAAAGGCGAACGCGAATAATCAGGACATTTGTCATTTACCCTAGAAAGCTCAAGGTAATTTTTTGGTTAGTCTTCTCAACGTTGTACTGCAGCGGTTCAACAAATTTTAAACGCTTGTGTCTCGCATACCACTAAAGATTTCATAAATTTTTTTTACAACTGTAAAGCAGAGTTATAGCTAAACATAATAAACTTTTTTGTAGTGCCATGTGAATTCATTTAAACTTGAAAAATTGTTTTTATTAAGAAGGTACACGAAATTTTATGTTTTCTATTTGTCTCTCCACGCTAATCCGTAACAATCAGATTATAAGTCACGTCGCAAGTGCTAAAAAATGACGCAAATTGTAACGTAAGGACTTTGGCAAACAGCAAACATTCAATTCTGATTTATCGCAGTTACAAAGTCAAATAACATTTGAATGCTTTGTTTTTTATAGGAAAAGCTTGTTTTTCTGAGATATCCCTTATCATATTCGAAAATTGCAAAACGCTAGCATAAGAGCAAAAATTTGTGTACTGATAATTAATATTCAATTATTTTTATAAATCTGGTTTGCAATATCATGTGGGCACCTGTTTTAGACATTGTCATGTTTTGTATTCCAACTTCATTTAAAATATGGTTTCCTAAACTATTGTTTGCTTAAAATGGTTTGTTTGTGACTTGCTTACCAATATTGCCAGAATAATTTTTATATGTTTACAAGAAAACTTTTACTTTTTTTTATGAGTGAGCATGGTATAACTTATAAAAAGAAGCTTTTTTATTATCTATCAACCTTATAAACAGGCTGTATTCCAAGTTATCCGGAGTTACTCCTAATTTTCTGAAGCAAACGGTTTACCCATAGTTAATAATTGAGCTTTATATGATGTATTTAAAAAATATTGTGCATTTCGTAGTAAGCATAAACCAATTCAGGTTTTTGCGTATATATGCTTGATTGCTTGACAGTGTATTTAAGAATAAAAGCCGAGTGAAGAAAGCTAAGGATAAAAAATTTTTCTTCTTATGGGACGTTGTGGTTCTGTCATAGCCTATTGTCTACAGATATTTTCTGAATGCCGGAAGTCCGAGTTTAGAAATTACTTGATTTTCAATAAAACTTTATTCCATGATGCATCATGTCATTGCAATGAACCGTGCCAATTTACGAAACGAAAAAACTAAAACTCATACGTAACGCAGGATACTTTATTATGTATATTTTCGACTATAAATAATGAAGCGACTTTATCATTCCAGAGCCGCTGCCAGAAAAATACTTTAGCGGGAAGAGCCGACAATATTTGTCAGCAGGGGCAAAACGTATATGTAAAACCAGCGCGTGTCTAGAGGTTTTTTTGAGAAAATTTAGCATGAAGAAACTTCTGTAGATGAGTTTACAGTAAAAGCTGCCGCTCTTAGAAAGCATTGTAATTTTAGAAAGCAAAATAATCATTTATTAGTACGTTTACACGTCTACGCTTACCCAACTGTTTATAATTATTTTTTGGCGTAAGACGATACAACCAATGCACCTCATGCTCATACTATCTGGCTGAAATGAACTATCCGTGTTTCGATTGTTGCTGAAAATCTATTTTAATTGTAATGAGTTGTGGCAGAATCATCACAAAATTAGTGGGGCAAAGTTACAAAAATAATGGGATTTCCCTTTTCTGCAGCTCATCTTGGCGCCGGCACTGTTGAATTCGCTTGCACTTCACCGAAGTATTTAAGGAATAGCTTCATCCCTGCAACTGTGACCCAATCAACAGAACAGTTTATGCAGAAAACAATGCAGCGGTATCAAACCTTTGGTAATTCTGCCTTTAATTTTGCCGGATCTAGAATCAAATCAGACCATCTATCCAAAAGGAAGTATCGATTATTCCTACACAAAGTGGTTTATCGAGAATCAAGATACAGCCTATAGGTTAGGAAAATTGCACAAAAAGGTTATACAGTCAACTTCGGATATAAGAGATCCGCCGGGACCAGCTTAATCAGTTATAACCGAATTCTCTTATAACCGACTTATTAGTTTATATTGAAAATCATTTTGGACCTTTTGCGTAGTCCCTTATAAGCGAAAACCCCTTATATCTGAATCCCTTATATCCGAAGTTGACTGTACGTTGTTTGCTTACTAGCAAAATTTCAATATTTATTCCTAATACTAAATTACATCTTTTTAATTTTAATAAAGTGCGTTGTATGGTTTATTTATCTTATTTTTAACCAAATTTTTGCATTTAAAGCAATCTATAAGACCTAAGGCTGCGAACAGTCATGATTTTCGAAAGTGTAGCAATTCTTTTTTAGACGAACTGAGTGAGGATAAAGGAGTATTCAGTTCGTAACTTTGAATCACAAAGAATTTTGCAGGACTGAGAGAATCGCATCCGAAATCTGAATAGAGAGTTTTTACTGCTTCATTGTTCTCAAAAAATAATTATGTAAAGAGAGTTTTTACGATAAATGCGTGCTAAATTCGGTGAAATCCAGTAATAATTTGAATAAAAAGTAACACTTTCTCCCAGTTCTCTATTGTTGCAGCTGTAGTTCCAGCTCATTTAGTAAGAGTGTTGCTTGATTAACTGAGAGTTTTCTGGCTCCCATACCGATAGTCGAGTTAGGATTGAAAAATGCATAGTATCCATTTTCCTGGTTTGTTAGTTTCCTGCTTGCTTTGGGGTGAGCAATTTATATTTGACCCTATGGCACTGCCTGACCGAAGAAACTGCTACCAGATCCGCCACAGTGAACGCCGGGTTGGAGTGTTAGATATAAATGGTGAAGTGTTGGCATAGCTGCATCATACGATAAAAGATGGCATTTTATTTCAAGATTACGGAGACATGGTTAGTCCTGAGGAATTTTTCGCAACAAACCTTGCTAAAAAACAACAACAGATTCAGTTGCAAATGCAGTAGTGTATTTTCTTGACTCAGATATTTTTAAACCAATGCAACTTCAAATTATTTACACGTACATTAGCTCCAAATATTTGTGAACAATGAATTATATCAGACGACACTCTTTACTAGATGAACCTATAAGTTTCAGTTCGAGGCTACTTGATGTACTTAAAATTTTAAGGATATTTTAGTTCATTTGTTTTATGTTGGCTGGAAATTGGCGCTTGAAAAGATTACAGTTTCAACGCGCCATAAAACAGAAATAAGTAACTCTAAAACACAAAAATATTTTTGTATCTTTTATCAGAAACAGACAAGTACCCAGTTGATCAAAAATATTTTTAATAACTTTGCAGTTAAAAATAGCCAAAGGCTAAAATGTAACGTTCACTTTGTGGCGTCGGAGTCGAATTAAAAAAGGCCTTTAGAGTTGGTTTCGAAGTGCCCTCGATATTGCTACAATTCATCATATTTGCTAACTGCACTATAATTTTTAGTGCAGTTAGCAATCTCTGGTGCGTGTTGACGAGTGGCTACAAAAGAATTTGGTTTGCAAAACTGTAGCCATTAAACTTTATGCAATAAACAACGATAGAATGAGTAGCGTAATGAAAGATAAAATTACTGTTGTGAATTTCTTAGCTGTGACAACGTACAGCATTGCGTACCCATCTGAAAAGTGTGACTTGAACACGTAGCTAGTGAACAGATTTGACATTGATTTCTACTTTTGAACATAATTTGCACTCTTTTCCAGCTTAGCAATTTTCGTTTACACATGCTTGCATCTAGATAATTTAGCACATATTTGGGTATATATCTTCTTCTAATCTTTCTCTTTTAGAAGCCCTGGTTTGTTGGAATGGATTTGTCTCGACCAGAGACGTAGCAGCCGCCCCCCAAACCCCCAAATTGGGGGGGGGGCCCAGGCCAACTTTGGGGGCCCAAGTTAGTCTGAAATTGCTTTTTGGCTACGTGACTATTTTCAGTTCAGCAGACTTGTTTACAACCGATTTAAACTGTAGGAAGAAATTGGCTTGTGACATCATAAGTGAATGCAACGTCATTTTATCTCGCAGAATCTAGAATATTTCGATTGATTTTCTGGTAGAATCTTGAATATTCGATTGACGTAACAATGCCGTTGTTACGCAACAATCATAGAATGGTCTGGAATTCTGTTTGGCTATAAATACCGGGACAATATATATATATACACTGCAGAGTGCAGATAAAGTATTTTATTGACATTGTATAGAATGAAACGTTCAAAAAGTGGTGCTCAAAAGAGAAAAGAAGCAGCCACTGCTCGAGATGCTGTAGTGAAATTGCCCAAGATGACAGATTTTTTCAAGATTACTGAGCAGAGTAGACCTGGCACTAGTACCGAGAGGGATGAAGAAAACTATAGTGTACAAGAAAAAGAAGACTATGACGATCAGCATCAAAGTGATTGTGAATTTCCAGAAAATGTAAGTTGTGATTTACCTGCCAATACGCAACCTTCAATATCAAAAATAACTGAATCTCAATTTACCCCTATCCCTGATGACCCATGTAAATGGCCTGAAAGTATTTCTGATGCTCAACGATGTGATATAGTAAAGCGTGGACCACATCAACTAATAATGAATTTTCCATATAATAACACAACTCCAAGGCGACGTTTTTCCTCCAACCATTATAAACGTGTGTTACCTAATGGTGAAAGTGTTTCACGGTCGTGGCTAGTTTATTCCGGGGAATCAGATCAAGTTTTTTGCTTTTGTTGTAAGCTATTTGGAAAAACACTAAGCCCCTTTTGTAGTGGTATAAATACATGGGAGGGTTTTTCGAAAAAACTGAAAGACCATGAAAACGGCATTTCCCACCAAGAACGCTGCAGTCAATGGATGTTGCTGGCTGAAGGGATAAGAAATTCATCCACTATCGACAAACGCGAGATGAATATTTTTTTCAATGAAAGACGTTTTTGGAGAAATGTTTTAGAGAGACTTATCGACATTGCCTTGTTTCTATCGGAAAGGAATCTTGCTTTTAGAGGATCTGAAGAAGTCTTAGGATCTCCTCACAATGGAAATTTTCTGGGTATATTTGAGCTTTTGGCAAGAAGAGATCCGATCCTAAAAGAGCTTCAAGACAGAATCAAGAATAAAAACACTAAAGATCACTATTTGAGTCCTACCATACAAAATGAACTAATTGAATTGCTAGCGACAGAAGTTGAAAAAGAAAATTTACAGCAATTGAAATTGGCAAAATATTTTTCTATAATTTTGGACTGCACTCCAGATATGTCACATCATGAACAAATGTCTGTCATTCTCCGTTATGTACTATGTAATGAAGAAGCTGCTGTTAAAGAAACATTTTTTGGCTACTTGAGAATAAGTGACAGTACTGGGAAAGGCTTGTTGGACGCTTTCTTAGAAAAAGCGACCGAACTGCAACTCGAATTGTCTGATTGTCGAGGTCAGTCATATGATAATGGTGCTAACATAAAAGGAAAACATTCTGGGGTCCAAGCAAGAATGCTAGACATCAATCCCAAAGCTGTTTACGTGCCCTGTGCAAACCATACCCTTAACTTAGTTGTTGTTGACAGTGCTAATTGATCGACGGAAGCATTGACATTTTTTGGAGTACTTACAAGGTTGTATGTGCTGTTTTCTTCCTCTGCTCAGCGTTGGGAAATTTTGAAGAAACATGTGGAGCTGTCCATAAAGTCACAATCTGATACTCGTTGGGAAAGCAGAATTAAATGCATCAAACCTCTTCGATACAATTTAAAAGAGCTGTTGCTGGCACTGAAAGACTTGGAAGCCATTTCCATAGAAAGAAAAGATGGAAGAGCTGTCTCAGAAACAAAATCGTTGATAGCTCATTTATCAAAATGGAGTTTTCTTTTGTCGGTGTTTATTTGGTATGATATCCATCCTATTCCAAGTCAATAAAGCAAGCAAGATTCTTCAATCGTATGGAGTCTCCCTTCATACAATGGAAACGGAAATCCAGGCAACTGAAAAGTTTTTGCAAAACTATCGCACAACGGGTTATGACAGTGCCGCAACATCTGCTGTTGAAATAGCACAGGAATTGGATATTGATCCTTCTTTTCCTCCGTCAAGAAGTGGAAAGAAAAGAAGATTGTTTGATTACCAAGGTGAAGAGGAACAACGAGCTACTCCTGAACTGAAATTTAAAAGCAACTTTTTCTATCCATTAGTAGACCAGGCTATTATGTCAATAAAGGAGCGCTTTAATTTGTTACGTGAGGTTTCTTCCACCTTTTTGTTTTTGTACACACGAGACAAACTTTTGCTTGTGCAACAAGAAAATGCTCTTCTTACTTGCTGTAAAGAGTTCCAAAAAAAGTTCGGTGACATTGATTCTGATGAAATGAGCGCTTGTTTTAATTTTACAAAAAAAACGCAATCTCAATACGGCTCAAGACTTTCTGAACTATCTTCTAAAGACTCATTTATTTGAATTGTATCCGAATGTGTACATCGCACTTCGAATCTTACTAACTTGCCCCGTGACTGTTGCCAGCGCTGAAAGAAGCTTGAGCAAATTGAAACTGATCAAAACTTTTAATAGAACGTCTATGACAGACAGTAGACTATCTTCATTAGCCATGTTGTCAATCGAAAATGACTGCGCCCGATCTCTTGATTATGACAATGTCATAACAGCATTTGCGAACAAAAAGGTTCGCTCCAGACTATTTAAATGATACTGTGTTTTTATAACTTTTTCATGTTTTTCAGTGTCATTGCTTTCGTTTCGCAGTGTCTGCATAAATGTCCTACTGAACTCTGGCATCGGTGCCGAATTTTTTATGACTTGCACCTTCGGTATCGGCATGCTTTATTCTGACATTAGCCTGTTTACTTATGTACAAATTGTGGTGTATTTTCTTAATGCAGCTTTTCAATTTTACACCTCTAAAGTGATATAACCTGTGCGCAGGGGCTCTTGCGCTTACTTTGGGGGGGGGGCCCGAAGTTGGAGTGCTACGGGACTGGTCTCGACTTCTTCCCCAGAAAGCAAAGACTAGGTTTTTTTATGTTCATCAAAAACCAGTTAAGGTCGTTGTTGGATTGGCGGACGAATAAATGAAAAGGCAAAGTTCATACCAAAATCATATAAATCTTGCTTGCATAGATCAATCTTTCTGTTGAAAGCAAAAGCAGTGCCGGCATTGATACGGTGCACATTCAACATGTAACAAAATGCTCTTAAAGCTCTATACTCTCAGCAGTCTTGGGCGCTATGTTATCTCTGAATTTAATTTGAAGTGCTGGTGAACTTGCTTTTGTAATGGCCTCATATTAAAATTTTTTAGTTCAATTATGTTTTACGATTTGTCCTTTTTCTTTTCTTCAATTGTGATTTGTATTTATGTAGTTGACAATAACTTCATATTTATTAATACAATGTTTTTTGTTAGTTTTTGAGCAAAGAAACTGCAGAATTTGATCGCTTACTGCTCCAATGCCGAAAATATAGCAAAATGCAACAAGTCACCTGTAGAAGCTCCGCATTGCATTACTGGTATAATTTTACAAATAGTATAAGAAGGTAGGTTCTCAGACTCGTTACGTGAAAATTTGGTTGGAGAAAGTCATGCACTTTTCCTACACCTACGATTTGAATATACAATCAGTATAAAAGAAATAAATGCATTTTCCCGTCCCAAAATATTGTCAGCCTTCCAGTTTTCATAAATTTCTAAAATAGGAAAGAACTCACTTGCGCCAGGTCAATCTCCAAAAAAAAGGTCGTCAATTTTGATTGTGTGAAGCAGAGAATCGCTCAAAAAAAGATGATCTTCAAACAAGCCCTCAACTTTGTTTTGAGATATGAATACCTTCAGCCCTCCAGAATTATCAAAAATGAGCAATATAAGTAGAAACAAAAGATTTCCATTTTTGTTTGGAGCTGAAAATAACAAAGAAGACAATCACAAATAGTACGATATATCGCTTAGAAAGATTTTCGACTATGGTCGGACAAAGTTTTCCCAGGACTGCTGGATATTTCACTTTGCAACAACTTTGACAACGACAAAGACACCGGCATATGCATCACACGATGGAAAGATAGTAAGGTGGTTACGATGGCGTCAACCTACGCTGGAGTAAACCCCATTAAAAAAGCCCAGCGGTAATCGAAAGCAGAAAAGAAGCGCGTTGAAATAACACAACCAAATGTAGTGGCAGAATACAATTACGGAATGGGTGGTGTCGATCGCTTTGACCAAAACATTGCTGCATATATGATAACACATCGATCAAAGAAATGGTGGTGGCCAGTTTTCCGATTTTGTGTCGACTTGGCAGTACAAAATGCATATCAGATTTATCGTCTTCAAGCAAGAGGGGTATCTAAGAAGTTAGATTCCCTTGGCTTTAGGCGAGTTATTGTTGAAGTTTATTCCAAGAAATACACAAAAGATTCGTCTGGGCTCTTCAAGCATCCTCAAATGTGTCAGAGCAATGAAGTACGGTATGATAATGTCGGCCACTGGATCAAAAAAGCAACACAGCGAAGGTGCCAAAATAAGCCTTGCAAGGGCACGACACTATATTGTTGCGAAAAGTGCACAGTTGCATTGCATCCAGAATGCTTCAAAGCATATCACACATTTTATACAATACAAGCATCGAGCAATCTACATGATATCTGAAGTTACGTATATGCAAGAACACGATGTGTATGTCTAAAGAGAGACAAATAGAATACACAATTTGTCACGAGTAGCCACAGTGCTCCAAGTTGCACTTGTACAAATTTAATTAGTTATCAACTTGTGATTGCAAATTATTCAGCCAATGACGATAGCAAATGATTTTATCAACTTTTGATGCCTTAAACTTTGTTATCAAGCGTGTTTTAACTCTTGTGTGCTTTTACATTTGTTGCTTTTTTCATACCTTTTCTTCCTGGTGTCAGTTTAAACTGACGCTTGGATTCTTGCCATTTATATCAATAAAAAAAATTTTTTTCAAAAAAAAAGTTGTTTTCGGTGGTTTTAGCTTAGAATCTTTCATTTTAAAAAACAAAATAAAAAATTTGCGATCTCAGGAAGATATGGGTTAAATCGTAGATTTTTTCATTGAAATTACCTTGTTTATATCTTCCAAAAAAGTTCTTAATTGCGTTTCTACAATCAGTAATTTTTAGAATATATAGAGAACAAATTCTGAAATCAAGCATAAACTACGACGTCATCTCATGCTCCCATGAGATAAAATTTTTGTAAAATGGTAAGTTGAGAACGGGATTTTTTGAGCCAAAAACCATTTTTTTGTCTTCTTCTTCTTCGAGTCCGTTTGAGCTAGATTAAGTTGCACCAAGTCGTTGCGATTTTTTTGGCATTGCTGTTACATTGTAATAAGTCATCCATGGTGCAGGTTGTTCCAGATTTTTCGCAACTTAACAAATGGTTCATGGTTTAATTTTCTTTTCCACACTGGCAGGTGGTATCAGTGCCGGAGGGTAAGTAGCCCTACTTCAGTAGAAAAGATTTGGTCTTGCCTACACCTGATCTTAAACGGTTGAGATAACGCCATTTATTCCATTGTAACTTGTATCCTGGGGGGAGAGATTCTTGAGCTGGGAAATTTTGGAGCTTATTTTGATCTGGAATATTGTCTGTGTAGTTCTGCCATAGGTTCTGTGTTTTAAGTTGGTGCGTGGTGTGCTTGTCGAAAGGAGGAACAGTTCTTAAAAAACTCTTTTTAGATTTTAGTCCGGATGGGGCGGCTGTCAATCCGTACATGGGATGTCGTTGGTCCAAATTGCATTTTTGTCGTTCAGATTGGCTGAATACTTCACGGAGAATGCTGGAGGGGGCGATTCCTGCCAAGCTGTACACCTTGTTAAGTGGGGTCGGTTTAAGGCATCCTGTAAGTCGTCGGCATGTATCATTCAGAGCTGAGTTGCTTTTGCTGCATCAGCTGATCTATCCCACGCTGGGCACGCGTATTCACCTGCAGAAAAGCACAGTGCTAAAGCAGTTGTGCGCAAGGTATAAGGGTTTGCTCCCCATTTAGAATTTGCTAATTTGGAAAGCAGAGCATTTCTTGATTGAATTTTAGCCTTTAGTTTTCTTGGGTGTTCTTTGAAGGAGAGGGTTCTGTCCATTGTGACGCCCAAATATACGGGATAATTGTCGTGCGAAATTGGTGTTCCATTCTGTATTACGTTCATTTAGCGGGTAGCATGATGGTTGCGTAGGTGAAATAGACAGGATTGTGTTTTTGCCGGATTGCTTTTTAATCGATTGTTTTGGTAGTATAAACTATAAGGTTAAGATTGGTAGTGACTTTCGAAGATGCTGTTCAACCATTTCAAAAGATTTGTTTTGGGCGGTGATGCAAAGGTCATCTGCATAAAGAAATCTTTGTGTACTTTTTGGTAAAGGTTGGTTGTTTGTGTAGATGTTAAAGAGTAGTGGGGCTAGAACACTACCCTGGGGTAGGCCATTTTTTTGGTTTCTCCATTTACTTTTTTTACCATTTAGAATAACATAGAAGCGTCGATTGCTAAGCGTAGCTTGTGTGAATTTGGTCAGTGATGAATCTTTTGTTATCTCTAAAAGTTTGTGTAGAAGTTTTTGATAATTTATAGTGTCATAGGCAGCACTGAGGTCTACAAAAATAGTACCAATCACCATTCCTTTCTCAAAACGGTCTTCAATGTGTTGTGTGAGCTTTAATATTTGACCTGTGCAGGATCGACCTGGTCGAAAGCCAGCCTGCTCAGGTATTGGTTTTTCATCAACAATAGGCAGGAGGCGATTAAGAATCATTCGTTCCAGGAGCTTGTAGGTGTGACATAGCAAAGAAATTGGTCGAAAATTTTTGGGTTCTTGCCAGCTTTTAAAATGGCTATAGTTTTTGCTTTACGCCACACTTTTGGAATGTTGTTTTCTCTGATGCAAGCATGAAACATTTTTACAAGCCATTTTCGGCAATTAGGTCCGAGCTGTTTGAGGAGTTCAGTATTTACAGGGTGTCCCAAAAAAAATGACACCATTTGAGATGCAAATATCTCCAAAAATTATAACTCGAAATCAATGAAACTTGACAGGCATATGAGTTGATATAATTTATTTTAAAAGATATTGTTATTTACGCGTTGTCGGCAGTACAATACACGTGCTTATTGATTTTCAGAAATTCACAGATTTTCAATGTGAGCTCCTCCTGCAACACGGCAAACGTCTAGGCGATAACCGAGTTCATCCCAAACTCGCTGCACCATGTCTTCTGCAACAGTCTCTAACGTTGAAGAAATTCTCTGCTTCAATTCCACTACGTTTGTTGGCAGAGGAGGGACGTAAACCAAACCTTTTACATAGCCCCAAAGAAAAAGGGGTCTAGTCAGGTGATTGCGGGGGCCATTTTAGCAAGACACTGTCATCATTTCCAGCACGCCCAATTCATCTTCCTGGCAAATTCTCATTCAAGTAAGCTCGTACTGAAAGTTTCCAGTGGGGTGGAGCACCGTCTTGCTGGAAAATGAAGTCCTCAGCTTCATTTGCAGTGAGTCGATTCATAAGCCAGGCCTGCAGCATATGCATATAATTGTCACCAGTCACATTCTCATCAAAAAAGTAGGGGCCATGAACATGTTTCTTGGAAATTGCACAAAAAACATTCACTTTTGGAGAATCCCTAACTTGCTCCAGTGACTCGTGGGGGTTCTCAAGTCCCCAAATTCGAATATTTTGCTTGTTCACTTTTCCACTAGTGTGAAAAGTGGCCTCATCACTGAAAACCAGTTTTTCATCAAACTGGTCTTCTTCCAGTTCTTGTTGCATATCGATACAAAATTGAATTCGTTTTCGTTTGTCATCTGCTTTTAACGCTTGAACGAATTGCAGCTTGTATGGTCTCATTTGCAAACGTTTTCTTACAATACGCCAAACACGTGATTTTAGAATTTGAGTTTCAAAACTCGTTCTTCTTATGGATTTCCTTGGACTGTTTACAAGTTTTCTGCGAATTTGCTCTACGTTTCCTTCTGATATTGGCGTTCTTCCAGATCCTTTTACTTTGCACAAGCAACCTTCTTCTTTGAACTTTTTGTGCCATGTCCAAATTTGCTTTTGTCTGGTACTTTTTCACATGTTGTTTTTTCAAATCGTTGTGCAAATGCCCGCTGCACTGTCTTGAACGACTGTGCTTTAGCATATTCTAGAACACAAAATGCTTTTTGTACACTACTGTATGGCATTTCTAGGTTTAAAATAAGAAATACCTGAAAACCAAAACATGAAAACATATAATATCTGTGTGCATGTAGCTAGAATTTGACACTGTTTGAGTAAGAATGGACATAATAATTACAATTTAAAATGGTGTCATTTTTTTGGGACACCCTGTATATCATCTATTCCAGCTGCTTTGCCATTCACAAGGGTTTTGATTGCTTCATCCAGTTCATGTAAGATAAATTCTTCAGACAGTAAAGATTGGTGTTCGTCTGTGTTGTATTTAGAGTATGGATTTGGAGTATTTGGAGTTTTTCTTCGTCAAGAAATGTAAATTAAAAAAAGTTACCTTTGGTTGTGACGTCATCGTGACGTTTTATTTACGCCGGCCAACTTTTTCAACTTTTACATCCATCAAAACAAAATATCGTACAGGCATTCAAGACATTGAAACTGCTTTGAGAGCAAAATTGTCAAAAATTGAGCCAAAGTTTGACTTGCTACGCAAAAAAATGTAACACCATCCATCCACTGAATAGCAGTTCTGCTGATCTTATTAAATATTGTTGTTTCTTTGCTTTTTGTGTTTGAGCAAAGTATCTTCATTCTTTTGATCGTAAAAAAAACATGAATAGCCCGCGAATAATTTTGATTTCTTGAAAGGGGTCGCTGGCTAAAAAGTTTTGGAAGCCCTACTTTAATGTATCATTTTTCTTTAATGGAAAGCGTATAAATTGTTTGCTTTTGAAATAACAGTGAATAAAAACTTGACGCGTAGCTGGTCCTTCTGCATTTTTTTTCATAGTAATGGTTCCAGACAATCTTCTTCGTCGTTTGAGTTATTTGTTGTGAGCTTTATGCAGGAAGATATATTTATAGGACACTGCGTTAGCGCTCACGCTCGGTTTGCAAGTCTTCAGTTAGACTGGGGCCACCATCTCTCTGCCACATAAAGACGGAGGAATCCCGTTAAGTGCCTTGCCCAAGGACACAACAAGCAAGCTTGCCGGCTTGTTCTCCACACTATCCCCATTTTGCTGAGCGCCAAGCAGAGAAGCTGTGAATACC
Organism: Trididemnum clinides; assembly: GCA_963675345.1. Classification (NCBI taxonomy): domain Eukaryota; kingdom Metazoa; phylum Chordata; class Ascidiacea; order Aplousobranchia; family Didemnidae; genus Trididemnum; species Trididemnum clinides. The sequence continues at coordinate 50,770 of CAVLYW010000083.1, forward strand.
ATTTTTTAAAGTCTTTTGGTATGACTCGACTTGGGAAATGAACCCCAGGTCTATCTACTGCGAAGCGGACGTTCAAACCACTACACCATCGTGTCGGTTATTCTAGACAGTATTATGATATCACAGGGAAGTTTGAAGTGTTTAAGAAAAAAAGAAGCATGCTTTGAATGCTTGAAACAAGAATCACTTGTTGCATCGTCAATTTAGATCTTAAAAGCTAGACTAAGTTAACTGTAAAAATCTAAAGGAATTTGAGGAGTGCTGAAGATGTCGAAAATTAAGTGTAAAAGAGTTATTGAAAGAGCCAGAGTTTGCGCATGAAATGAAGGCTCACATGTTGCCAATCAAAAGGGGTATACTTTATTACTGCTATTACAAGAGGAATTTATTGAAGATGAAAAAACGTTTATCTAAAGAAAAAACCACTCTGCAACATCTGCAAGAAAGAGGTTGTAAGTTCAATTAGCTATTTTTGGATTGTCAGCTGCCTGCCGACAATCACCAAAAATTAATCGGAATGAAATTTAAAACTTAATCACAGATTATGCAACAGCCAAACCCAAACAAGATGGTATTAAGGAATTACACTTTGACAATTATGTGATATCTGTTTTGGTAAATGCGACCATCGAAATGCTGCTTAACCGTAGGAAAAGTTAAATTGTTGCTGTACTTTGGATATAAAGATTCTAATAAAAGGTTAAATTGAGTACCACTACGTCCTAGGTATTCCAGTACACTGACGTTGAAAACCTTAAGATGCACTATTATATTAACGGTTTAGTATTTTGATGGATCTGATCTAGCCGCAGTGCCATGTTAACATGGGCCCGGGAACCAGAATAATTTTGACCTCTATCAGCGCCGTGGTAGCAAATTGGCCTACTATAATTTAGCCTATATTTGCATTATATAGATACGAAAAAAGGGTTTGTTTCAAAAATTTTTTCATTAATACCCGCTCTCCGCCTTAGAAAGCAACACAAACGTACAGTACTTACCAAAAGTTTACAACCACCCCCAATTTTTCCTCTTATTCAGTAAATAGCATATCTATGATCCATCAAATATTTTCAATTTTTCAAGAAATCAGGTTTTCACATGGAATTTATGGTTCTTAAGTTCATTTGAAGCAGTTTCGATATGCATTAGTTCATGCTTTATCAAATTCATTACTTGTAAGTCTTCGAGCGCTCTTGATCAGTAGCTTCAAACGCCATGGCGTACTGTTAAATCAGACTGTCGCAGTATTCTTTTGACAACTCCTCACTCACACTTCTTTATCACTCTTATCAGACCTTTAGCACTTGATGGCTGCTTTTTTGCAACTTTATCCTTCATTCCGTTCTGAAATTCTCTATGGGGTTGAAATCGGGACTGTTTCACCACACCTTGACTATTTTTTTTCAAAAAAATTTTTGACTACTTCCAATTGCTGGCAAAGAGCGCCTTTTTGAAAATGCTATTTGAAAAAGCATCGTTCTGAAATTGATCGTCCTGAAGTAATATTGAAGATGATGACTTACATGTTTCCCTCGAAAAAAAGAGCAAGAGAAAGACATCATATTTACTCTTTTGATGGTTTGGTGATTCACGTTGAATATTTAAGAAGCCAGTATAGACGACAGGCTGAATGCCGGTAAAACAACTTTTTATAATATATTTTTATTCTCCGGCCACTGCAAAAGCTTTGCCGTTACCTCTAAAATATTGTCGTGTTTACTCCTGATTTGTTGTAACCAAAAGTGCTGGCGCAGAGCATTCCAAGCTTAAGCAGTGCAACGAAGCAGGGAAAGTGCACAACAACGAAGAAATCGTAAGAGTTTGAATTCACGATCTTGTCGCCAAAAACAACGCTCCAACCAACTTGATCACCTTGCCGGCTAATTGGTTTGATCAATGAATATAGCTGGCACTTTCCGTTTGTCTAGTGTATAGATCTTACTCATAAATACAGACCTTATTTCTATAATTTTACTTGTACAATTTACTTACCACCCACATTAGTAAACGGAAAGCTGTGTGTAAGATGGAAGGTTGATTTTAAAGTTATAAGATGTCAGGGTTAAAACAAAAATGCTTCACTAAAACCAGCAAACGTAAGTGTAATAAGTAAATATGCTTCGTTAGAATAGTTATTACATGTGTAATCTCGGTAATTTATTGCTTTCGTTCTGCTCTAATTGTTTTATTCGTGAGTCCAGAATTGTCTCGAATCTGAACTTGGTTTTATACATCGGTTGTTTTCGCAAAACCTTTTTTTCAAGTTAAGATTTGTATCGTAAGATTTCTTCTCTATGACGTTACGGTGGTAGATCAAATGTTTTCGTTAACGATTGGCCTAGATTCTAGAATACACTTTTCGTTCTCGAAAGTTTTCGATTGCCGAGATGGGCGGGTGCTTTTTTTTGCCCGATGATGTCGTTTTGATTTCTTTAGATTGCGTCCCATTCATATATTTAAAGCGACGAGATTTTTACACACAAAGAGAGTGCAGGGAGAGTATAGAGACCGATAATGTGTTATTCTGAGGTGGTTTGTCATGAATATTGTTGTGGAATATTAGTGTGGCAAGAATCAAGTGGCTAATTGATTGGTATAGTTTTCTGCCTTGATATTGGAGTATATTGGTTTTGTGTGATCGGCATGTGAAAGGAATTTTAAAGTCTCGAATTATTCTGTGAAGATATCTGTTCTGTTTTTTATCAAGAAATGCTTCGTTCAAGGTATTGTGGTTAAGTATTTAATAGAAATCAACCTATACCTAGCTATTAAGTTGCAGTTAGAATTGATTATCCAAGCGATACTATAAGTCGCCTCCATTTATTAAAGTTGATATAGGAGCAAAATTTTATTTACGCAACGGCAGGGATAGCCAACATATTCAATAAGTTTGGGATTCGATGTACGCTTAGTGCAGACTAAAATAATGGAATCAAAATCAATCACAAAGCAAATAATCAAAAAATAATTTTGCTACATAATTTTTAATTTATTTGCAAGTGAGCGAAAAAGGTCTATTTCATTACGAATTCTTTTAAATGTCAACATTTTTCAGTTTACTTTTGGACCGTTGGTCGAAACAAACATATTGTATAACATGATCGTTTGAGCCAATGATGGTAAATTTCATGAGGTCATGAAATGGTTAAAATGTGATTATCAAGTGCAAAATAGCATTACGGCCGACCATCAACCACTGCAGAAAAATAATGATAATGCAGGCATGTCTTGTTATCCATTCTGACTTGTTGTGTACCGATAAACCAAAACACTGCTTCAAACAGGCCCAACCCGTAGGCCTAGGATCTGCACTTACAAGTGCAGTATATTGTCATGTGCAGCCTGTAGCATATAATCAAAAATACATTGTTTAAATTCGGTAAACAGCCAAAGTTATCGTCATTTATGTGGTCGATTTACAAAAAAACTTTAAAATTGAGCTTTAACCAAATGGAAAGAGTAACAAAACAGTTATGAACAAAGCTATCAAAGTAAGCTGTATTCTAAAATTGCAATAACTTGATAAAACACTTTTTTTTCGTAACCTCCAGATTTTGCTAAATTTTGTGGGCCATTTAACAAAAATTATATATTCCAAAATAAACGTTTTTTGGTAGATATCAAACTGCATATCTTAAATTTTTGTGTTACATTAATTAACATCACTTGGTTTCTGAAAAGTGATGGCCTTTATGTTAAGCACGCTATACAATTTTTATTTTTTTCAGGTAAATGAATAGAGCTTTATTTATCACGTGACATGTTTTGTTCAAGTGCATCAGAGCGTGACTTGAAAAAATGTAATGTCCACAATTTATCATGATGGTGTCATTAAGCTCCATCAGTTTTCAGTCATATAGTTGTATAGTCATGGATTTATCTATATGTTGGGGCGACTATATACTATTATATTGGCTATTAATCACACCGTTTATGACCAATCAAAGTCAGGCAGATCTCTGGCAGATGTGGCAGGAACTCTGGCAAGACCTTCTGGCAGATCTGGCAGGAACTGTCTTCTCTCTCTTCCTGTTCTATAAGGCTACAATGGGTTACCGGACACTCGTTTCTCCCGGGGAACGACGCAGCTGATGAACTGGCACGACGAGGAGCGCTATTTGCGCCCTCTGCAATCCCTTGTAGTCTCTCTCCTCTTATCTCTTGTATCCACTCTTGTCTTTTCTCGGACTGGAGGCGTACTGTCTCATTAAAATTCTTTGACACACAGGTTCCCTCGATTTCCACCGAGGAACTTGTGCGCCCTCGCCATGCTCGCTTGTGTTCTCTCTCGTCTATGCTGCAACGGACACAGCATTCTGTAAAGTTCTTATCTCTCTAGGATTGGCACAATCGAGAATTTTTCCTGCAGCGCCTAGCGACACTCGTCCCAGGACGCCACTCATCTCATTCTGCACTGTCCAGTTACGGACTCTTTGCGCCGCTCACTCTTTGGCGACTCTCTTTCTCTCTACGACCTCTGGTCAAGGCCCTGGGGAGTTGCCCGGCTTCTGGGGCTCCATGGTGTTCCGCCATGTCCCCATCACTTGAAAGGGGTCGAGTATTCAACAACAACAGCAACATGACCAATCAAACAAACTGTATGGTTGCCAATTGATCATTTACAATACAATCACTTTTAGGACGTTTAGTTGCGAAAACATTACACAACTCAAAACCGTTAAAGGGCCACGTGAAGCAAATATCTATTTCAAGGGCCGCATGCCGAAAATAATACTGATAGATCAGGAGCTCTATATCTGAAGAGGCACAGATTCCTGACACGTTTGCAACGTTGACATTCATATTTGTCAGGATCAGCCGATGTTGCACAGGCGTGATGTTGTCAGTTTGTGCTCTACTACACAACTAATCCTAAATATTTTGAAACTGCTAAACCGCTTAAAACAATATTTAAAACTACCGCAACAGATGCTTTAGGACCCCGCAAAGAAATTTGCCAAGGGCTTTGCAGTTGATTAATCCTTCCCTGATTGTAAGTAAAATTTGCTTTGAAGTGATGATTGCACCACAAAGGGACCTATAAAACAGAAATTCAACAGAGAATACACCAGGTCAAAATGTTTAAAATGAGACCAGTTGACGTACTTAATGTTTTCAGAAATAAGAGAAACAGATTTGTAGGATATCGTGAAATGTGCACAAAAGGGTAACAATGTAATCGATATATCTTCAACGTTACGCTAAAAATATGAAAAGTGTTCGTAAATTAACTTAATTGCACTACTACAATTTCTAATTTTTACACCACATTTTGAATCTAAATTTTCAACTTTGCTGTTTAGCCCGAAGTGAAAAGTGTATGGCACCAGCAATTACCATTACTAATGATCTATCAACATATACCGTATACCATTTCCGATTGGAATACAAATCAGGTTTTGCAGCACGAAAATGCACAATAAAAGTCGACATTTCTGTTGAAATTCAAATCAGACCAACCAAGATGAGAACAAATCGCAAATAAATGTCATTAGTAGAGCAAGTTTTTTTAACAAAGGAAGTTTTTTAGTTGTAGGCTCAAGTGGGGTTGATTTTTATAAGAGTCCTGGTAAGAGGGAACGTTTTTGTTTGAAAATAGCTTAATAGGCGTCTATTGCAGTGAGTTATTTAATTGACAAAACGACTACCATTTGGGTGATGCCATCATTTTTGAGTATGTTTCATTCCTCTCTTACAGCTTTATAAAGTACGAATGATAGTTAGTGACATTGTTCTTTCTTTCTTAGTACTACCAGTCTTGATTAATAGATCAAGATGATCACCATTACATGTACAGGAAGTACGGCTCATATTTCTACAACTTTTCGATTTTGAGAAGAATTTTCAGTTTTTTTGAGAATTTTGAGAAGAACGGAGGAAGCTATGATGAGAGCAATGTGTGGAGTTAAGATCATTGAAAAAAAAAGGATCCAACAACTCATGAGTTTGCTAGGTTTAAAGGATACTTTGGATGGACTAGCCAGGGCGAGTAAAGTGCAATGCTATGGTCATGTTTTGAGAAAGAATAATGGTCATGTTTTGAGAAGAGCGTTGGATTTTGAAGTGGCAGGAAGAAGAGGGCGTGGGCGACCGAATATGACGTGGAAGAGACAAGTGGAGGAGCGTATCAATCAAATTGGACTAAAAAAGGAGGATGCCGTTGACAGAGTGAAGTGGCGTGATGGTGTTTACAAACTGTTGAGATGCACGAGGTGAATCCGGCCACCTGCGTTAAAGGGAACAAAACTGGATTGATGAACTAGATCTCTCTCTTTCTCTCTCTCTCTCTCTCTCTTCGTTGCCACTGTCACAAATGTTCGTACGGTGAAGCAGGCACAGCTTTCTTCATTTAACTCGGCACAAATAATGACATTCCGTGTCGGAGTAAAATCGCACCATACTTAGAGGAAACACTTTTTCTATCTTGCTTGCTAATACTTTTATAGAGCTACCGTGATCAAAGCTATAAATTTTAGAAAATGCCAGCACTCTTTTAAATTCTCTGAGTAGACCTAAGCAAGGAAAAACAAATACGCAACCTATTGCATAGCCAGCAGGGATTTGAGAAAGGGTGTTTCCTACTTCCAAACTAAGGGAAACGCAAGGATCCCATGGGTTTTGCGAAAGCAATAAAAGGAGGACAAACCTAATGCATAGTCAGGACCTTGAAGTGAGAAAATCTGTTTCAAAAAGGAGCGCACCAACTCGTGAAAATCGTATATGCAGGAAAACATTAACTTTTTGTCACTGTTTACTCAAGTGCCAGATGGGTGAAGCCGGCTTGGCCGGCTAAACCGACATTTTCAATCCTGACGTTACTAATGGGGCCCTGCGGGCGGCGCTGACATATACTATAAAGTTTTTTTTTAATTGATATGTTGCCTGTTAAGTTATCTTTATCTACTCTATGAAGCAACGAGACAAAATGGTCATGTTTCGAGAACCACTAACCTAAGAATTTGTAAAACTGAATTTAGAGAAATTTTTTTAAAAATAACTTGGCTTGATGCTCTCCTACTAGAATATTGTGAATGAAAATGAGAAAGCCATAGCCGCTTTTGTCGCTATGCCTGAAACAAGGCAAATAGCGCAGCCAATGAACTCAATTGCGCAAACATAAATAGGAAAGAGACTAAACCACGTCGCAAAATAGGCTTGCCATTAAAAGGTTTATTTCTCTCATTGTGAAAACAACCACCATCTGGCCGCAACCATCAGTTTTGTTTGTGTTTCGATTTCTCTCCCCTTACACTTTTTAACAATATAAAAGATTGTTCGTGGCAACATCTTTTTTTATGAGCATTACCAGTCTTGTTTAAAAGAATAAGATGTTCGCGATTACGTTTACGGAAATTGTGGAAGTGCACAAAATTCATTGATATTGATCTTCCATACTATTCACACAAGAGCCCGATGGGTGAAGCCGGCTGGACCGAAATATCTAAGCCCGACGTTACTGATGGGGACCCCTGCCGGGCAATGCTGTGAAGCGGGATAGTTGAATATAAAAAGCAGAGAATTTACGCTTATCGATGATGAAAAAGCAGAAAATAGCGCTATCGCATATCGGTAATCAATCGATTTTTTGGATCCTGCGCGGTGGTATAGTCGTGAAAGTGCTCGCTTCGCAGTCGACGTGGTTGATTCAATTTCCATATCGAGGTATACCAACGACTTTTAAAGCAGTGTCGACAGCTTCCCCACTTGATGTTCAGCACGAAAGAGATCATGCGGAAAAAAATTTCACCTGTTATGTCCAATAAAAATGCTTTTAACGGGATTATACCCTTCTTGCGTGGCATACTAGTGGAGAACTGTTTCTGTGGTCCAGTTTAACTAACCATGAAAAACAGGGCATGAGCTCATATGGGTGAATGAAGCTAGCAAACATTTCTTTAGCGGTTTCATGCATAGTCTACCACTGTAAACAGCAAACTTAAGGTGTTTCATAAGTGCGCCAAATAATAAAAACACGGCGCCCATTTATCTTCATTTGTCGATTATAACGCATTTTTTCACAAATTTTCAAACGCATAAACCAATGAATCATCTCTTGATCACAAAACTCCGAAATTGCATTCCAGGTGCAGCAACATGAAATAAATTTGATAAATAAAAATTTGACAGCAATTGAAGCAACAAACAAGTTTTCAAAGAATAACTAAAAATACGCCAACTTTGCAGGCTTTCCCCTAACACCGGTTTTGTGGAAAATGTAACCAAGGCATTTCTGTCTGCTGATATTCCTTTGTGCAAGCTAAACGATAAGCATATCAAAAACCTATTTCATGACATTGATCACAGTTTGGCGTCTAAATCTACTTGTGGAAAAACAGTGCTGCAATTAAGCGCACATGAGTTATAACGAATGAGAAACGCTGTACACGACAAACAAATTCTTGTAGTTGTTGATGAAAGCATTTTATTTGGCATACAATAGCCTAGATATACCTCACGTCAGTTAGTTGTACTATAGTTTACCACTACCATGTGCCCCAAATAGCACGCACTAGCATTGCTCAAGCAGTTGACAATGCTGTTAGGTCTCTTGGAATCAACAGAAGCTCTTTTTGTTTTTTATTGTTTGATGCTGCAAAATATTTGGTGGCTGCAGGTAGCAACATCTCAGTATCCTAAGCTATTTGATGTGCCATGTGTAGCACATTCATTGCACAATTGTACTATTAAAGTAAAGCCTTACTTTGAAGATGTTAATCAGCCAATCGCATAAGTCAAATTATCCACAGTTAAAAACAAAACCAGACAAGTTACTATTGCTTGAGAGCCTTGATCTGTTGTTATAAGATGAGCAAGCTGGTTAAATTGTGCCTGATATTGTGCAAAGAACATGTCTGAAGTGAAAGCGATTGTGGAAAGTTTAGAAGATTCCGGTATTTTGGTAATTCAAGCAAACTTTAGCTCGCAAACAACTGGTTCAGCTACTCAACTCGAAATCAAAGACCGATACAAACGTCTAGTTAAGCTTATAGAAACGATGGAAAATGTTAAGTACACCATCAATAAAGCAGTACAAGCAATCCAAAAACTTGACTTTGTACAAAATACCTGAGGCATTACCGTTGGATCAAAAAAAATGCAAAACAATGACACTTTTAAAATAATGAAAATGAACAGACCAGCCGTTTTACCGGCTGTTCACAGTTTACTTCAACATTTTCAGCCCCAACTTCTTCTGCAGAAAAACGTTTTTCCACTCTGCGAAAACTGCAGTTGCCCAAGGACAGAAAATTTAAGATCAAAAATGTAAATCAGTACACAATTTTACGTTTCAATTTTTGCATTTAGTGTTTGAAGAGTTGGATGCTTGTATCAGCCGTGCGTATTGTAAGTTTTGTTGAGAACGAGTGTTTTCTCAAATTAAATGTTTGTTTTAATATAAAAACTCAAGAAATATTTGTTTATTGAGTCAACATTTTGTTATGTCAATAACGTCAGTCTTTTTTTAAATTTTTTAGTTTTTAGGTCAATAAAAAACTTGCTCTTGTCATTAGCATGACGGTAGACTAAACAATTATGGAAGAGGGCTGAAATAATCCGGATTTAACGCTTTTACATTTGTTTTATTTTCTGATATAATTTAGCGTATTTTATTGAGGTCGTTTTCACTAGAGATGCCACTTACAGAGGTGAATGAATTGACCGAATTGCAGTTATGCCACATTACATTTATTTTTTGTTCACAGGAAATTTGTTGTAGAAAAATTAGTAGATTGAGCATGAAATAACAAATCTTTCGACCGCACATAGGTAGCATGAAGAGAGAAAACAATTACATGTACCGGTATTTTTTTATTTTCTGGTCAATGCAAGGTAAGTTTGACGACGTAATCTAAACAAGTTTTGGTTTGAAAATTGCGTTTTCTTGAACGTTAAGCCTCAGAACCTTAACGCCATTTTGTCTTTTGTAGATATACTGGAATTAATAGGAAGGCTGCTATGCTAACACATTCTTGGTGGTTATTCATTTGAAAAATGCAAGTTGCACATTTTTTCTACCAGGTCGTAGCATTGTTAAGTCAAATAAAACACTTACCTCTGAATTAATTTAGAATTGTGGCATCAAACCACTTTTAAGTGGTACGGTAAATAAAATTATATTTTAGTGAAAATACTTTACCCGAGACGTATTTGTCATATTGGCCTCGGTAAAAATTTAATTGTGGTAACAGTTTATTTTTTATTTAAATTAAATACAGGCCTACGTGCAACTTCTGCATTGTCAGACATTTCGGAAAAACATTTAATATTGCTTTGACGTCTCGGCTGAAATACCTAATTGTGTAGTAATATTTCGTAGCGTACCTAGGAATTTTATAGAGGGAGACATAAACGCAAATTAAGTTGATTTTTTGAGAAAGGGCAGTGTAACTCTCAGCGATATAACGCTGACTCATAATATTAAGATTGTGAATTAATTCATTGCATGGGATTTACATTGTTGTGCTTTTGGAAAAGGCCCTCTGCTGCTATTATTTTACTTGCTTGATTTTGGCCTTGTGGTAGAAATGCACAGCACCAGTAGAAACCGGGAACTACAAAGGTGGTCTACTCTTAACGATGCTCTATCCACAACCGCAAAGGTTCAACCGTGACTTGACGATAAGCATGTGATCTTAAATAAATATAGCTAAAAATAATTACAACAAATTAAGCTGCTTTTTTTCTTACAATTATTGTCAAAGCCAAAGGAGGCGTGACATCATGGCCACCATAAATATGCTGTACTAACACTTTTGTTGATAATGTGGTCGAATAAGTTGAACGGCTGCCGTTTGTGACGTCCTTGAATGTGCGGTCAAATCTCGCGATGATTTCATTGCTGTTTTGTCTGGAAAAGGCACTTTGTGGCAGTAGCAACTTTGAAGTAGACTGTTCTCACGATGCTCTTACTCGGACCTGCACAACTCAACACAATAAATGTGCCACAACAACAAAATATTTTTTCCGTAAGCCGCATGCTTCTAATTTTTTTTTACTCAAAACTACCATCTGCCTAGACCAAAAAATAAGCACTAATTGATGAGCCAAACAAATACCTATAGCAGTACTTTATTTAACTTAATTAAATTAACCCAAGAAAATCAGCACAAACAAAAAAACGCCGAAGCTTTTTGTCCCCTTTTATGGACTTTATCAGGGTAAAATAAATCTGCAAATCTAAAGTTAAATCTAATGTTGTAGTAGCGGACACTCGTTTTAACACTGCACCTCTCAATAAAATACGTGCAGAAGCAACTTTGCTTCTTGTAAATGACCAATTTTTATATCTAAAGATGGCTTAAGGCATTTGATTAGCAGTGCTTCCATTAGCTCGGTTTCAGGTTGGGAAAAAACATGTTTTCGCCGTCTAGGAAAACAGCTTTTCTTGATTATCCACATTTTGAGATCTAAACCGACAAATTTATTCCAAATCTAAGGTGAATATTTTTTGTGGTTCTTAATCTGTACAATAAAATTCTAAGACAAGAAAAGTTCTACAACAAAATAAGCAGGCCACTGAAAAATAAGGTCATTTTTATTTTTTAACATAGTGCTTTAGGTCTAAACATCATTTCGTTTGAACTGTAGCACTTTTTTAAATCATCTTGCAAAGAGCAAAAAAATTTTTCTGTTTTTTGATAACCAGTTGCTAAGCCACTTTTTCATAAAGTCTTCTATGACCAAAATGGCCAAATAACCGTTCAGGTTGAAGTTAACTTGAAAAAAAATTTCATGTTGAGAAAGAGCGAAATTGCTCATAATCCGTTTACCTTCCAAATAACGAAAACCATGACCAAAACTTTTGCTTTGGTAAATAGAACCTTAGCGGAATTGTGCCCGCTACTGGGTGTATGTGTTGGAGCAAAGGTTGTGTGTGGCCGGAGAATCAAAGATATAATTAGCTATATCGTATTTAAAATAAATTGATCTTGTTATCAGTAGATTACATTAGCATTCGCCTATGACGTGGTAGTTAATGCCTAATATTTCTTTTTAGATGGTTTTGGTTTTGAAATTGATATCTATACAAAAAGCACCCATGAAGTTTACAGCATTAATGCCACCGCAGTCATATATTGCAAATTATCAGAAAAACTGAAGAAGCCTTTTTACGGAGGTTGGAGATTTAAAAATGTAAGTACAATTTTAAACCGATCATTATAACTGTATGTAGAGAGATGAGAGGTCCAAATCTTTCAAACAACATAAAATCATTTAGCCTCTTCTCTTTCAGAAAGTTGCTTTTCGCAGAGGAAGAAAAAACTCTTTATTCAGCCTCAAATTGATGAGGCAGCACATACGCACAACCAAGTAGCACTACGAAATAAGGTAATTGAATATAATTGATCAGTCAAAGAGCACCAAAGAACCTCTCGGTTATTAAGTCAAAATTTTCCTTGTCTTCTGCTGATCATTTTTGCCAAAATATGTTAAATCAGGCAATAATATTTAAACCTGTAAATCACACAAGACACGTACCGCTAAATCACCACAAAAAAAGCAAAACCAAAGTTGGAGCAAAGAGTTATAGTCAATAAAACTTCAGTAAATGATGACAATACTTTTGTCTAAAAAAGCTTCAAGGCAAGTTTTTAAATTAGGGTTCAGTTCACACCACAGTTTTGATCCCCAAACATACCTTCAGCTGCTTTCATGAAATCTTTTTATCATACGGGGCAGAGAGTAATTTGAATTTTCAAGCAGTCTAGTGCTGCAACTGCATTAACTGTTAAATAATGCAAGTATTCGGCAATAATTTTGGTAAATGGTAATGATTCAATTTATACAATTAACCTAGCTTGTTCAATCTAAAAAATGTAATTAAGTTTTAAAAATTTTTGATCTTAACTATGAATAAAAGTGTATGTACACGGTATGCGATTTCACATGTGTTGATCCAAACTTTAATGTTTACTCTCTTATGTAGTGTTGTAAAAACTTTTCAGCCGCTCGGATATTTATATGATGTTTGAATTTACCGATACACTGTATATTTTTGTCCAAAATCCAATTTCGTTCGCAAAATACCAAAGCATACACAATTTTGCGGACAAAAACGTATAAAAATCTTGTGGTACATTCTTTGTGGATAAAAACGGATGTTCACACAACCAGAGACGTAGCAGCCGCCCCCCAAACCCCCCAATTGGGGGGGGCCCAGGCCAACTTTGGGGGCCCAATTTAGTCTGAAATTGCTTTTTGGCTACGTGACTATTTTCAGTTCAGCAGACTTGTTTACAACCGATTTAAACTGTAGGAAGAAATTGGCTTGTGACATCATAAGTGAATGCAACGTCATTTTATCTCGCAGAATCTAGAATATTTCGATTGATTTTCTGGTAGAATCTTGAATATTCGATTGACGTAACAATGCCGTTGTTACGCAACAATCATAGAATGGTCTGGAATTCTGTTTGGCTATAAATACCGGGACAATATATATATATACACTGCAGAGTGCAGATAAAGTATTTTATTGACATTGTATAGAATGAAACGTTCAAAAAGTGGTGCTCAAAAGAGAAAAGAAGCAGCCACTGCTCGAGATGCTGTAGTGAAATTGCCCAAGATGACAGATTTTTTCAAGATTACTGAGCAGAGTAGACCTGGCACTAGTACCGAGAGGGATGAAGAAAACTATAGTGTACAAGAAAAAGAAGACTATGACGATCAGCATCAAAGTGATTGTGAATTTCCAGAAAATGTAAGTTGTGATTTACCTGCCAATACGCAATCTTCAATATCAAAAATAACTGAATCTCAATTTACCCCTATCCCTGATGACCCATGTAAATGGCCTGAAAGTATTTCTGATGCTCAACGATGTGATATAGTAAAGCGTGGACCACATCAACTAATAATGAATTTTCCATATAATAACACAACTCCAAGGCGACGTTTTTCCTCCAACCATTATAAACGTGTGTTACCTAATGGTGAAAGTGTTTCACGGTCGTGGCTAGTTTATTCTGGGGAATCAGATCAAGTTTTTTGCTTTTGTTGTAAGCTATTTGGAAAAACACTAAGCCCCTTTTGTAGTGGTATAAATACATGGGAGGGTTTTTCGAAAAAACTGAAAGACCATGAAAACGGCATTTCCCACCAAGAACGCTGCAGTCAATGGATGTTGCTGGCTGAAGGGATAAGAAATTCATCCACTATCGACAAACGCGAGATGAATATTTTTTTCAATGAAAGACGTTTTTGGAGAAATGTTTTAGAGAGACTTATCGACATTGCCTTGTTTCTATCGGAAAGGAATCTTGCTTTTAGAGGATCTGAAGAAGTCTTAGGATCTCCTCACAATGGAAATTTTCTGGGTATATTTGAGCTTTTGGCAAGAAGAGATCCGATCCTAAAAGAGCTTCAAGACAGAATCAAGAATAAAAACACTAAAGATCACTATTTGAGTCCTACCATACAAAATGAACTAATTGAATTGCTAGCGACAGAAGTTGAAAAAGAAAATTTACAGCAATTGAAATTGGCAAAATATTTTTCTATAATTTTGGACTGCACTCCAGATATGTCACATCATGAACAAATGTCTGTCATTCTCCGTTATGTACTATGTAATGAAGAAGCTGCTGTTAAAGAAATATTTTTTGGCTACTTGAGAATAAGTGACAGTACTGGGAAAGGCTTGTTGGACGCTTTCTTAGAAAAAGCGACCGAACTGCAACTCGAATTGTCTGATTGTCGAGGTCAGTCATATGATAATGGTGCTAACATGAAAGGAAAACATTCTGGGGTCCAAGCAAGAATGCTAGACATCAATCCCAAAGCTGTTTACGTGCCCTGTGCAAACCATACCCTTAACTTAGTTGTTGTTGACAGTGCTAATTGATCGACGGAAGCATTGACATTTTTTGGAGTACTTACAAGGTTGTATGTGCTGTTTTCTTCCTCTGCTCAGCGTTGGGAAATTTTGAAGAAACATGTGGAGCTGTCCATAAAGTCACAATCTGATACTCGTTGGGAAAGCAGATGCATCAAACCTCTTCGATACAATTTAAAAGAGCTGTTGCTGGCACTGAAAGACTTGGAAGCCATTTCCATAGAAAGAAAAGATGGAAGAGCTGCCTCAGAAACAAAATCGTTGATAGCTCATTTATCAAAATGGAGTTTTCTTTTGTCGGTGTTTATTTGGTATGATATCCATCCTATTCCAAGTCAATAAAGCAAGCAAGATTCTTCAATCGTATGGAGTCTCCCTTCATACAATGGAAACGGAAATCCAGGCAACTGAAAAGTTTTTGCAAAACTATCGCACAACGGGTTATGACAGTGCCGCAACATCTGCTGTTGAAATAGCACAGGAATTGAATATTGATCCTTCTTTTCCTCCGTCAAGAAGTGGAAAGAAAAGAAGATTGTTTGATTACCAAGGTGAAGAGGAACAACGAGCTACTCCTGAACTGAAATTTAAAAGCAACTTTTTCTATCCATTAGTAGACCAGGCTATTATGTCAATAAAGGAGCGCTTTAATTTGTTACGTGAGGTTTCTTCCGCCTTTTCGTTTTTGTACACACGAGACAAACTTTTGCTTGTGCAACAAGAAAATGCTCTTCTTACTTGCTGTAAAGAGTTCCAAAAAAAGTTCGGTGACATTGATTCTGATGAAATGAGCGCTTGTTTTAATTTTACAAAAAAAACGCAATCTCAATACGGCTCAAGACTTTCTGAACTATCTTCTAAAGACTCATTTATTTGAATTGTATCCGAATGTGTACATCGCACTTCGAATCTTACTAACTTGCCCCGTGACTGTTGCCAGCGCTGAAAGAAGCTTGAGCAAATTGAAACTGATCAAAACTTTTAATAGAACGTCTATGACAGACAGTAGACTATCTTCATTAGCCATGTTGTCAATCGAAAATGACTGCGCCCGATCTCTTGATTATGACAATGTCATAACAGCATTTGCGAACAAAAAGGTTCGCTCCAGACTATTTAAATGATACTGTGTTTTTATAACTTTTTCATGTTTTTCAGTGTCATTGCTTTCGTTTCGCAGTGTCTGCATAAATGTCCTACTGAACTCTGGCATCGGTGCCGAATTTTTTATGACTTGCACCTTCGGTATCGGCATGCTTTATTCTGACATTAGCCTGTTTACTTATGTACAAATTGTGGTGTATTTTCTTAATGCAGCTTTTCAATTTTACACCTCTAAAGTGATATGACCTGTGCGCAGGGGCTCTTGCGCTTACTTTGGGGGGGGGGGGCCCGAAGTTGGAGTGCTACGGGACTGCACACAACAAGGTATACTTTGTAATAGTACAAATATCAGAGCAGATGAAAATTTCCGTTCAAAAACGCATGATAGAAAAAAGCGAAAAAAAGGGAGAAAAAACGTACGAAAAACTTATACTGAATACATTTACCTCAAATCATCGTTTTGTCTGTTTGCATGTGCATATGCGCCGGCTTTTTTGGAGTTGCTGGCGTAGAAACATAAAACTTAGCATGATTAACAACTATCTTTATATAATTGCCATAAGAGGATTGGCGAAGACCGGATGCTGCCACAATCAAGATACGTCACTAAAATTTGTATCTCTTGTCGAAATAAAGAGGTTTGTTGCTATTGCAAAAACTAGTACCAAATTACCAACTAACAAAAATTTTATCTCTTTAGAGGGTAAGATGACGTTATAATCAACAATCAATTGCAGGCATTGTTTTCTTAAAAATTTTCTCACAAAATGCTGATCGCAAATACGCAGTTTAAAGCTTTTTTGGGGAGGCATTAGCTTAGCTGCTTTCGATAAAATAAATTTTACAATGATTTGAGTTGCATTAGTGACACATCAAGCAATTATTGTTGTTAAGCATTTTAAATGAGCCTGCTCTTTTTGAACGCTTCAAATACAACGCGGTTTTCTAATAATCTTTGGTGACATTATGGTGCTGCTTGATATCATTATAACAAAGCTAGCACCACCTATAATGACTGTTATAAACTACTTGCCTGTGTCGTCCGACAGGGCTATTGATCAGGTATGTGGATGTAAAGACTTTTATTCAGCCGGCTGCACCAGATTTACTGTAATAACATTTGTTGGAGCAATAAACAAAAGCTACTGCTCTGACAAATGCTATTAAGATCTATATAATGGGTATATCTCTTCTAAATAGGAGGTATAGTCTCTGTATTTTTAATGGTAAACTAAGCATTCTACCCTTAAATCAAGACTGGTCTAACTCACAAACAGCCTATCACGTCACAAACCTTTTATCTGTTCTTTTCATGTCGAATTTAGACGTTTGCACCAAGTGCTAATCGTTATAAGGATTAGAGAAATGAACCATCCATTGAATAGCCAATTTCATGACTTGGTGCGCCCCCTTTTTCTCTATATGTATTTGTGACATTCAGGTTCCTGCACCTATTTACCCTGGCTTTGAAATAGCGAGAAAAGAGTTAATACTTTCCGACAAATATTTTGTACCCAATTCCAGTTTCGCTATTGAGCTCTTATCATGCAACAATGTTCCCTCTATGTGCAATATTACACACTGGCGGGCTTAATGTTTTATTTTGAATTGCCCTCAGACTAATGGGATACCTAAGAAAGTCATACCCTTTTTAATATTTTTATTTACTAATCAATGGGAACGACAAAACTTAGAGTTGGGTTGTGCGCCAAAGCAATTGGTGCGTTGTTCATGTCCCCTTGTTGAAACCAGAAAAGATAAAAAAGCTTATGCCTCCTCCCAGGTATTAATGCCTTGGTCTCTTCCTGATAGTAGCCTAAGGTTAAGAAGTTTAATCTAAAGTCAAGCACCTCTAGGCTACAGTTATTACGATGGGTGAGATTGTAAACCTTTGAAATTAAATGGGTCATACACGAGAACTTAACCTGGAAAAACACGATGTGGATGGGTCATAGACTTAATCATATGTCAGTGTCGCGAAAGAAAATTTGGTTCTACCTCAACAATAGTAATTTTGAACTAAGGCGACGTAATATATTGCTCAAACGATATTTCTTTACCAATTGAGTACCAACTATCTTATCTACCAGCTGTATATTCATAAAACTTCTTGTTCGAAGCAGCAAGAAATATATCCACAAATAAACTAAACTTCAACCGATTTATCAACTACAACAACTAGCTTCCCACAACAAACAATTATTCGCCGAGTGAATTAATGCAGATTCACATCAATACAACCTATCTATTTGTCTGAAAAAATTTTTGGTCATATATATAAGATTGTGTTGTTTCAAAAGATTTCAGCAAAAGCAACAATGGGAATTACTATAATCATGGGCGGGTGCTGGGGCAAGACAAACTTGCCCACGCCTGGCGTTTTGGTTGCAACACAGTTGAAGTAACTATCGAGTAAAATTTCGCAAAATAGAATAAAAATTAGAACTTAGGCATTTTGTCTTTTAGTTTTATGCAAAAATTTTGTATGATTTTAACCCCCCTACCCGTTTTCACGTTTGGTCGTGGGTAAGAATATGATTGTTTGCGAAAATAATAAAAATTTTCCCTTACCTCTTTCCTCTGGAAAAGTTTAGCAAACGTCCCTGGCTATAATTTCATAAGAATAAAATTGCGCAATTTCTTACTGGGCCAATGTTACGTTGCAATCAAAATTTCACAATCAAAATGTTTTTAACAAAATTTGCTAACATTTAGTTACATAACAATAAAATAACAGCTTTTAAAGCTGTGACAAATTGTTATTCGTGACAGTCAATATCAATGAGAAACTTGCTTCTGCACCGTAAAAATTACCTGAAAAGTGATAATTTCAAGTGATTTTAGAACAATGGTTTTAAAATTTTTGTGACACGCGCTTCTTGGCAGTGTCAATTTAAACCCATACATAATATGCGAAATTCTTAGTATCTGAAAATGATTTTGTTCCCAGCGCTCGTTGTTTTCCCACGTTTTTCTCTCGAAAATATTATGAAGATCTATTTGTTTTGGAAATGAATTTCTTCCAAACACTTTGGCAAATGCTCTTAATCTTTCTAAGTTGGAACAAATAGTAACTTGGAGGTTTTTGAAGAGAAACAATTGCAAATGTTTGTACTCCACTCTTTACTAAAGCATTTATTGATTCTTATCAAAAAACAAGTGGTTCACTGAAATACCGGTAATGGGTCACTGTGCGACCTGCGAGTCAGTGATTGATCATCTTTGCCTTAGATTATAGCTTAAGTGGATGACCTACTGATCAAATTTTAAGTGTTGCTAAAGTGTCATATATTTTTTTGTAAAATCTGCAGGAGTTCCTGTCAATACACTAGATCTTGTGTCGCTTTGGTATACGAACCAATATTTGGAATAGAAACAGCAAAAGTAAATAATTTTTTCTTACAATGGACGCAATCACGGGAAGGATAAAAATAACCATGCATTTTACTAACTTCTAAAGTCCGATTGTGGTATTAAACTATTTTCAAGAAAAATGCTAAACATTTCGCAATTGCCCACAGATGTGTTTTTTTCTTAGTACTTCTTCAAACTAAGTTTTGTTCACTTTCTAACTTGTTATTGTGAAAAATCGGAATTAGGCTACCTGTACTTAAATTTATGCAGAAGTAACAAAAACAGTTTTATGTTAGGTTGAAAAATTTACTTAAAAAACGAAAAATATAAATTTAATTGTAATTTTGGTCTAGGTATTTTTTTAAATACAAAAAGGTTTCAAAGAAAGGTTCTTCCTCTGCTTCTTTCTTTCTGGGCACGACATGTTCCAAACAAATTAAGACCTTATTCAAATTCATCTTCTTAGGCCACTAATTTATATCCTTAATTATAGTTATTGCAAATCTCTTTAACTTCTAAAGCACTCCTAATGTCAGAAAATTTTTTAAAGAAGAAATAAAAACAAAATAACTTTTTTATTTTCGCAGGAAAAAAATATCTACTAGACCCCTTTTTTGGCGTCACCAGGAGAGCTACCAATTAATTTTGTCGAGTTAGAAATATCAGTACAGCCGGCTGTTCCGGCTTCATCCAAGTAACACGTTTGAGAAAAGTAATGAACTCTTAACATTAACATCAAGCTATGTAATAAAATCTTAACTCTTAGAATTAAGCTATTAAGTGGTAAGCTTATTTCAAGGCTTGATTAATGCGTCCCCTGTCGTAATGACATTTGTGACGTAAAATACCTTGGCTGCACCGATGTGCCTTGGTCTGAAGATAGGGAAAAACTGAGCTTTACCTTCTCCAAGGAGGCCTAAAAACTCATTTCAAGAAAAAATTCCCGCCTTAGGTACGATCGTATATTTGGAGTCTATACTTTCACACAACGATATATAGCTACTGACCTATTTTTTGTTATTGATTTTCCCTCAAACTGTATGTACACAATACTGAACTTTATATTAATTAACTTAGACTGTGCTTACTCACAAGCAGTAAGTTATTTCACAAACTTTCTTGCGTTCACTGAACGGAGTGCATGGAGCATAAATTCCAACTTGTGGAAGAACGCTGAAGAATAGTGATATTTACAGGAATTATCCTGGCCTACTACTTACGACTTTTTCGTAATTATAGGCCTAGTTATAAAACTTAAACCTCTGGCTGCGCGTGTGCTTCTTGATTCCCGTATAAACGCAGCCAAGGGAGGGGCGAAGTGACAACAGAGCCCGGAGTACAGCTTCAACAGCTCACTCATGGAAATCAATTTGATTAGGGTTAGGTTTATGACTTTATTATGACTTAAGTGAAAAACTCACCGACAAGCTCTTTTGTGCAAAAGAAGCGAATAATTTTTTCCGAATTATGCGAGATTTTACAGTAAAACTTGGCATTTTGTCCCCCTTTACTACTCGTGATAAAACTGTCTCTGGGATTAAGAGTACTCAAGCGTACGAGATCATTGTGCTACAAAGGTACTTTAATGCGGAGTCCACCTACATTTCAGTTTTTATAATTTTGGTACTCGTTACAGTTCAGTTAAAAATCCAAAGTTTAATCGGCATGTTTGCTTCATAATATTTCATTATACACTAACACGCAGCATATAAATAAAAGGTCTACTACTTTTAAAATGACAGTAAATAATAAGTACTATGGTTTTTGATTTCCGGTTGATTATAAAAACCGGGAAACTGATACAAATCTAACCCAATCCCGGAATTTGTGAAAAAATCGGAAATTTTAATCATAACACGCAAGACGCAAAACATCTAAAATTAACACGGAAAAATGCACAAAATCTTGATTTGTTCACTGTTATGGTAAAACTTGCGAAGAAAACTCAGAGCAGTCACAAATTCTTGGCTTAACCGTGAACAAATTTTGGTGGCGAACAAATCAGTTACGAAAAAACCAAGTTCTGCTTTTAACTGAGATGGCTGGAATGTTCGTTAAAGCTTTGTAAAGATTTTTAGTCTTTTGACGTAAAGACTGAAATGAAATTCTAAGCAATCTTTTTGCTATATTATTAATGATTGCTTACAATCTGGGAAATACCGGTAATTTTGTAGGTAAAACCTGGAGAAACGAAATTCAAAAAGACACTAATTCTGGAAACCGGGATCGCGGTTTTTAAACTTTCATAATAGAGTTACTCAACTAATTTCAACGAAGGTCCAGTTGGATAAGTTCAGTATTTCCAGAGGTCCAGTAAAATTTTTGATTTGCAATGACAAAAATGAAACTATCATTATCAGTAAACACGGAAAAATACTTTGATTTTTTTCTTAGTCCACTTACTCTACACTAAACGTCGAAATCAAATATAAAATAAAGTTATTGTACTTTATTCCGCTAATTTTGTGAAAAAACGCATTTCTTATTCTTAGCCAGTTTTTAAAACTTGGTCTATTGATAAAACAGCAAATCAAAGGCGATGGTGGGGCGTTTGGCCCTGGTTCTATACAGTAGGCTATCGTGTGCGACAGTAAGATCTGTCAATACAATGTCTGATTGATTGTTCTCTTCAAAGCGGTGTTCAACCTCATAGGTTAGTTTAAACACTTGATCGGCTATGCATTGACTATGCCTGAAGCCAACAAGTTGGGAGTCAAAAACAGGTTCTAAACGCCTCAAGAGTAACCGCTCGAAAAGCTTGTAAGAAACGCTCAGGAGCGATATGAGCTGGAAGCTCTTTCAGTCATCAGCTGCTTTGCCAGGTTTTGGTACGAAGATAGCTGTGGCCAGTCGCCATATGATGGAAATCATTTGGTAAGCCACTCATGCTGTGCAGAATTTTTGAAGCCATGTAAGCCATTTTGGGTTGCAGGGCTTCAGAATATATCTGGCGTGATATTGTCTGGGCTTTGAGCTCTACCACACTTGATCAGTTTAATTGCATAGGCAAATTTAGCGGACGACAGAAGCATGGGCAACAGACCTTGAGCACTGGGAAAGAAGTTTTTCCAGTTTTCATGCTGATCGCGTTGTTTGTTAGTCTTTTTATAGGTGCCGTTAGTCAATGCTAAGAATGTGCAGATGCGCCAAAGGCGCGAAATTTTTTCTATTTTGTTTGAAAACAACTTAACACTGAAAAAAAGTCATGGGCTTGTACTGAAAACAAGTCATGGAAGTTTGGTAAAATGGGCATGGGCTTTTACGCAACTCGTTGCTGCACCTGCTGTTTTTCATCCTGGAGCTTGAGGTCCAGTTTCAATACTCGAAAGGTCAGGATTCGGACCGCGGTCCGCCAATTGAGTAGCTCTGGTGTAGATAGTTCCTATTGTCGTCTTTAATGCTATTTTGTTGTTTTATGGAAATTCATTGCTCTGTATTAAACCATTTACTTTATTTTATAATTTATTGTGGTTACAGATTTGCTAGTTGAGAATTTTTACTGAAAAACTATTAAAATTAAATAAAAATAATAATAATAAAAACAAAAAGCAACAAATTAAAAAATCAGAAAAACTTTGAAATGGTAACTTAAAAATTTTTGCGACAAAATTTCCAATCAATAAAAAAAGTTTTTTAAAATTATTTTAAATATCCGTGTTCAAACTTATGGAAAACGTCGCACAGCGAAAATTTACTTTTGGAATTATTTTGTTTTATAGTGGGCGGAACCCAAATGATATATCGGTACGCAAATTATAAGCTTTAAATTTAGATTAAATATTAATATTAAACTAGTTTACAACATTCAAGCATCATTAACTTTTAAAAAATCATTGCACTTACTGTGCATTGTTTTGAAAGATTTCGAATTCTTTATGCATTTAGTGTAGTATTGATTCCTGGATCCAAGGTTAGCTTTACTAGCCGAAGTAATTACTGATGCAAAATGAGATTTTTGTGACGCGACAAACATGTGCGTTGAAAGTACACATGACAAGGAAAAATTGGGATCTGCCTGTATCAAACCAATATCATGATTAGTTGATTTTCCTACAATGAAAGAATGAAGCAGCTCTGGCAGATGCTTCTGCAAAAATATCTTCACCAGATTACTCATAACCAGATAAAAAACATTCCATTGATGAGCAACCACAACACTACATGGAAACATCAAAGCGTTTTACAGTTAAATAATTATTCCCTGTGCCCAAGCGCTGTGTGATCAATGTCCCGCTCTTAAACGCAGCTAAGGATAGAACCAAACATCAACTCGTCAACAATGACAATAGCCATTCCTGGTCTCACTGCAGTGGGAATTAATGTCGACGAATTATCACAATCACCTACCTCTCTCATACAAGCTCAATATAATTTACACGAAGTATTGGCAGCTGAACTACAACAGAACTTTCAACCAACCTTTCTATTTGTTGTACACTCTGATGGCAAAATGTTGGCGCATCTGAATGGAACCAACCGTGATTCCTTGCTATTGTTGTACCTTGTTTAGATGTTTAAAAATTTTCTGGGCATCTCTAGGCTACCGCTTCGGAGTGAAGTTCTGATGAGCCAAGAAGTGGTAAGTTTGTGAGTAGACAGATATCAAAGAGCATCTGGCAGCACTTTGTATTGATACAACAGTTGGTGGCACTAAAATTAGTACGGGAGCAACCACTGTTGTACAACGTTTATTTGATGGAAGACTGCTCATTCTTGCATGCTACAGCTGATAAGGGTATAACAAACAAGTCGACAGTAAAATTGCCTAGTCTGTAGAACATAAAATGCGTTTGCATTTCTGTTGCCCAGCGAATATATTATAGCATTGCCGTTGTTTAGCGATGACAGCACTGATGCAGAAAAAGTCGTCATTGTTGCTGCACTGCAAAGAGATTCACTACCAGAAGATGCTCGTCGCTTTTCTCATGAGATTCCAAAGTTTTGCTGTCTGGTGTTGCAAAAAAAATTACGCGGCAATCACTCAATTTATTTGAAACTCTTGCATTTATTACAAAACTTCCTTTAAGCTTCACTAGCAACATATGAGCCTGGCGTGAGGACCACATTGCAGCACAAAAGATTGTTAGTGCACTGAAGGTGGTAACCACTGTGCATAGTATACAGTCAAGCTGGGCTACAAACAGCAATAAAGTCTTTACCATACATGACCACCGATTTGTTGAGTACGACCGCAAGCTTCTTCCAACCGGTGTAATACGTTTACACTTAAAGATCTGTAGCGAACGCCATGCCTTCGCTCCCCATATTTGTATTGTGACGTCATAACGCCGACTAACTATATGACCGCTGTACAGTATTATTCGCTCTCTTTTCCAACAACACGTGCTGTTCAAGAAACGCCTACTGTGTGCTGTATTGCCAGCTAAAGGAAATACCGTTGCGCTACATTGGTGACCCTGACGTCTTTTGGAATTCAAAACTGGAAACTTAAAGAGCGGTGAAGTGAGTTCAAATGAACAGTACAATGGACTTTGAATATGTGCTCCTGCTTTACATCAGTTCTGTGATTGTAAGCCTAATAACGATTGCATGCATGCTAGGCCTATATTATTTTATGTTTCGCGATTTACAAAAGCATCGACCCGATACATTGGGCTTATCAGCTAGTTCCAGTAGGCACGCTTCATCTTCGAGTGGCGACACTAGCATTTCAGGCGCGCAGTTTTCGTCATGTAATTCACGTAATCAATCGACCCCCATTCCCTTGCCTAGACCCAGACTAGCAAGCGCTACTAACTCTCTGAATAGCTTGGTTGACGTAGAACCGTTTCGATTACCTGATTTCTGGCATAGTAATGTACGTGGATATTTTCAAACCGCTGAAATATTGTTCGACCACGCAAATGTCTCAGACGAAGTTACCAAGTACGCTAAGCTCCTCGATTCATTGCAAAAGAACCATGCTGTGTTTTCCAAAATAACAGACATTTTGCAAAATATCCCAAATGACCGCCCCTACTCCAGTTTAAAAGCTTTCCTGTTAAAAAAATATTCCAGTACCACAAGTGACAGTGTCTCTGCTCTTTTGCCCACTCGCCGACGTGGTGACAATTCAGTGCTCGATTATTTCCAGCGACTTAAAACGACCCTAGGCGACGCTTTTGAGCCCGAATCAAACTTCCAAACAGAGCTGCTTCGCCATTGCTTGTTGAATTCCGTTGACGTAGACGTACGAATGAACTTGTATCATTATGAACATTTACCCCTTGACGAGTTTGTCAAGCATGCTGACCAACTTTTGCAGTGTAAACAGGGACTCCATACCTTTAGCTCTGCGCACACACTGTCAAGTACCCCTGTTTCCCCGCCCCCTCACAATCAACACGTCATCAACGAGCTCTTGAAAAGTCGTTTAAAAGATATACAAGAGTGTGTAAATAATCTGGCAGATAGCACGATTCGGCATCGTTTACATAACATGCCTCCATTGGATTCAAACTCATTTCCTCCCGGCGGCACTGGTTCTCCTTCAGAAAGACCCAACCTACATAGTTGCGACACCAGTTCACAAACAAACACACAAGCAGCCAAAATCCTTTGTTATTTCCATAGCACCTATGGAGACAGAGCATACCGCTGTACTGGCCATGGTTGTGCCAAATATCGTCCCGGACGTTTGTCCATGTCAAAAAACGATCGCCCCAACTTCACGGCATAGGGGAGTGGAGTAACGGGGCAGCGTTTAATGATCCCCTACTTTTTGTAATAGACAAGTCTTCTGGTGTCCGTTTTCTAATTGACCCAGACGCATCATGCAGCATTTTTCCATTGTCACACACAAACACAGCCTCTATTCAACCCAGTCCCTCAAAAACCCTTCCTACCATTGGTGGCAACATCCAAATCACTGGCACTTTGAAAGCCACCTTAAACTTGGGGTTGTCACGTTTATTACCTTTTGATTTTTATGTTGTAGATTTAGCTTATGGCATCATAGGCGCAGATTTCCTGACAAGACACGGCTTAACCGTAAATTTAACAGCTAGACAGTTGATTGAATGTTTAGAAGTGGAGCGTGCCACTTTTCATGACTCCGTGGAGAGCGAAGATGGCTTCTTAACTTCTAGTGACACCCCGCCTGGTGCCAATCTTTTACAAACTCTCCAATCTGAATTTCCAGAGGTATTTGACCCTTCCCGCCGCTCAGGCATTATTACACACTCGATTATTGCCTCAGTAGAGATTACTATCGAAATACCCGTCACTGCCCGCTCGCGCAAATTAAGCCCAGAAAAGTTTCGTGGGCTTCAGGCCGAGATAAAACGATTACTTGACCAAGGGATACTAGAAAGAAGCCAAAGCGCATAGTCTTGCCCAATTGTTATGGTGTCAAAACAAGATGGTTCATTCCGACTCTGCGCGGATCTAGTGGCACTGAACAAAATCCTCAAAGTACAAAAGCATTCCTTGCCCAACATCAATGATTTCGTGTCGTTGGCACACGGCTGTAATTGGTTTTCTTTTCTTGATGTAAAAGACGCGTATTATAATATCCCTGTAAAGGAATTCGATCGCCATAAATTGACAATTACGTGCACCCTCGGAAACTTTTTTTATAAATATTTGCCGATAGGCCTCGCTTCTAGTTCCGCATGTTATCAGCGCTTAATGAACGAAGTTGTGACTGGAATGAGTAATGTTTTTTGTTATCTCGATGATATCATAGTGATGACGCGCGACCTTAAGGAACATAAACGGGTTCTGCGCACCCTTTTGAGTCGCCTGCGAGACCACGGATTGATTCTCAACTCCCTTAAGTGTGTCATTGTTGTTCACAGCCTGCTTTTTCTGGGTTACCGTGTTTCTAGTACGGGTGTTGCTCCATCAGAAGCTAAAGTGGCTGCGATTCAAAATGTGGACTTGCCTCGTACCAAACGGCAATTACGACGGTATTTAGGAATGTATCAATTTTATAGTCAGTTTGTCAAAAACTGTGCTAAATGGCTACAGCCACTGCACGACTTAGTAGCTCAATCTCCGAATAATCGACCGTTGTTGTGGAGTAAAAACCAAAAGCATTATTTTGAATTGAGTAAGGCCGCATTGGTGGAAAGGACCTTACTAGCTTTTCCGGATCCCACCGCCAAACTCGAACTGATCACCGACGCCAGCGGAGATTTTATGGGAGGCGTATTGGAACAGGTTCGAAATGGAAATCGTGAGCCTCTCGCCTTCTGGTCAAAAGCTTTTACTCGAAACCAGCGCCAGTGGTCAACATTTGATCGTGAATTGCTAGCATGCTATTCTTCGATTCGCCACTTCCGTCATTTTCTTGACGCCAAGGATTTTGTTTTGCGCATCGACCACAAGCCAATTGTGCCTCATTTCCATAACACCTAGGCACCACAGGCATTTTGATTATATTGCCCAAATGACTAACCAAGTCGAATATGTCAAGGGAGAATTCAACGTGGCTGACTTACCAAGCCGTACGATTGTGCAGCCAAAACTAAATGCTATTCTACCCACTACGTCAGCCACCATTAACTTTTTGGAGCTTGCAGAAGCTCAAGCAAACGACTCTGATTTAATGGAGCTGTTGTCAAACAACACAACGTCGCTAGTTTTGAAACAAGTTCCCCTTGCCGAACATCACACCACCATTTTATGTGACCAGTCCGCTGGTAGACTGCGACCTCTGGTGTCTCAAAGTTGGCGCCATAAGATTTTTCAGTCTTACCACTCTTTATCACACCCCGGAATTATGGCCAGCAGGAAGTTAATTCAACGGTCTTTTGTATGGCCTGACATGCGGCGAGATATTATCAAATGGGCTCGAGAATGCCAACAGTGTGCCCGAGCAAGGATTCACCATAATGTTGCTCCATTGGAAACAGTTACTTCCCCCCTCAGGGACGATTCACTCACGTTTATGTAGACATTACTGGGCCTCTGGGGGTGAGTCATAATTATAATTATTTGCTGGTCATCGTAGACCGTTTTATCACGCTTTATGAATGCAATACCCATGGTCGGGATCTCAGCTCAGAAATGTATCGATGCATTTATTCGACATTGGGTCGCGTGGGTAGGCTGTCCACAGCATCTCTTCACAGACAGAGGAACCCAGTTTATGTCATCGACATGGCAGTCAATGTGTGAATACTTCGGGTGCCATTTACATCATTCCACTGCTTACCACCATCAAGCGCAAGGCATGGTGGAACGCTTTGACCGAACCTTAAAATCAAGTTTACGTTGTACAGGCAATCCGTCTTTTTGGTACGATCATCTACCTTGGGTATTACTCGCCCTGCGGAACACTCCAAAAGAAGACCTATGCCACGCTTCTCCTTGTGAGCTGGTATTTGGAGAATCTATGAGACTACCTGGTGAGTTTTTTGAATCGAAAGATGAACGCCTTGAACACACACTATTTGCGAATAGTCTTGCCAAATATATCGCGTCGGTGGGTTATCACTCCCCACGTCAACACAATCGTCCTTCGTACGTTAAAAAAGCGCTTTTTCTGCCGGAAACAACCCACGTATATTTAAGAATAGACAGTCATAAACCCCCGTTGCATCCTGTTTACAAGGGGCTGTTCAAAGTGCTGGACAAAAGAGAAAAGTACTTCATCATCGATTTCCGCACGCACACAGACAAAGTCACTATTGATCGCTTAAAGTTTGCCCAATTAAGTCTCGACACGCTAAACCAAGACGCTTTTACCAACTCCATTGCAATGTCTCCTTCGACACAACCTCCTTACACTTTCGACTGCGACACTTACACAACATACACGACACGCACTGGCCGATCCGTGAGACGGCCTATTCACCTGACAGATTACACACCTTAATTTCAGAAGTACTGGTCGTCACCCTTGCAAATTGCCATAGGCTCATCATGTTTAGTTGTGGCACGAAATCAGTCCTTGTAAATGCTATCGTATGTGCTGTAAATTTACTTTGTGTTGCTTTGTGTTTGTGCAGTAAATTTGCTTTGTGAAAATGCTTTGTGTATTCGCTGAGTTGCTTAGATATTTTGCGGGGCGGTGGAGGACTGTAGCGAACGCCATGCCTTCGCTCCCCATATTTGTATTGTGACGTCATAACACCGACTAACTATATAAGCGCTGTACAGTATTATCCGCTCTCTTTTCCGACAAAACGTGCTGTTCAAGAAACGCCTACTGTGTGCTGTATTGCCAGCTAAAGGAAAGACCGTTTCGCTACAGATCAATTAATAAAAAGTATTTAGCAGGACAGTAACTAGGTTACATTCTTTTTTTGTTATAATTGATTTTGATATTTTAAATATGTTAGTTAACAAATGCACTTTACGGTCAATCCTGCTCTCTTAAAACTTTGTATTTCATCTTGCATTTGCTGCTTATTTGAGTCATTGTGGATCATTGGTTATTAAATTTTTAATCGATTGTGGAATCACTCTAAAATACCCATGATCAACATTAACATTGGTGTAAATGTGAAAAAGATTTAGTCCCCTGAAATAAAGTTACAACCACTGAAAAGCTAGACAAGCATTCTTTTCCGATTAACTTGTGGGGCTGTGACAGACCACCTATTTATACATACAACTGATAACAAGCTGAAGGGATGCAACACTAATAAGTAGCAAAGTTGCATCGTTTCAGGGCATGGCATAATCAGCCAGGCGAAAGGGGGCGATTGATTTTGTAGAGCACAAAGGTAGGGGTGTAGTACTTAAAATGCAAGTTCGATATTTGCAAAGCGCAACTAAGATATACCACTTTTAACAGCAATTAAACAATACAACATTTAGTACCAACAGAAACTATTTTCATACATTACATAAGTAGATTAACGACGTAACAACAATAATATATCATTAAGCAACAACAAAGACGGGGCTACATCAAGACTTGCTGCGGGGCAAATTTTTTCAGAAACTTGTGATGTGTTACGGAAAACTTTAACCAAAATTATGCTATTCTAATTTACGTTTGTTTGGAAATCTAGATAAATTTGGCATTCTAAGTTCTATGAAATGGCTTGGGTTGTAACTTAGCTTATATAAATTAATCTTGTGCAGATAAATTTAGTAGCTTGGTTTCATTCTATGATGACAACCAATTGAGGGAAAGTCAATAAAATCCGAAGTTTGAGAAACAATTGAAAATTAATAATGCCTCTGTCAAAAGTGGGATCTTTTGTAGAAAGCCCCCGCCACTTGCAATACGGCGCCTATTAAGTGTACACTGAAAGGGGAGGCCCGGTATGTGAATGTACAGTGGAGTGTATACTGGAGGTGCAATTATCAGGAATTGCTTGCCTTACTGAAAAACCCCTCCTGTGTATACTTAATAGGCGCCTATTGCAAGTGGTGGGGGCTTTCTACAAAAGATCCAAAAATTGCTGTTACTTTTTCTTGATACTGAAATTAGTTCTGATATATTTGGACGGGTTCATTGACTTTTTCATTCACTTTTTCCATGATTACCCGTGTATGCAGCAGTGAATTACATGTTGTACAAAACAAAAGGACAATAAAAAAACAATACCAAAAATATCAATAACTAAGTACTTTTCTTACAAAAAGTAGCGAATCAAAAGAGTTTTCAGGCCACCCAACTTGTGATGTCGAACTACATCTCGGGAAACACTGATACAGATCGCCTATTGATACAGATAATATATTTTGCAGGAGGCAATTGCTTTTTTTAACTCACATTTCAAACACACCATAACAGAGAGGAAAGACGCATACCGATATCATGTGAGGTAAGGATGGATTGATACTTAGACTTATAGTATTTAGCAAAAAAAGTGTGGCTCGGAAATCATGTCTTCACTGACTCTCCATATATCTTTGACTTGATCTCGACATGAAGCTGCTTTTGAGTAAAAAAAAATAAGTTCTTCGGCCAGATTACACACTGGGTGTAATTTGTAGCAATTTTTCTAGATGTTTTGGTTCTCGTGTGCTTAAGCTTATGCTCTGTATTTAGTTTCAAGTCAGATTTGTCTACCGGGGACGAGTACACTGCTCAAGTCTACCAAGAAAAGGTGGAGGTATAGGCATATGCCATTAAGTACGTTTCCCAAAGATACAACAAGCAAACTTGGCGGCTCAGTCTCTGTTCTATCTTCTTCGTGCCAAGCGCTAAGCAAGAAGTTAAGAATGCTGTTTTTAATGTCTTGGGCATGGCTACGCAAAGGATTTTAATACAGGGTTCTAGCTGCGGTCAAAGCCATTTTATGAAACTTAAGGTGAGAAATTTATGTGGAAAAAGATGAAACGTAGTTGCAACGACATTCTTTTGGTAAAGCTTTCTGTAACAGAATTTTAAAGATATGTGAAAACCTTTGGTCCCCAAATTTTTTTTGTGGCTACGTCTTTGCATTAATATCGTCTTATAGTTGCTTGTAAATCTACGCTTGGTAGCTTATATGTTGTAGAGCGAAAATTGAATGGTACAGTGACTTTTTGACTGTTTATTATTCATTTCTTTGCAGTTAGTTCAAATATTATACGCTTCTGTGGAATTATTCATTGTAGTTTTGCATTTAAATGCATTCCTATTGTCAAAGAAGAATTTTTTTGCAAAATTAACCATATGTATACAGAATTTCATTTTAATTACTAATGAAATATCTTGACCTACCCTGAAAACCGAACATTTCACTTAGAAATTAATTTAAGCAAGGAATAATTTGCTTACCTGCTGTAGGCTTCCCCCAAATGTTTGGTATCTCGCCTTACAGTTCTAACAATTTCCCATTGGATGAAGCAGCACAGCCGGCTGAACTAATGTTCTTAACTTTGATGTTACTGAGAGGGACTCTTGGGGCCACGCCGGCAGAGCCGGCTAGTGGTTGATAACCAGAGATGGTCAGTAATCAAGTAGTTCTACTTCGGTAGATTCTCAGTAACGACCTACTTACTTGATTAGTTTTAGTTTTTACTACTCGTACTTTTACTCTAGTAGATTTAGTAGGAAGTAACACTACTTGAGTAGTTACGAATTTTTAGATGCCAAAGCTTTGATGTCTTGAATTAGCATGCAGTAAGCTACCTTACAAAACAACTTTAAATTCAAATTTCTGTTTTCCTTAAATCATTAAACTTTCGGCTGGTTCGAATTTTGAAGACCAACTGTAAGACTACCGGTGATTAATGCCAACAGGCATTGTTGGATAAGTTATTATTAGTAGGCTGTGTGAAAATACTTTTTGCTTTGGAAAAGTGTTTTGCGCCAGAAGTACATGTAAATTCGAATATTCTCCAATGTTTACTTTTTTGCATTTTGCTTATTAGTTTGTCCACAAACCAGATGTAGCTCTTGTCAAGGAAGTAGCTAGGTGGACAAAGGGAACAATTGGCATCCCTAAACTGTTATTAAAGTTTTGTTTGCCCTCGAAAAAAAATTGTCATTTAAATTTCTAACCACAGAAAATATCTTTAAAATTTGCTTGATACCACTGATTCATACCTGAACTGTGTGGCATGAAAAAAATTTAGGGGACTTATCTCATTTATAGTGACGCCATTGGATGCATCATACACGTAAAACTTTAAACTTGATCGATAACGTAAGCTAAGCAACAAATTGTGGAGAAATTTCCCGTCTTGCAACCTATTTAGTGCGAGCTCTCTCAATTAAGAATTACTGGTTTAAAGAGATACAGGGGAAAACTGCTGAAAAATTGAAACTACTTTCTATTTTTGTTACTAAAGTACTGCTGAAAAACTGAAACTACTTTCTGTTTTTGTTACTAAAGTAGTTTGATTGCCCACTACTTTTTTACGTTTACTCAACAAAATAACTGTTATTACTTTCTACTTTTTCTTAAGTACTTTTTGAGTTAGCAACGATGCTTCTACTCAGGTAGATTTTTAGGCTACTTTGACCGCCTTTGTAGGTATCTGCTTATTGAGCTTGCAATCACTACTTCGACTTAATTTAGCCTAATATAGGTTTTCTGTTTTTTGTTTTATTCTTACATTTTTTTGATTCTTTTTCAGAGCTGGGCTGTGACAGCACTATTGTTCTAGCAGTTGTTAGACTTTGTGCACCTGCGGTAACCGCCTCTCATTCAAGAGTGATACGGCTTCGCAGTAGTACTGACAGTCCATCCACTGCAGTGGATCTAGTATAGGTCCCGCAAGTGTGACGGTCTAAGCTATGCTTTCTTAAAAGCCTTTAGCTTCTTTTCAGTCACCAACTGCACTGAAAAGACCTAATAGGTTGAAACAGTGTCACTGTCTGATTTCTCTATTATATTTGGGATTTTGGATTGATGCTTATTTAGCTGTACACAATATTGTATATTTACTCATTAAATTATTGGTGTCGACTGTCGGAAACCATGTTGACTTGAAAACTGTAAGATTCTTTGATTTCTGACCTTCGGCCTCATAGTTTACCTATAATTTTCCTAACGTGCAATATTTTTATTTTGTTGTTTGAATGAATTTGAGATGAGAAATAGCTATAAAGGCCTATCTCAGTCGATATGCTTGAAATTTTGCGTTTTGACAGAAGACTGGTCCTAAGCAAATAAGGTTTTGAATTTATTTTCGCAGTGTTCAAATTTTCAATGGAAGTTACGTTTCGGAATTTCATATCAAATATTTGCGGTCTGATGAAAATGGTGCTGCTGTTGATCTGATTTTCAATCTTTCTTTACAAAAAACTATAAAACTATTTGTGAGACGTGAGTACTGTATATGTAAACCTGGTTTATTGATATGTTTATCCAAGAGGATGTAAAACCTGCGTCCTGCCAACCGAAGTTTTCGAGCCATCGCAATTTAATGATGGCAAAATAAAGAAATGCCAATAAAGCAAACTAGTGATGCATCACTTTAAGCCAGTGGTTTTCAACCAGGGTTCCGTCAATACAGTCCATGGGTTCCGCAAGAAGTTACACAAATTTTATTTTATTAAATTAAATGCTTTTTTTAGTATCAGACAAATGAATTATTGCACAGGAGTTCCTCGAGTCACTGGAATGTTTTTTTTAGGGTTCCGCTCCAGCAAAAAAGTTAAAAAGCCACTGCTTTAAGCCAACTTTAAATCTCTCTATAAAGCGACTTCAAAAACGTGATTGATTTCTTTGCTTTAAAATCAGCTCGTTATTTGTTCTAATAATCTCATGGTTGAAGTCAATAAAACATGCAAGTCTACCTCTTGGTTAGATCCTGTTGGGTGTACAGCACTTTGCCCAGTTGTTCCAAAGGTTGTAAACCTTAAG
Organism: Trididemnum clinides; assembly: GCA_963675345.1. Taxonomy (NCBI): domain Eukaryota; kingdom Metazoa; phylum Chordata; class Ascidiacea; order Aplousobranchia; family Didemnidae; genus Trididemnum; species Trididemnum clinides. The sequence continues at coordinate 85,276 of CAVLYW010000083.1, forward strand.
TTAGCCCTAACTTGCTACGATAGCTAAATGTTTCGGGGATGTAAATTTTTCATTTGTTTTTATAAACAATTTTTGACTCGAAATTATAAATAAAAGCAATTTTGTGATTTTCTGTTGACATAACTTTTCCTCAACGTAAGCTACGATAAAACAGATAAGAAAAGCCTAAGAAACTTTATAAACTTATTGAGATAAAGATCTACTAAATCTCTTAGGTTGAGTGAACAGATAAGCCCCCAAAATAAAAATTTATGAAAACACTTAAAAATGTAATGCTGTTAGCGTAACTCACAGTTTTTTCAATAATCAGACAAACAGTCAATCTATTCCACCATCGTAGTCGTATAAAAGGCTGTACTCGTACACAATTTGTTTTCGGTAAAATTCTTAATTTGTTTAGAATGCAGTAATATCCAGAATTATGATGTGAAAGTGCAGTCTGAATATCCAATATACAATAAATCAGGCCAATTTTTTTGCCCTGCCAATAGTTTCTTGTTCCGATCTGATACTTACAGACAAGCATCAACAAATCACACCACTTGTCAAACTGGAGCGACATGGGAAGATCAAGAGATAATGCAATGCTGGTTTGGTAAGCAAGAAACCTGGTTTAACTGTATGTTTATCCTCCTGATCTTTAATACTGCGACGGTAGCACTAAGCACAGGACGACTGTTCAAACCGTCTTCTGAGTTGCAAAATTTTAATTGATATTGCATAAATGATGAATCGATAAAATTCAGGAAATCATTGTCAAATGGATGGTAACTTATTGCAGAGATCCGGATGTGCAATGAACAAATTACCATTTGAATGGTTGTTAGAGCCATGACATTATTTATTGACTTTGTACCTGCAACTTGTAGTTACTCTCGCGTTTTTAGTGCCAACAAATGTGACTCTCAAAGGAAGTTTGACCGCATCCGAAGGGGCTTCTGTGACAGCAATTTGTTTATATGATGATACCTTTCCTCTTGGGTTCACCACGCTGTTTTATTTTCGAAATGCAGCTTACAAGTCATCAAAGGTAGCTCGAAATTAACACAAAAGGTTGAATTTATAACAATTCAGTTAAATATAAACACTTTAGAATGCCTCATTTATATCCCCTGCACTTTTGCCAACTGACAACAATCAGCCGATTTCGTGCCAGGCAGTGACTGCTGCAACGATTGCTTTCAATGACACAGGTCGATCGCAAACGATCATTTTGAACGTTAAACGTAAGTTAGAAGCATCTATTGGTGTACTGATGATGAAAGCTACACAAGCATTTCCTGTATATGCTTCTAAGCAGAAAAGTTTCGCTTAATTTGCAAAAAATCGCTCTTTAAATTAGAAAATTCCCTTTTAAATTTAAACCAAAAAATAAATTTTTAATTTCTTTAGAGTTTGGATAGCAGAGTTTTCTAAATCAAAAATTTAGGAGAAAATGCACTCCATCTTTTTGAATATCACCTTGTCTCATTTTATTAGCATAACTGAGAATCCGGATTGATTAACTACTGCACCATAATTGAGTTTAAATCACAGTATTTCATTTCATTGTTATCTTTTGGATTAGTAGGACTGCGACAAAGACTCTAATTGCAGGTCGATTGTCCCAGCCAGCTAAGGAGTTTCCCAGTTTCAACGTTCCGCTTGCATTCGCAAAACAGAGGAAATCATTGTAAAGAAAGGTTTTCCAAAAACCTATCATTGTAGCCATACCGTGGTTACATCCCATGATTATTAAATTAAGAATGTAAACTTTCAGTTGAATAAAGAAAATGAAACTTACTTAAACCTTTTTTTTTGAAAGTTGCCCTTTTTAAAGCATAAATATTTAAACAAATACTTGACTGTAATTTCTTGTTTTAGATAAACCTTATCAGGACCACATAACCACTTGTTCATGGATTACAAACAAATCGGAATCTTGCTTCGTTGTGTTTTACTCGAACCCCTCCAGCTCGTACTTGACGTTGACAAAACAAAGTGATTCCGAAAACTTGATTCCGGTCTTTACTCGCATTCTCTAAAAGCATGCGTCAGAGCTTTGATTGGTTGTTTTTGCAAGAAGTTGAGCGTTTGTGAGCTTATATCAACCAAGCTAAAATTACTTCAGAGTCAAGAGCACGCTTTTAGAGTGTGCAAGTGACTATCGAATAAAGATTGTAGTTTGTGTCAAATTCAGCTCAAGCATTTTTGAGGGTCGCCAAAAAAAAGCTTATCACTGATATCCACAAAGATATAAATTGCTGCTAACAGCAAATTTCTCATAGTGACTACAAAGAATATTCTTGAAAATCTTTTTTTTGCTGACGCTCACCCTACCCTACTCTTTCCCTCCTGACTACAGGTTTAGTTGATTTATATTTCAAGTTATTAACTCCAACCTCTTTTAGATCAATTTACAAAAAGCGATGCTATCAACGCGTTGACACACTCAAACGATCGACACATATTTTATTTCTACAAAAAAAATGTGAGTTGAAATATCTAATTAGCCGTAGCATCCTTTTAAAATCAAAAAAGTTTGAAACCACATAACTTACTTTGGTCTTAATACAATTTTCAGGTGACGCTTTCAAACAATGGAACCTACAATTTAACAGTGAAGTCTCCTTTGTACGGAGAACATGGAATTATTTTCCACGTCATTGTTACTGAGCCATCTTTTGATAACAGTTTTTGGTTTTTGATTGGAGGAATTTTGTTTGTTGTTTTTGGAATAATCGTTGTAATCGCAGTGGTTCGCTGCAAGATAAAAAAAGAGAAAAATTCTGTAACTGCCAAACATTTGTATGGTAAATTGGCTTTGTTTTTTTTACTGCTTTACTTAAAGATGCGTTTATCAAATTATTTTTTCGCTTAACTGAAAAACGACCATTTGCTGCCAAAGAAATAAATAAATGAGGTAGGCTCATAATAATCGCTGTGGCCTGCAATAGATAGAAGAGAAAAAAATTGATGTCCAATTAAAAGAAACACTACTCTCAGAATCTGAAAAATGGTCTAAAACTACCATAAAATTGAGTTTGGAAAATTGCCTCCCAATTTGACTAGGCAACCAGCCACCAAATGATAGCCAAAAATCCGCAAAATGACAATAACTTAAGAACTAACTGTCGTGGAAACGTGGCTCGGGCTTAAAATATTTAGAGCTATTGTATTTCTATCTGTTTTGAGTACAGATATTACTGTAAATACACAAATAAAAAAGCTTATGTTAAAAAATTTAGAATTGTAGCGGAATTAAGAATGAAGTAGCGCATCAACTTTGCAAATATACCTAAGCAAATGTTTAAATTGATACTAATGGCGAAAAAAATAATTTACAATGCTAGTGGCAGGATTCTAGTTTTATAGTTTTTTTTAAGTCTAACGAATTAAAGATTAAGCTACGCGCTACAGTAGTAGAAGGTGAAACTTTATTGCGGGAAATAAAAAATTATGCACGAAAAATATGCGCTCATACAAATTGCTTTTTTGTATCAAACAGCTTCATTAATTTCAGCGATTTAATTTTTTGGCAGATCGTTCCATCACTTGCTCAAACTCCATGAAACCAGAAGAGACTTAAGTATCAAGTTTTATGTCTTTCAGTTGACTAATTGTGGCAAGGATAATTTAAGCTGAAAATATTGCACCGAATGTCTAAAAACTTTGAGTTGTTGACAACTGTTATTGCGAAAGCTTTTTGTTTTTGGCTCTCAAGTTGAGAAGTTCATGATACGACTTCGCCTTGAGATCGAGCTTGGGCAGCTCAACCTGTCTAATGGAAAGCTGCACATCTGGGTTTGCATTACTGCCATTTTCTTTGCTGTCGGCAATAAAGGAAACACTTTGCATATTGCCTCTCAACGATTAAACTTTTTTTACCGCCAATCGACAAATATTTTCATCCTTATCAGAAAACATGGCATTCAAATCATTTTCTTGAAGTGCGAAGAATGCTTTTAGCTAAATTTCTATAATGTTTTTGATAGGAAGTGCGAGATTCTCTAAACAAGATTGAATAAGTTCTTGGAACCATCACTTAAATTTATTTCTTAATTTGGTCTTGAATCAAATGAAGAAATAAATATTAATACAAAAATGAGTAACGGTTGTCCATTCTGTTGGAGAATGTCTTGTAGTGTAATAACGAAGAATACAACCGAGTGTTAGCCATCTAAAATAATCAATAGAACTTACTTCCAATAATGTGAGATTAGTGTCAACATGGCCCGAAGTGGACTGCCACACATATCTTGTAGACACAAAACTGGTCAAGTCAGCTATGATCTCGTTTAGCAATTTAGGAAATCGCTTTTGGTATTGCCTTGAAATTTTCAACTGATCATTCTGAAACAACATTATCTACCGATTTTCCAATCGTTCCAGAAAATCTTTTTGGACTGTTGGTAGTGCCGTCTAATAAAATCGTCTCTCAATGACAATCTATAGCAGCGCAACAAGCAAATGATTTACTGAAGCGGTTGGTCTATTGAGATTTTCTTCCAAAGTTCAAATGCATCCATTTTTTGCTACAGTCATGCTTGCTATGCGATCTCCTCCAATTAACTTATTTTTGTTCCAAATTTCTATCTTTTATAAAATTGTATACAACTTTGGCTATTGTGGAGCATTTTTTTGCCATTCGGTGAAATTTGTGACAGATAAAATTCTCCAGGTTGACCAACGACAACATAGTGTTCTTCCTATGCTATTGATTTGTACAGCTTTCCATTTTCTCCAGCAAGCTGTACTAGATTGGCATCTTTTCTACGATCAAAATATATACTACCAACCGCTTTAAGGTATTCTTTCTCTATATTTGCACCTCTATCTTTGTCGCCGAATACGGTTATATCACCCGTCCTGTACCTTAGTGACCGGTAGATAACGCTTCTGCGACTTGAAAATTCGCTCGGTAGAGTTCAACGACTACCCTCTATGCTCTATCCTTTGGCCTAAAGACTTACGCTTGAGAAGCTAGATTGCCAGCCCACTCTTCAACAACACAACTCTATTAATGCATAAGCTGCTGCACAAAGACAATCACCGACACCACTCTTGTAGCAGCCGATAGTCCCCCTTCCTTATAGTATTGCTTGGCCCTTGCCTTCTAATTCTTCACACTTGTCGCTTGTCTCTTCACCTCCGTTCTCCTTTCTCTTCTTTCGTCACTGTGTGTCTTCCAAAATGACCCACCCATATATATATATATATATACTTTCCATGAGTAACGTAACAGAGAAATAATTCCCCAATATTCCAGAGTTTAGCCAATAAAAATTACTAAAAGCTAAAATAAACAAGATATGATTTGTATACGGGAAAAACCGGAAAATTCCCAAAACAAAAAGTACATTGACACGGGATAATGGCATGACTATTCCCAAGATAATTATTGTTGTTACAATCTTCTTAATTTACTTTTGTCGATCATGGATAATGAATATAAATAAGTTACCAAGCCCTCATCTTTTAAAGACCAATTCGCTATAGCAGCAGCACCAGCCCTGTCCAAGATTTGATGGTATTTGCTATACTTGCAAGGTTTTCCCAACTTCTTCCAATTTGATGTCAATTTAAAATTAGAAGCATCTTGAGCATAGTTTTTTAATGATGCTAAGGTAGTAGTAGAAATCGAATCCTTATCTGATTAACAGTCAAATGAAATCAGAAAAGATGTTGATGTAGTCATTTGTGCTTCTGACAAATCATGAGAAATTGTTGCTGCAGTGTTATCTCTTCTTTTCAATCCAGGAATAAATAATTGGTAAGAGTGGTTCAGTGGCTTAATCACATGTGAACATATGGCAACACGGGCACCTTTAAAAACGTCATAAAAATTCTAATCACTTTTGGTCATTCTCATTGATGATGCTCTTGCAGTTTTCTGCGCTGCTACGCGACATTTCAAAAAATCTTATATACAGTGTGTCCAAAAAGTCGCTATCGTTCACATTTTCTCAATTTTAAATTCTTAATGTGGAAATATATTTCAATGTTATTTGCATTACTGTCCATTGAGACAGTGGTAGGAATGTATGTATTGATTTTCTAAATTCATCACCAAGATATCTAACATTTTGAATTTACAGCTAATTCTCATTTCCCATGTACATAATTGATATTTCATATTTCACAAAGATGGTTGATACAAGTGACTACACGGTTGAATATAGTGTTCGCGCTGCTTCATTTTACACGTTGCTTCATTTTACAAATAAAAGAAAAGAATGTTGTTTAGTCATTTATGTTGTCATTTAACCCATTTGAACATGTAACCCATTTTAACCCATCACATTCTTTGTTAAATAAATGATGGATACTAAATAGATTTTTGAACGATAGCAACTTTTTGGACACACCAACTTCTACAAAATTAGATTCTCTTTTCAGGAACGTTGTCCCTTGTTTCCTCTTACTATACCGATGTATGGCGCCGAACTCGATTATTATCTCGCAAATTCTTTTAGTCACACGAAATCAGTTACATTGTAAACGTTGCACCAAATCCACAAATCAATTAATTCTTTCTTTTGCTGCTGTGCCTGCAAAGACCGCAGTTCCTAAATTGTTTTTTAAAACGAAACATTCATTCAGTGGCATTCCTTTTTGTTGGGAGCAGGTTTCTGGTAAAACTTTCTATACCGGAAAATGTGTGGCCGCTGGTAAGGATTTTCGTGTAGCTTGTTTGACGTCCTGTGGCCATTGTCCACTTTGTGGTAAACTTAACCACCTAATTTGAAATCTATTCTACAGTATATATAATTTTAGTTTACATAGTACATGTAACAAGTCTTGTAAACGTAAACGAAATTGAAAACCAATGCTTTCATACATCTTTTTTTAGTACTTTTCCAAAATATCATAAAAACAAAACTTAAAGCATTCACTTGAACCATGTGGGAACAATTTTATGAAAACCTATAAAAACGTTTTTTTACTATAATTGTTTTATTTTTCTATTTGCTGTAAATCATCCTCTTAGAGCAAATATAAACATAAGACACTGAATCTTAGACAAGAAAAACCACGTTTCTACGACAATTAGTTCTTGAGTTCATTTTTCGGATTTTTGACTTCGGTTATCACTTGGAGGCTGGTTGCCTAGTCAAATTGTGAGACAATCTTCCAAACTCAATTTTATGGTAGTTTTGGGTCATTTTTCAGGTTCTGAGAATAGTATGTTTATTTGAATTGGATTAATGATAGAAAGTTCTTCATTCTCAATAGGTCAAGGATCAGAGTAGCTAACGGATGTAGATGGAGATCGTGAGGTTTATGGAAAACTTTAAAGGCTGTAACATTTACGGTTCTCTACGAGAAAAAGCGAGTTAAAGAGATGTATGTCAAATTTGCTCGAGGCAAGGAAACCTTATCCATTTATACACAGAACAAACTGTGTTCAGACCTTCTTTGGAGTTAGTACAGCTGGTGCAGTGCATTTCTACTACAGACAATGCAACCACGTGCACCTTCAGAAAAACTACTTTACGGCAATACTTTTTGGTTCCATCACTTGTGGTACCAAATACTCTGTGCCATCAAAACTAGTTACTTCAAAGCAATATTGCAGGCAGTGCCCTGATGTTTTCTTTCAAAGCAAAACAAATCAGCTTTGTGCTGATATTGAACCCGTGATTTTATGATTGCTAGATCTGCAGCGCTTTACCATCGTCAACCATTGTTACGTAATAGTTTTATCGCATTGAAATTACTGAATATTAATTAATTGGCAAGTACTTAATTGATTATTTCATAATTCATGAACTCAACAGACCCCAAATGCTGGAAGCACAATAGCATTACAGGATTTAATTACATTATGCCTGAATATTCACGATTACAAATACATTTTGAGCAATTTAACAGCTTGTCTCGTATTTCATACAGGTTATGAATATATTCTAGCAGATGGACAGCCGGTGAGTACTGACGTTATTTGTTAGAATGCACGTAAACCTTGATCAAGAGCCATCCCCCAACCACAACCACTTGTATTATAGATATTTTATTTATCTTTGAAATACATTTTATTTTGTTTTAAAATAATACGATTGGTCGATTGCTCTGCTAAACCAGCCATTTGGCGGGGGTTCCATAGGTGGCCGGATTAGCACATTAGTGGATTTTACTTCGGATATACTGTATATAAGTATGACTAAGCTATGATGTTTAACAAGATAAAGACTCTCTTTTTTGCAAAAATTTTTGAAATATTTGAACCAATTTACTACGACGCGGAAATGACAAATAACAAATTGTGGCGTGCATAGGTAGTGCTTTCCACATCACTATTTCCATGCCTACAAGGAAATAAACTTTGTAATTGTCTGGTCTTTGATGTAAGTTTGTAGAAGTTTTGCCTTCTAATAGCGTCTTTTGGAAAGTAAATCTTCGACAACAAGATCTCATTTATGAGTTCAATTCAGGGTAAGGAAATATGGCAATGCAGCAGGCTGTTATTTCTCGTCTTTACTAGTTTCAGACAGTTGGTCCCCATAAAATCAGTCATGCTAAAAATAACTTTTACTCTATATTGATATTATTTACTCTGTATTATCTCATAGATGTATGCGCCTTCTAACCATGGATACGAGTACATGATGAATAGACAATCAAATTCACAAGGTGATTGGGATGTCAGCATGTCAGATTGTATTCTTGAACTCTTTGCGGAGCTAGTTAAATCTAAAAAGTTTTCAAAGTAATACGAAGTACCAGGAAAATACAATTGTTTGAAAATATATCATTGACTAAGAACACTTTAAATAGGAGAGAGAGACCCCTAAGAAATTGCAACCGGGAGGCTCAAAAATTTTAGAAAACAAAAAAAACCATCGATCCGCATGAATTTCAAATAAAAGACAATTTCGCTAAGGGTTTCAAATTATATTTGAATCTAATAGAAGAAAGCGTTTTTCAAAAAAGATGGTAGTAGGTGCTTGAGGCAAAATAACTCACTCATTACTAGTCCTTCATCTACAGGAAAGGCTGCTGAAAAAGCGTGAGCTCCGAGCATTTGCTGGTAAATTATTTTAAAGCTGTCAGTCCCTTGTTTTTCTAGGTTGAGCAGCTCGCTAGATACCGCTTTACGTTTGCCTTACGACTATATCATCGAAGAACGATATTTCATATTTATTACAGACAAAGTTGGATATTTGATCATGAAGGGAAAGAAAGGAGAAAGATCAGCTGGGCCGGTAGGCAATTGAACGTTTGTGGTTAAGTCGTGCCCTACAAGGCAATGACCACAGTTTGATTGGTTGGTATGGATATTTGTTCGAATCCCGTTCCCAACGTTGTTTTAACTTGTTCAGAGTTACAGCACAACGACGTAATCCAAATTATCAAATCTTTTTATGCAAGGCTGTTTTGCTCTTACATTTTCGTATTTATGATTTGATATGCTGCTTTACCACATGCACTGTCAACAGATCGTGATCAGGAAAATTTTTACAAAATGTGTAATCTAGAATGCCACTTCATGCAGGAAGCCCGAACACCTTATTTGTAGAACTGATCAACATGCTGTTGCAAGATACTAAAAGACTGTCATAAGGGCAAGCAAGTTTCTCGTTGACTCACTATAAAGATTTTTGACAAAGCAAAAACGTCTTTACGTTGAGAAAAGTCAAAAACAATTGCTGCAACAAAGGATTTGCAACGAAATTGCAAAACTGGCATAATAAAGACACAATAATTGCTTTTATCAACTTGATCTCAAAAACAGTACTTAAAGTTGAAAATAGAAATAAAAACATTTTTTTTTTAGGGGTACGCCACACATGTAGATTCTATGAAAGAGTACGTAGCTAAAATTAGATTAAGAACTCCTATGCTAGAGGCTTTTCGCTTGACATTTTCCAAAAAAATCAACAAAAGTAATCAGTGCTTATATAGTAGAGAGTATGTAATCAAACAAATTTTAATCTTTTCATGGATTATACGTTGTTTTCTTAGCTGTCCAGTTTATTTTCACCACTTTGTTTTTGACAAATTTTCCTGAAAATGTCAGACGAAGAGTTGAAAAACTTGACTTACATTTCGAAATATGTGTTAAAAGAACGTTTTTTAAAGACTTCTCCATCTTTCACCAAAAATCTAATTATGTTTTTCCTTTATGTTTTAAAGTCAATTGCTTTACAGCCAATGAACTATCAAAGCTCCCAAATCTACATCAACTCATCCAGAGCAAAAGTAGCGGAAGGTGAATTTGATAACTTAAAACACCGCGGTCCAGCTACGGACTCGAAAATGAATATCAAGAAAGCTTTTTAAAATTAATTAGCAAAAGTATATTTCTCAAACTGAAAGGTTTTGCATTTAAAACGCTTTCACAAGCACATCTGTAGACTATATGAGAGTACATTTTCTGTTATAAAACAATATCAGGAAAAAACGATTGGGATCTACTGACAATTCTCAGCAAAAATCCAGAGCTAGCATCCTGCTGATCATTTTTTATTAGAACGTTTCTCTAAATACTGTTAACATTTTCAACTAAAGAGTTGCTCTACTTACATGTAGTTGGTAACGCTGACAGTGTTTAGCGAAAAATTCCTATAACGTACGTACGGCAGCATACTGGCTTTGTTTTTTGCTGAGTAAGCAATATTAGTTTAACTATAAAAGTCGAATAGCATACAAAACACTGAACAATTGTCTCCAATCAACTATCACTAACATTATTATTGACCTCCATGTACAGGGTGTCCCAATACAAACGCGATCCATTCATATGCTTGTAGCTCGTAGAGTAGGCAGAAATATCAAAAAATGTTTAGATATTCTGAAATGAGCATTTATTGAACAACTTATCACAAAAAATGAAACGTTTACACAGCATGCTCTAAATGGCTGCTTTGCGCCGTTTGCATACTTGGAGCCTTCGAGAAAAATTGTCAATTACCCAAACGCATTCTTCCTTTTGTATCCCGCGGACCTGCTGGATTATGGCCGTCGTCAGATCTGTTATAAAATGTAGTATGTTGGAGCAAACATTGCCTCAATGAATTAACGATTCAGTTTCTTTAAATTTCTTTAAATTTCTTTACCCAGCGGCTAATTAGGAATTTATGGAGATAATTGTTGAAACCGAAGCTTTTGCGGTATTTGGCATGTACAGATTTAAACGATTTTGTCTCCAGATAGACTGCAACTAAATATATTTTTTCTTTCATTGATCACAACATTTTTTGTTAATTTCGAAACATTATGCTATTCTCTATAAACTCTCAAAATATATAATTATATCTATAATATTGGCTGAGATATTAACCCTGAAATGGGTCACGTTTATACTGAGATACCATGTACAAACAATATCAGAGAAGTCTCGAATACAAGATAAACCTACGTAATAAATTCAATTAGTTGTTCATATGCCTTTGCTGTTGTTTTTGTTTTAGATATTGGCGTCAATTGTTCTGTGCATTTCGAGAAAATTGGCCCGCAACTTAATAAGTTAGTTGTAAAATGTCCCTCTAGCCAAAACCAGTTGGACCACCCTAACTTAGAATAGCAATGTAAATAGGAGAAAACGTCTGCTTTCGAAAAAAAATGGTCACAAGTTCAAGACACGTATTGCATTTTTGGTGACACTTGAAGTTAATTTCCTTTATGTTGGTTCACGATAATTGTTTTGGAGCCAGAATCAGTTCTTTCACCAAACAAGTACTCGTAATTATGTAGCATGGGAGCATGCATGCTTGAAGACCATGGAGTCCCAGAACCAGGGCAGATTTCCACGGCCTGGACCAAAGGTTGTAAAATGTATGCAGAAAAAAGAGTTTCCACAGTGACTGCAACGTAAAGAGGTGTCGAAGAACAGGATAAAATGAAATAAGAGGTTTTCAAATGGGTTGATCACAAGTGGTACACGAAAATTCTTAATTGTGGGGTTCAAAATAAAATCTTCCAGCAGTCGTAACGCTATTGACCAGCAGCACAAAATTATTACAGGTGACAAATATATGGAAATGATGAATCAAAGATTGAATATGGACTCATCTGCTGTAGATTCAGCTCAATGAAGAACAACTGGTTGAAATTTGTTGCAATTGGCAGAATATTAAAACGAATCAGCCCTAGTTTGTTGGTGTTTTCGTTACAGACACGCAATCAGGGAAAAGCTAAAGGGCTGAAGCACTCCACCTTATCACTAACTTTTACCTAAAACAGTGATTTTTGTCTCAAAATTAAGCTTCAATTCTTTCCGTCACAAAAATTCTGTTTCTGCGCTTGTTAGGTTATGGGGTATTTCCGTTCCTGCCCATTGCATTCCAGTAAATATGGCACATCAGTAACTGGATAGCCGAATTCTAATTTGCGATTCCGTTGCAAGCTAATCCTTTATTCGCTTTGTATTCAACACATCATCTACTAGATGTAATTTTTGTTGTTTTGTTTAACGTCTGTTCTTAATCATTTATTCAGAGATGCATTCACGGGCGAGGGGTTGATCATCTAAAAAATGCGAAGTTCGCATAAAATCAACCTTTTCACTAATGTGGCCTCCTTGCCCCCATGTAATCATCGTGCGTTCCAACTTTAATCATGTTTGTGTAGTAACTGTGTTGATTAAATTACAATCAGTGTAAAATACAGTAATCGAACTTATGATCAACTGATCCGTTAAGAAAATAAGTTTCATTCTCGGTGGGGGCAAACTATAAGAGAATACTATTTGCACTTTTTCAGCTGCACGATCAAGAAGACTGACCGCCGATGTTGCAGTGACTTAGATCAAGTGGTCATTTGTTCAACACTAAAGGCGACCACGTTTTGGTGTCTTTAATCTGTTGCCGGTCTCCGCTCACTCGAGCGGCGCCATTCACAGTGTCACCAGTTTAGACTGTGTCGCTTCCAAGCGGTCACTACTCAACACTGATTGCACGTACTTACAGCTCTGACCTTTGTGCATTCGTTGTTAGCAACTGCTTTAGATGGCTGCCAGACATATGTGTTACTACTAGATATCATATGATGTCACGGGCAACGCTAATTAAACTAAAAATCAGTGTGTCATCATATGATGTCGGCGCCGCTGTGGTACAGTCACGCGTTGACATCATATGATGTCAGTCGCCGGTAGAATGTAACACGTGCCGACATCATATGATGTCAATACCCATTAACAGGTTAAGAAAAGCACTCTAGGATGATTTCTTCTGGTAGGTTGAATCCAATCATCAATTTATTTATCAAAGGCATTGCCAAATTTATTTATGCGAAACGAAGATAATAGGTAACTCGGAAACAAGTTTGAATAACTGTCTCATGCTCACCGCTATTGATACTGCTTTGCTCGTTTGGAGGATGGAAAGGCATACAAACAAACCTGAAAATAGAAGTGAAAAACTGAACTTTTGTTGCCATGTTGTTTGGCACCAGTTGTTTGAAAAGACTATAGCTAACACTTTCATTAAAACTCGAAATAATTTCAAAAGAAAGGAGCTTGTTGTTTGCAGTTATCTGCAGTCAGAAGAGTTCACTTTAGGTTATTGTAAGTTTAATTGAGGTCACATTAGGTTAAAAAAATGGCTGGCAATAAAATGCCAGATTAGGAAAAAGTTTCCATAAGCTAGCTTACTATTTTAAACGATTAGATTGTAATCGATCAAAAATAGTAAGGACCCTACCGTGGCGTAAATATACATTCAAAACATGCCATGACTTGACACCGGAGGTCCATTTACCCGATTGGAATTAATGATATCGAACAAAATTAAAAAATATTTTTTACCATGAGCCTTGGTGTATATGTATTTCGTGACCGACTTAAATTCGGCGCGGTGCAGAACTGTCGTAAACAGATAAATTCTTGATTGCTTACTCTGTCCACAAAACTCGAAAATGCGACGCAGCAATAATAAAAAGAGTTGAAAAATACTAAAAACAGTCTGCCATTTATCTTAAAGAGCAGCCATAGTTGACGTCATTCACAGCGCGTCCACTGCTTTCCTACATCGGTTTTGTTAAAACTATGTCAGTTTGGTGGGCGCTCAATAGGTCGAGTAAATAAAGCTATGATAAAAATATGGTGTAGACTGTAGACGGAGCCTCACCTATTCGTGAATTTGCCCAACTGGTCACCAGTTCAACCTCGTTTCTATAGAGACAGTCAAAAATAAATTTATGCCTAATTTAGGAAGAGAATTCCATGGCGCAAAGGTTAAAATCACGGAGTAAAATCGCACCATACTTGGGAGAAACATTTTTTTCTATTTTGCTTGATAATAGCTTTTTTGAGCTACCGGAATCAAACTTGAAAATTTGGGAAAACAAGGACTCATTTAACTTCTATAAGCATATATGAATCATAATGCGTAGCCAACAGGGACTTAAAAAATTTTGAGGGCAAATCAAAATTAACAATCTCACTGTTCAAATCGCCTCACATGGAATATATTACTGGTATTTTTCTTTATAATAGCTTTATAGAGCTACCGGGTCAAAGCAAACATTTGGGTAAAAGCAAGGGCTCTTTTATCTCCCAAGGGCACGTCAAGCTGGGAGAAAAGAATTTGGTACATAATGCCAAGCCAGCGAGGACTTGAGAAAGTTTAAGAGGAAATAAAAAAAAAACAGCGTCACAGTGAAAAATCGCACCACACGAAAGACATTTTTGCTATTTTGCTTGGTAATAGCTTAATATCTGAAATGTGTTTCCTACTTCCAAACTACGGGAAACGCAAAGCTCTCCTGAGTTCGTGTCAGCAATGAACAGAGCACATAGACCTAAGGCATAGCCAGAATCTTGAAATGAAAAATTCTGTTAGGAAAAAGAGCACAAAAACTCGTGACAATCTTATGTGCAGAAAGCACATAAACTTTTGGTAACTGTTCACACAAGAGCCTGATAGAGCCTGTACGATGTCATATTTAGCATATGGCGCCACACTTCCATATAAATCAAGCTTCTTAACAACAGGATCATGAATGCCTTTGCCAGTTAATCGGTCAACAGAAAGTTAAATGAACTTGTTGCTCTGCGAACTTCAGCTTCTTGTACAAAGCTCTCAATCTACCAATCAGAGGAAATAATTGTAAAATGGTTGACATGAAAGTCATGACTTTTCGGCTACATCACTGGTCATCCACACGTCGCTCTAGTTCTTATAATCGAAACGTAGTTAACAAATACCAAAAACAAAAAAACAAGTGAATTTAAACATTTCAAAGGCGGATTGTGGCCCTATTCAGGCAGTCCAGTATTTTTTGCCATATATTTTTATGATCCAGTCCCGAAAAAAATGTTGTCAGTTATGCTCTCAAACTTTTTTACGATGGATTTCTTTTGCTTCCTTGAAATAATGTCGGACCACGAGAAATTTTTAATCGAATGAAAATTTGAAAAATCACGGTACAAAGATAACTACAACCTTCAAGAAATTGGAATCGTTACCGGTGTTAGTCTGATACATTGCATAATTTATCTAAAACAAATCTACAGAGGCCCTGTTGAGACAAACTATATAAATGAATTGAACTCGAGCATTTGCGGTTATAACAAGCGTTTTATTGACACTAGAAGTACCATGGTATCAGGACAAATACCCACCGGACAAATACCGACCGGACATATACCCCCGGACAAATACCCACCGGACAATTACCCCCCTTGCCAAATACCCACCGGACAATTACCCACCAGTTTTTTTTGTTTTGTTTAAGGGTTAGGGTTAGGGTTAGGGTTAGGGTTAGGGTTAGGGTTAGGGTTAAGGTTAGGGTTAGGGTTAGGGTTAGGGTTAGGATTAGGGTTAGGGTTAGGGTTAGGGTTAGGGTTAGGGTTAAGGTTAGGGTTAGGGTTAGGGTTAGGGTTAGGATTAGGGTTAGGGTTAGGGTTAGGGTTAGGGTTAGGGTTAGGGTTAGGGTTTTTCCTCACATTTCATCTTGTGGTGGGTATATGTCCAGGGGGTATTTGTCCGGTGGGTATTTGGCAAGGGGGGTAATTGTCCGGTGGGTATTTGTCCGGTGGGTATTTGTCCGGGGGTATTTGTCCTAGAATCAAGTACCATAGGGGTCATTTTGACCTATAGCTTTAGGTTATTTGCGTATATCTGGAAGGTTACTTCCAATAGAAACGTGAAACTTCCTGACTTTTCCTAAATTTACTTGTTGAACATGCTAATGGCAATTTCAGAAAAAAATATGTTTTGAATTAGCTTGTATGCGGTAATATACGCATAAGTACCAGCAAGGGTCATTTTGACCCTTATAATTTTCTATGTTTGCTGTGAACACAATTGTCTTGCAAAAACACTCTCAATCAACGTTTTTGTCTTGACAAAGTTTTTGAAATCATTCTACTACAGTGATATGTACAGAAGACTATTATTTTTGCTTGATGGGAGCTTTGATCTTTTGTTGAAATGCAAAGTGCTGTTTTGTTGTAAGAACAATAAAGTGCTAAATACTGTAATTTACGCCTCTATTGTGTTAGCAAATGCTGTTTGCGTTTCAGCAAGGATTTGACGCACATTATCCAGTCATACAATTTTGTCACCTAAAAGCGTTGTTGCAATTTTTATGTTCAACTATACAGTAAGTTTGTTTTTTCTTTGTAGCTTGACTAAAGGTTTACGATCTTTCCATTTATACCTGGCAGTCCATTTTTAGCAATGCTCTGCAGCAACAAAGATATTCAGAGCGACTGAGATAACTTTCTGGTATAAGCCTACTCTACAAGTTTTGATAGTGCAGACCTAAATTACTAGTAGTAATAGAATAAAGACGATGGTACTAGTGGAAGCAAGTAATTGTCAGCAACAAGAGCCTAATACGTTGTATTAAGTTTGCAGTTGAAATTACTATACAGGGCATTAATGCAACCTATGAATACCTATTATAGCTATTGGAATTTTTAGGATAAAGAGCTAGGTTAATCTATACCACTATGCCTGATTGCATGCCAAATCAATGGCACACCGAAAAAGACATACTGCACTAAAAGCTTTGGAGTTGCTGCAAAACAGATTCGGATGCTGAAAGTGGTGCTGAATCAGATACGAATGTTTATCATTTCGATGAGGACAATCGTGATGATTCAGAAAGTGAATCTTCGTCCGGTGAATCGCTTGTTTCGGAATTATCAAACTCTGAAATTTCGGATTTTGAAGATACCGAAACGATTTTAGAAACGGATGAAGATCACGTTCAAGAGAATAATGCAACAAGCTTTGCAATTTCAGCTGAAATTACTTGGGATCTTTTGGACCCTAATCAAAACAATTCCGGAAGGCGATCTTGCCACAACGTTATCAGAGAAGCTCCTGAGCCACCTACTCAAGCACAACGTAGTATTATCAAAGAATCAGTTTGCAGTGCATAGGATCTATTCATTGATGAAGATATGTTGCGTCATATACAAAGATGTACTGAAGAAAAATCTCGAAGAGTTTTACAAACACACGATTGGTGCGTGTCGTTACATGAACTAGATGCGTTTTTAGCGATTGTTTATGCACGTGGAGCTCACAAGGCAACTAAGATCAAGGTATACGAATTGTGAAATAGGTTATGAGCAATTCCAATTATTTCTGAAACTATGGCTTGTAACAGATTCATTGAAATAATGAAATTTCTGCGCTTTGACTATAAGCAAACACGATCACATAGACTAGCTACAGATAAACTGGCTCTGATATCAACAGTTTGGTATACCTTTGTCGAAAATTGTCTAAGGCATAGTAAACCGGGTGCCAACATTACCGTGGATGAGCAACTTTTTCCTATCAAAGCTCGATGCAGATTCACACAATACATGCCAAATAAGCCCGACAAATTTGGCATCAAATTTTGGATGGCCATTGATGTCAACACTAAGTATATGCTACATAGCTTTCCTTATTTGAGGAAAAATGATTCACGGCCGGCAGGAATAACATTAGGTGATGACGTTGTTTTGCGGCTAACTGAAGCCTACAAAAAGACAGGTCGAAACGTGACCACCGACAACGTTTTTACGTTGGTAAATCTCGCTAAAACTTTGAGGCAGAAAAGGATCAGCATTGTCGGAACTGTCAATCGCATCCGAAAAGAGATTCCGCAAGAAACTAAAAAAATGAAGGAGGATCTCTACCCAACAAAAGTTTTCAAACACGATGGCTGCACCTTGACTGTTTATCAAGCGAAAACCACAAAAAAAGTTTTGTTGCTTTGTACAATGCATGCTACTGTTCATACAGGTGACGACCAAAAATCTAAGCCTGAAACCGTAAAAATTTGGAGTTGATGTGCTCGACCAAATGGCCAGAAAGTATACTGTAAATCAGCTTCTCGCAGGTGGCCTGTGCAATTTATTTTTACAACATATTAGATTTGGCTGCAATCAATGCCCACATTTTATATAAGTTGGTTACCGGGTCAAAAATCTCACGGCAAAGGTATTTTTTGCGGTTATCCGAAGAGCTTTGTTCGAAGTTTGTTGAAGAAAGAAAAGCTAACTCACGCCAGTCCAGTCAAACCAACAGCAGAATGCAGAAAAGCCAGAAACAAAAGCACTGCCAAAGCAAAAGCTGCGCCAACAAATCACGTGAAACATGCAGATGTTGCTCTAAGCTTGTTTGTGGTAAATGCATTGGAAAACAGGAAAAACTCATTTATTGTAGGCTTTGCTGCCAATAAATATTGGTCATAAAGTGTTTTGTCGTATTTTTTTGTAGCTATGCATGCAATAAAGCTTTGGCAAAATTTTTGAAATTTGTCTCACTTGGAAATCAAACCTAAATCTGACTTATTCATAAAACAAATGCCCCATGTCCAATGAGTCTACTGTTGAGTTAGTTAAAATCAAAAAAAAAGTAAAAAGCGTCATTAAAAGGAAGGGTCAATCTGACCCCACTCGGTACTTCTAGGCAGCGTAAAATCTCTGGTATTTCTAGTGTTAAGGGATTTCATTCAAATAGATTGTTATTCAGTTTGATTCTATTTGAATAACAGCATGTCACGAAGAACTGGCTATAACCGAGAATTTAGAATTTGCTTACCAACAGCAACTTTTATCTGACTAGTCGAATTGTGATCGCGGTAACTTGTAGAAAGACAAAGTTACTGCGAAATAACACAAGGCGCATACAATAAAAAAATGATCCACTTGAAAGGCAGACTGGTTGATATGATTTTTGCAGGAACATGGTTGTCTCCAGACCTGCTTCGGAGTTATTATCACAGCTAACATGTCTTGTATTTCTACAACTAGTACTGCAACTGACGTAAAGTACTTTTCTCAGGGACACAACATCTTGCTGTTCTGTTTTTTAAATTTAAGAATATTGTCTCCACAAACGGCTCTTCCAACCCACTGGTCCACGTTAACAAGATGTGGGTAGAGAAGAGGTAGGATGATAGAAGCCAAGCATTCTCTTGAACTCGTTTGTTGCGTCGTTGGTCGGTCAAGATTGTGGATTGGAGGTCTATTCCACCTGGAGAAAAGTTGAAGTTAAGAACAAATGACAGAAAGTGAAAACAAATGCTCTGTCAATATTTCTTACGAGTATGAGAAAAAAAGACAATGGAGAAGAAAGTGCAGACAAAACTGAAAGTGAATAAGAAAGAACTGTCAGATTTGTTAGTGGTATCAAGACCAGCAACAATCTTAGTTTCTAACTAAATAACTTAAGCAAGCTAAGCCTGCTGAAACAGAAAGAATGACAGACTTTTTTTGAGAATAATCTTAACATTGCTTGAATTCCTCTAAACGCAAACTCTACTTATGTTTTCGGATCTTATTGTTGTGTCTCCATCAAACACGAAAGGTCATCTTGTAAGAAAAGGTCATTTCGTTTTCACAATGACTGTATATTTATCTACCTGCAATAAATAAATCAGATTTTGTGTTTGTGAACAAAGAAGAG
The DNA here is from genome assembly GCA_963675345.1 of Trididemnum clinides. NCBI lineage: Eukaryota > Metazoa > Chordata > Ascidiacea > Aplousobranchia > Didemnidae > Trididemnum > Trididemnum clinides. The sequence continues at coordinate 105,117 of CAVLYW010000083.1, forward strand.
CATCTTCAAAAACAGTTGCTGGTCTCAGTGGAATGTTGGCCTAAAGCAACCTGCGACATGCGGCCCCAGAATTAAAATTATGCGACCCGTAAAATGATGTGGGTTTCCGTCCACGACGCAGTCCGAAAACAGATTGACCTTAAAGGGTAAAAATGCCACCAGGTCATCTTCAAAAAAAAAAAGATCTTTTGTGTAAAAACTTCAACCATTTAAAGTTGATTACTGAAAAATAGAAAAGATCTTCAATGTAAACCTCAATTCACTTGAAGTACAATTCCAATAAAGAAAATCTTTGTTGTAAAAAAGCTACTGACTATGCATCGTGGCCTGAGGTTATGGTTCAATCGAGTGAAATTGGCTCACCTGTGCAAAAACTTGCACACTCCTGGATCACAATTTTACTCTCTGTTTCCTCCATACTTCCTCTTCTTCTTTCTTTATCCTTTCTCACACATTTTTTGAGTTACTAAGCAAGAGTTGCTTTTTGCTTACACTCTTCTCAACAAACATTTCAAACGAGTAGCGACTAGGCAAATAAAGCAGGTACCAATATGCTGCTTTAATTTCTCTCCCCATATCTAGCGTATACAAACTTCTTTTTCCTGGAACTGGGTGGGCAACTTTTTATCCGACTAAAAAATATGGATTCACGAGTGTCTTCAGCCTATTTTTATGTTGAAGTTGAACAAATATAATCATGAAATTCAATCTTTTGCGATTTGTAAAAACTCAGAACTCGCCACAAAGTGGAAATTATTATTTCGTGCATTTCCTCCAGCCAAAACAATACAACCATTGTGAGTGTTGAGCACGTGTCTGCTAAATTACATCAGTCGCCATTAAAACGTTATTCTAATTCTCTGGTTGTTTCACCGGTATCTATCCGGTTTGTCGATAACGAAAGCAAAGAACCTTTTCCAATTTGAAAGAAATTATTTCCGGCCTCCTCCAATACTTCCTCGATTATCCTTCTTCATTTAATAACTTTTGTGAATATTATATATCAGTAAAGAAAAAGAACCAGATACTAGCGACCTTACCCAATATTCAATGCGGCTTTAGTGCCCAGAATGCATCATAAACATGAATTTAACCCAGTTGATTTGCTTCACACAAATTAGACTGGTCGCAACCTCAACACAACTCCTTTGTATCTGTTAGAAAACTTTGAAATAAAGTGGACTGCCCGATGTTCTACACAAACAACAACAACTTAAGCTACACAAGAGACTGACTAAGTATTGTGGGTAGGCCAATTATATATCCACAAAGATTTAGCTGCGGAGAAGCAGTCTTATTATTAAACACCAAGGTCAAAATTGGGACTCATTTAAAAGTCTTCATGCACAACGCCATTGCTAATTTACTGTGGTGTCACTTGTTTTACAATTTCACCAACATCTTTTAACCAACAATAATATCAAAATGCTAGCTCAAATATGGACCTGTTCAGCATGTGATAGATTTTCAAATCTACAGATACAGCGATTATTGACAACACGTTTCGGCCGTTTATAATTCAACCATTCTCTTAATCAATTTAATTTGATTTTTTTTCAGACCCAAATTGTTCCAGATCAAATGAAATCAAATACAGAATGAAAAGCAGAATACAAAGTATTTACATCTGTAAAACCACCTGCTCCAAAAAGAAAGTTGCAGCAAGCATCAAGCAGACTCTTACAATACAATTGAGATACTGGCAATATGCTCTTATGGTAGGCCTATTTACTGATGTTTAGAATTATTTTATTAATTTTGGTCCAGAAACATCTATTCCATAATGACTAAACCACCTTAAAGTTACAATATATTCATTTGCTTCAGATCTCGAAAGGTCTATAGGGCACAAAATATAACACGTGAAAAAATAATAACACAGAGTAAACAGCTTGAAGAAATAAATTATTGTGTAATTACAACAGGAATCGTGTAAACTTAGTCATTGATTTAATCATTACTAGTTCTGAAAAGCAGTTCACTTTTTCTTGGTGGGGTATTTTATTGATCTGTAAGGTTTCAAATAAAAGCACTGGGTTTAATTAGTGATATTAAATTTAGCATCATACACACAGTGTAGATGCTTGCATTATACGGCGAAACGTTTTGAAATAAAATGTGCACTATTTTACTGAGTGTCATATTTCTACTCAAATTAGTAAAGAAAGCTCATCATCTTCCTCTTAGTAAATATATAGAAAATTCACCAAACTAATGCAGAGAAGTGCGAACTGCAAAGGGATGTAACTTAGGGTGCGGATCTACAGATTGATTATCCAAAGCAAAAACAAGGTCTTCAGATTAAAAATTCCCCCATTTTGATGTTGTGTCCAATTAAAAAATCTTTGTTATCTAAGAAACTTTTATCACTAATAATGTACTTTTAATTAATTTTTCGGTTGCGAACAAACGCAAAGCAGTTATCTGAGAAAATATCGAGAAAATCTATGATTGAACAATAGGTTTTATTTGCTTGTATGTTTTATCATTTGATTTAAACAATGGCAAGTCAATTTACCCCACAACTTCAAGGTATGTTGCCAAAAGTAATCAAAGAGAAAACACATAAACCAGTTGTCGTCAACCTTTTTCGTATGAGGGCCACTTTGGCACCATGGAGAGCTTTGGCGGGCCGCACTAATACAACTTTAGATAAGTTGACTCTATGTTTGAAAATAACGCATTTTGCACTCAGTATTCAAAGCTACATATTGGTAATTTGAACAGAACCACGCTACATATTGCTAATATGTATCTAAAAATACTGCAAAAACAAAATAATTCAACAACGTTAGCCACATCAAGCTCTTTCAACAATACTGTTGACTTTTTTAACAATGTCTAATGAATAAGAGCACTTGTTTGTGCACATACGAGTAATTATAGCACCGCGAGCAATTTTATCAGAATATTTATTGCCAAGCAAGAGTGGTATGGTCTCTTTGCATGACAAATGATATCTTGCAATTAACAGCTTCAGGAAATGAGGAAATTTTGAACACATTGCAGTACAAGCAGCAATAGTAACTTGGAAACACACCGGCGTAGAATAGGCTACCATAACAGGAAGAAAGGAACCAGAAACTATGAAACACAAGCTTATCGAAAACACCGAAAAAACGTTTCTAGCGTAACTCATGAAAGACGGCAGTGGTGGAAAGTACACTAATGTTTACATGACTTTACAAAGTTAAAGAAAGCAACCCCGCGCTCACAGCTAAATTTTGGTAAATCTTATTGAAATGTACGTAAGTTTCATTAAGAAGCAAAATAAGCTCAGTAAAACTAATAAAAATTTTGACGAAACCCTTGTTGTTGAATATTTTTGCAAAAGAACATCAACGTCTACATTGAAATTCGTGACAGACATTCTCAAAATATCATGCAAATGTTTGTCCGTCAACCTTAATCGGATTTTCGATTTTGCAATCTTTATTTGTGAAAACGTTTGCTCACATATGTAATTACTATCGAAGACTGTAAGCATAATAGCAGCGTTTTCCTTCAGCTTGGCAAAATCATCAGGACTTTGTGAATAAAACTCTGCTATTTTGCACTCCTTGTGCAAATCTTGCCACTCTAAAGATGCTTGCAAGCAGCTCTATCAGTTCCAGTTGAAAGCATGAATCTACATTTGTAGGTAACACAGCAAATGGATTTTCAGATAATCTTACCACAGTTTCATACTTTTGGAAATCACAGAAACTGTTGGAAAACTCATTTTGCAGTGTTTCATGAGCTTCAGTATACTTTTCGAAGTCAAATCCAATCCAGTTTCATTGTCAGAAGCCAGTGTTTTACAGTTACTGAAATGTTTAAAGTTGCCCCTTGCAATTTGGTTCTTGAAAAGGTCAAGTTTAGGCAAAAATGCTTTCAAAATAGCGAACATATCTGAGATCAGATTTTCTTTGCCTTGCAATTTTACATTTAAAATATTTAGATGCTCTGTGATGTCACTTAAAAAAGCAAGCTCACGGAGACATCTTGGATCAGCAATCAAATCAACCTCTTCCTTTTTCCTTTCTCTTTCGGAAATTCATTTATTTCCTTGCGAAGTTGAAAAAAACGTCTCAAAACCTTTCCTCTGCTAAGCCAGCGGACTTCATTGTGGTACATCACGTCTCCATGTTCACAATTTAAATCGGCAAGACAGGTTTGAAATTGGCCGTGGTTCAAAGCATGATTTTTAAAAAAATTCACGTTTGATGCAACCACGCTCATCACATGCTTCCAATTAAAGACTTTTCCACATAAAGCTTGTTGGTGAATTATGCAATGAAATTGCTTTGGTTGCCCACCGTTTGCCTCTAATACCTTTTCATTCATGAGTGCGGTAACTCCCTTCCTCTTGCCCCATCTGTTGTTATTCTTTTCAAATTTTTCCATGAAAGACCTAGGTCGCTCAGAGCTGTAGTAACCTCTGAGAATATATTTTCAGCAGTTGTTGCGCTTTTCAAACTTCGCAGAGAGCATAACTCTTCTCTGATTCTGAATTTAGCATCTATACCACGAATAAAAATTAACAGCTGGACTGTGTCAGTTGCGTTGCTCTCATCTATTGCAAGAGAGAAGTACTTGAAGAACTTTGCGCTTTCTTTTAGTGTCTCGTGAAGATGTTCGCCAATGTCTTCGATTCTTCTAGTAATTGTAGAAGCTGATAGACTAACGTCCCTAATGCAACGTAGCTTGTGGAAACACGTTTCTTGCACGACCTTTATCAAGCACTTCTTGACTAACTCACGATCTGTAAAGGGTCTGCCACTCTCCCCTATAAACTGAGCCACGTAAAAACTTGCTCTTACAGCTGACATCTTGCAAATTCACAAACACGTTTTACTAATGAGAAAGATTTCTCTTCAAAGTAGCAATCTGTTGATTGCGTACTTCTCCACTTAGCTGCTTGAACTCTTTGTCGCAACTTTCGAAATGGCGTTTTACGTTTTTGGCCTACTCTTTCTGCATGATTACTTCATTGCATATTAGATAGGTTGCTTTGTTTTTAGTTGGAACAAAAAAGTAATCATTCGTCCGCCTTTCATTAAAATTTCTGCCTTCCGTTATTTTACGCTTACTCTAGTTAAACTTGGGAACCGACATTTTACTACGTTTTAACTTTCCAACAAAATCAGTCTTGTTTTCCATATCACGTTGGCTGCCAGCCACGAATTTCATAATGCAAAATTCTTTCTTCGTACACCAACTCGGTTTTTGCGCGCAAACTTTATCGAAATACCGGTTAAGACGTGACAAGAGAGTCTTTGTCTTTATTTTAACTCCTTTCACAGTAACTTCTAACTCCCCAGGAAAATTACCAAAAAAGATACAAGAAAAGTATCTTTGGTTATATTTGTATGCTGATGCCTTCAGCGGGCCGCACTAAACAGCGTGGCGGGCCGCCAGTTGGTGACCCCTGACATAAATAAATACAGTAACCACTTAATGGCAATTGACTCAATAAGTCTTTGAGCTAAAAAAAGCTGTTGCAGTTACAATTGTCCAAAAAAGCTTGAAATTTTATAAAATTAGTTTTGCAAGGAGACAGGCCCTTAAGTCATACAAGACCAGGAATTTTTATAACCTAGAGGAAAAAATGGAAAAAAATTTTAAAGGCAAACAAAATAAATTTCTAACTCGCAGATTTACGGTAATGATGTTCGTTCAATTACATCGTCACAGCATTTTACTTTCCTTACTTTTGAGGGTTTAGCTTCACTTCACTTTAAATCTTAAAAATCTTTCGTTACGTTTAACCAGCGTTGGAAACGGGTCGCTTGAGTTCGAATCTCGAATCGAAACAAGAGTAACTAATGACGAGTCGAGTTATTTTGTCCAAACGACTCAAGTCAAGTTGAGTCTTTTTTTGCCACGACTCGAGTTTTTTCAATACTCCATTGCCAGCGTTTACTTTTCCTTAATATTTTTACTGATTGCCACTTGTACTTGTTTAACGAAGCAAATAAAAGTTTACGCTTACGTGAAGAAACAATAGTACTTATCAAATTGTCAAAGGCATCAATAAAAGCACAGCACTCAGCAGAACTCCGGTTGAACACAGGAGACTCGACTTCCACCGGAGGCAGTGCGGCTACTGTAATGATAGGAGTCAATAGAGGTTGGACAGGATTATCAAATTTCAAGTTTGAGAAAAAGAGATTAGGTCTTTGGCTGGTTTCTGGTGTAGGTTCAGGAGATTCAAAAATGGTACAAGAAACTGCAGGCGGTTCTTTGAATTGTTGATCACGAATGGGATGAGCATTATCCTTCATTAATGCATGTGTTGGTACTTCTTTGTTGCGAACATAAACTTTCGGCTCGGCCTGTACTAGGTAGGCAAAGCCATTTTGAACAGAATCCAAAACTTTTAATTCGGCCTCGGTCTCATTTATTTCGGCTTCAATTCGCAACCTTTCAAGTTTTTCGTTAAACTTTCTTTCTTGCATTTCGCGGTGCTTTTGGTAAAGTAACTTTTCTTCTTCTTGTTTCCTTTGGCGAAGTAAATTTTTATTTTGTTTTCTTTCGAGCAGCAGTTGCTGCGCTTTGTAATCATGCATACTTTGGGCGTGCTTTTCTTGCCACAATACACGTTTTTTATGAGCTTCCAGCTTAGCAGCCAACACAGCCTTTTTAGCATTTAATTCAAAAGTACTTCTAGATCAGGGGTAGACAACCTATGGCCTGCCAAACAAAATCATTCGGCCCGCAACCCTTTTACAAATTTTAACAATGATACGACCAGCCTAGTGGTAGTGTATTTTATTTTATTAATCTGCCCTCCTTGCAATTACCTGGCACTGTATACTTGTGAGAAACTATCTTCACAGAAATCGAACATTATGGTCTGACTGTTCCGCCAATCGCCATGTAGTTTTTTACAGCGATTTGACTTCATAAAGCGTAGTCTCTTGAGAACGTGACGCAAAGACTTCATAAGCAATTTTTCACAAAATTGATTGATATTGTGGTAAATTAAGTGATCTCGTGTTGTTTTGTTAGGAGTTAAGTAAATATAGCTTCAAATTAGACCCTTACAGCGAACCGAACAATTAGCCCCTACTGAGAAGTAGTAGACGTTATAACCGGGCTTCCTACGGACTACTTCTAAAAGCCTTCCTTTGTTGTATTGTCTTTCTTTGGTCTTTGCCCTGTGGTTAAATAAGGCCACATGTTTGACTCATATATATAACAGGTGCATCTGCTCGTATATATATAGTGACCACGTGTATTTTCACTATTCTTGTCAAAACGTCAACTTGACGAAACGAGTAGTAAATTTTCGTTTCGGCCTGATTACTAATTATGCTTCGGATTTCTGTTTGGGCCTGAGTGTTGGTCCCCCTGTTTAATTGTTATTAAGGCTGTGTGGTAGCCTTTATCACCGTGAATTTTCGTTCTGCGCACGCTGGGAGGAGCTGCGCGTATTTGTAAATAAAACACTGCAAGAAAGCTTCAACCGCTTCCTGTTTTTTGTTTGACGAAGCTAATATTACTAGTTCTACAAAGCAACTCTACTGGTTCAGTGCTAATCAACGACGGTACGCTTGGCACGGTAATCAAAGAGTTAAAACCTGGTGCTGCCGCACAGTCCCGTAGCACTCCAACTTCGGGCCCCCCCCCCAAAGTAAGCGCAAGAGCCCCTGCGCACAGGTCATATCACTTTAGAGGTGTAAAATTGAAAAGCTGCATTAAGAAAATACACCACAATTTGTACATAAGTAAACAGGCTAATGTCAGAATAAAGCATGCCGATACCGAAGGTGCAAGTCATAAAAAATTCGGCACCGATGCCAGAGTTCAGTAGGACATTTATGCAGACACTGCGAAACGAAAGCAATGACACTGAAAAACATGAAAAAGTTATAAAAACACAGTATCATTTAAATAGTCTGGAGCGAACCTTTTTGTTCGCAAATGCTGTTATGACATTGTCATAATCAAGAGATCGGGCGCAGTCATTTTCGATTGACAACATGGCTAATGAAGATAGTCTACTGTCTGTCATAGACGTTCTATTAAAAGTTTTGATCAGTTTCAATTTGCTGAAGCTTCTTTCAGCGCTGGCAACAGTCACGGGGCAAGTTAGTAAGATTCGAAGTGCGATGTACACATTCGGATACAATTCAAATAAATGAGTCTTTAGAAGATAGTTCAGAAAGTCTTGAGCCGTATTGAGATTGCGTTTTTTTTGTAAAATTAAAACAAGCGCTCATTTCATCAGAATCAATGTCACCGAACTTTTTTTGGAACTCTTTACAGCAAGTAAGAAGAGCATTTTCTTGTTGCACAAGCAAAAGTTTGTCTCGTGTGTACAAAAACGAAAAGGCGGAAGAAACCTCACGTAACAAATTAAAGCGCTCCTTTATTGACATAATAGCCTGGTCTACTAATGGATAGAAAAAGTTGCTTTTAAATTTCAGTTCAGGAGTAGCTCGTTGTTCCTCTTCACCTTGGTAATCAAACAATCTTCTTTTCTTTCCACTTCTTGACGGAGGAAAAGAAGGATCAATATCCAATTCCTGTGCTATTTCAACAGCAGATGTTGCGGCACTGTCATAACCCGTTGTGCGATAGTTTTGCAAAAACTTTTCAGTTGCCTGGATTTCCGTTTCCATTGTATGAAGGGAGACTCCATACGATTGAAGAATCTTGCTTGCTTTATTGACTTGGAATAGGATGGATATCATACCAAATAAACACCGACAAAAGAAAACTCCATTTTGATAAATGAGCTATCAACGATTTTGTTTCTGAGACAGCTCTTCCATCTTTTCTTTCTATGGAAATGGCTTCCAAGTCTTTCAGTGCCAGCAACAGCTCTTTTAAATTGTATCGAAGAGGTTTGATGCATTTAATTCTGCTTTCCCAACGAGTATCAGATTGTGACTTTATGGACAGCTCCACATGTTTCTTCAAAATTTCCCAACGCTGAGCAGAGGAAGAAAACAGCACATACAACCTTGTAAGTACTCCAAAAAATGTCAATGCTTCCGTCGATCAATTAGCACTGTCAACAACAACTAAGTTAAGGGTATGGTTTGCACAGGGCACGTAAACAGCTTTGGGATTGATGTCTAGCATTCTTGCTTGGACCCCAGAATGTTTTCCTTTCATGTTAGCACCATTATCATATGACTGACCTCGACAATCAGACAATTCGAGTTGCAGTTTGGTCGTATTTTCTAAGAAAGCGTCCAACAAGCCTTTCCCAGTACTGTCACTTATTCTCAAGTAGCCAAAAAATGTTTCTTTAACAACAGCAGCTTCTTCATTACATAGTACATAACGGAGAATGACAGACATTTGTTCATGATGTGACATATCTGGAGTGCAGTCCAAAATTATAGAAAAATATTTTGCCAATTTCAATTGCTGTAAATTTTCTTTTTCAACTTCTGTCGCTAGCAATTCAATTAGTTCATTTTGTATGGTAGGACTCAAATAGTGATCTTTAGTGTTTTTATTCTTGATTCTGTCTTGAAGCTCTTTTAGGATCGGATCTCTTCTTGCCAAAAGCTCAAATATACCCAGAAAATTTCCATTGTTAGGAGATCCTAAGACTTCTTCAGATCCTCTAAAAGCAAGATTCCTTTCCGATAGAAACAAGGCAATGTCGATAAGTCTCTCTAAAACATTTCTCCAAAAACGTCTTTCATTGAAAAAAATATTCATCTCGCGTTTGTCGATAGTGGATGAATTTCTTATCCCTTCAGCTAGCAACATCCATTGACTGCAGCATTGTTGGTGGGAAATGCCGTTTTCATGGTCTTTCAGTTTTTTCGAAAAACCCTCCCATGTATTTATACCACTACAAAAGGGGCTTAGTGTTTTTCCAAATAGCTTACAACAAAAGCAAAAAACTTGATCTGATTCCCCAGAATAAACTAGCCACGACCGTGAAACACTTTCACCATTAGGTAACACACGTTTATAATGGTTGGAGGAAAAACGTCGCCTTGGAGTTGTGTTATTATATGGAAAATTCATTATTAGTTGATGTGGTCCACGCTTTACTATATCACATCGTTGAGCATCAGAAATACTTTCAGGCCATTTACATGGGTCATCAGGGATAGGGGTAAATTGAGATTCAGTTATTTTTGATATTGAAGGTTGCGTATTGGCAGGTAGATCACAACTTACATTTTCTGGAAATTCACAATCACTTTGATGCTGATCGTCATAGTCTTCTTTTTCTTGTACACTATAGTTTTCTTCATCCCTCTCGGTACTAGTGCCAGGTCTACTCTGTTCAGTAATCTTGAAAAAATCTGTCATCTTGGGCAATTTCGCTACAGCATCTCGAGCAGTGGCTGCTTCTTTTCTCTTTTGAGCACCACTTTTTGAACGTTTCATTCTATACAATGTCAATAAAATACTTTATCTGCACTCTGCAGTGTATATACAGGGTGGGCCGTAAATAACGCACCAAATATTTAAAATAAATTGTGATGTGAAATAATGTAAATATCTTTTCTTTGGGTATCTGTTAAATTTAATTTCAATATCAGTTACTATAACTGTTAAATTTAATTTCAATCAAGGTTTTTTAGTTATGATTTGCCTTTTAAAAAATTTATATCATTTTTAGGGTATGCACTTAACAATTAAAGAACGAGTTGAATTAGTGTTGATGTCTGGTGCCGATGGCGCCACTAATCGATCTGTTGCTAAGAAGTTTAATCGGATTTATCTTGCTAAGAAGTTTTGTTTTAATAAAAACGTTTGTTATTATTATCTGAATTGTTTTATATGCTTTGGTGCGTTATTTATGGCCCAAAACGTTTGTTATTATTATCTGAATTGTTTTATATGCTTTGGTGCGTTATTTATGGCCCACCCTGTATATTGTCCCGGTATTTATAGCCAAACAGAATTCCAGACCATTCTATGATTGTTGCGTAACAACGGCATTGTTACGTCAATCGAATATTCAAGATTCTACCAGAAAATCAATCGAAATATTCTAGATTCTGCGAGATAAAATGACGTTGCATTCACTTATGATGTCACAAGCCAATTTCTTCCTACAGTTTAAATCGGTTGTAAACAAGTCTGCTGAACTGAAAATAGTCACGTAGCCCAAAAGCAATTTCAGACTAACTTGGGCCCCCAAAGTTGGCCTGGGCCCCCCCCAATTGGGGGGTTTGGGGGGCGGCTGCTACGTCTCTGCTGCCGCACCACTGACGTAAAGCTTTGATTCACTATAAACGTTTTCCAACCGTATTAAGTTGTGCAAACCGTATTGTAATGGTGAATGCATGTTACTCTGTTCTACGTTCCTAAGCTTTTTTAAACCAAAGTCGCATTCAACTACTTTTATGTGTACTGGTACTTCAGTCTTAACCCCTTACGACGCTTAGGTAAACCAAGCGTCTCTTATTCGATGACGTACTGTTTGCGTACTTGCTAACTGACAGCAATTTGCGTTACATTTGCGTTCAACCTTTCTTTCAAATTTGGTGATATATTTCATTTCTAGTAGTATAGCGGCGCCCAAAGAGAGAATTGAGTGGAAGTCATAGGAAGGGTTGCATAAAGGTGCTTGGCAGTTTCAGCTTTGTAATTGAAATGTACGATTTACTCTAATTTCTAATTGTAACTTCATTTAATATTTACCATAATTACAGAAGTTTAGCTAATGATAGTCATTAAGGATATATTTATCAATATTTAGCAATTGACAAAATGTAGAAAAGTCAACGTTTGGAAAAACTAAAATCATTTTTTTTTCGTCAGGAGTGACTAAAGTTTAAACACAGACAACCGTTACATAATTATAATCAACAGAACGAAGAAAGAAAAAAAATTATGGCAATAAACAAGTGCAGCAGCGACAGCTGGTGGTCAAAAATTTATAAATTTGTACAATTCGGGATAAAAATTGTTAATTTTATTGTTAAAAGAAAAATCAGTGTTGTGTATACAAAATGATTCTAAAAATCGTCTTTTCTTGTAGTCACTTTCAATAGCTAAAATTGCAAAGCTTTTCCAATCAATTCAGTGTCCATTTAAGCAAACGTGTTTCATTAGTGCACATTTCTTTTTTATATCCTCATTTGTTAGTTGGGCAATTATATCAGGTTTGACGTCCCTTTGATGTTCTTTGCGTCGTGTTTTGAATGATCGACCAGTTTCACCAATATAAACACCTCTACAATCTAAACATAGAATTTTATGTACAACACCGCGTTGATCAAATTTGTTGATTTTATCTTTTAGAGCCGAGGCTCTTAACCGGGGGTACCTGTACCCCTTGGGGGTACGAAACACCAAAGCAGGGGGTACGAAATGAGGCGTCAGAATAATGGTTATTTTAAACTCTAGGGCAGTGATTCCCAAACTTTTTGTCTGCTGGTACAGGAAAGTGGTTGATCACCACTCACGGCACACCGATCAGTGAAATGTAGTTTTAGAGATGGCGAGTGGCATCACGGGCGTCTGCGAGACTAGTAACAACCTTTTTTTTTTTTTGGAGATGACCTTTTGACTGGTCGGCAATCTGCGGGAAATCGCTTCATGCAGCCCGAACTGATGGGGATCTCAAAAAATAAAAAAGATCATTTTCTCGATTTTGGTGGAAAAGTGGTATCAGCAGAAGCCACATGAAAAAGACTCGCGGCACACCTGCGAATCTTCGCGGCGCACAGTTTGGGAAACACTGGTCTAGGGGTACAAAAACATTTCACAAAATTTTAAGGGGTACAAGCGCCAAAAAGGTTAAGAAACACTGTTTTAGAGCAACAAAACTGATTTTTCTTTTAACAATAAAATTAACAGTTTTCATCCCAAATTGTACAAAGTTATAAATTTTTGACCACCAGTTGTCCCTGCTGCACTTGTTTATTGCCATAATTTTGTGTCTCTTCGTTCTGTTGATTATGTAACCGTTGTCTGTGTTTAAACTTTAGTCACTCCTGACAAAGAAAAACTAATTTTAGTTTTTCAAAATGTTGACTTTTTATGAATTTTATGAAGAATTTAAATGTAAATAAAGATCATTTTAACTTTCAGTTACACAAGAAGAGCTATATTGAGAAGTTAGAAGATGCCTGGTAGCAAAAGCAAAATACAAAACGTAGAAAAGTTGATGCTATGGGTCGAGCTTTTTATGAAAAATGGGAGAACAAATACTTTTTTGAGCAAACTGCTCAAGGCGCATCGCTCGCCTGTAGTATTACTTTTAGTACTTTTTTGTTTACAATTTTGGTGAACTCACGTGTTTGATTTGCAACGTTTCTGTTGCTGTAAATAAGGAATTTAACATAAAGCGCCTTTATGATACAAAGCATACTAATTTTTCAAGTTTACATGTCAAGCAATAAAAAACAAACTTAATCAACTTAGAATTACCTTAAAACAGCAAAGTTCTATATTTTAAATGCAAACAACTAAATTGGAAAACATTACTCTTGCTAGGTACAAGTAAGCACAATTAATAGCGAAAGACAAGAGACCGTTTACTGATGGCGACTATGCAAAAAAATGCATGTTGGCTAATGTTGAAACCGTATGTTCGGAGAAAATAAAACTGTTTTCAGGTGTCAGTTTTTCTGCAAGAACCATAGCCCGACGAATAAGAGAGATTTCTAGGACATAAAATATAACCAAAAATATTGTTTTGAAGATCTACAGTTCTTCTCAATAGCAATAGATGAGAGCACAGATATGGCTCAGCTGGCAGTATTTGTAAGTGGAGTAAACAAAATTTTCATGTTGTTGAGAATTTCGTTCAACTGCTTCTTATGATGGGTACTACTACAGGAGCCGATATTCTGAAGGCATTACTTCAATGCCTTGAAGCCATGAATTTGAATCTCTCAAAACCGGTTTCAACAACGACTGATGGAGCCCCATCAACGATTGGAAAAATGTAGGTGTCGTATCTTTGCATTAAAACCACATGGAAGACCATGGAATTAATAACGACATTATAAAGTTACAGTGTCTCTTTCATCAGGAAGCATTGTGTGCAAACGTATCAATCTGAAAGAGCGTCATAGACATAGTGGTAAAGGCTATGAACTTTATTTTGTTCCGTGGGTTTAATCATCGTCAATTAGCCAACTACTTTTACAAAGAGAGATTTGTATCCAGATTTTCTTTATTTCTGCAATGTAAGTTGGTTTAGTCGAGGTAAAATGCTACGAAGAGTGTACATATTGAGAGAAAAAATAGCAATCTTTTTTGAAAAAAAGCACAAATGCTACCGGATTTCGCAACCAAGAATGCGTTCTTAATTTGGCAGTTATGGTCGATTCAACATTGCATTTGGAAAACTTGAATTTGCAGCTTCAGGGAAAGCTTCAATTGATGCATGAGGTGTGGAGTTACATACGCGCATTCGAAACAAAACTACAACTTTGGGAAATTCAGTTTGGAAATGCAAAATTATGCTCACTTTGCTACACTGCAAGAGAACAAATCTATGAGCACTACTTTATTTGTATCTGTGATACGACATTTAAGAACTGAATTTTTGTCTTTCTTTAGTGACATTCGTTCTCGCGAAAATGATATCAGACTGTCTGGTACTCCATTTGATGTACAGGTCGACGTTGCATCAGAAAAATATCAAATGAAGCTAATTGAGCTGCAGTGTAGCAACAAGATAAAATCAAAGTTTCATTGTGAGCATGTATCACTGCTTGACTTTCATAAAAAATACCTTCAATCCAAACGATATCCCAACTTGGTTAAACATGCATCCATCTTTGGCAGCACTTATCCCTGCGAACAATTATTTTCGACAATGAAACTTACCAAGAGCAAGTTGGGAGCACAACCTACTGATGAGCATTTGCAAGATGTTACGCTTCTTTCCTCATCAACTTATCACGTAAACCTCAAAAACTTTCAAACAAAATACGACATGAAATATCACATTAACGCTTTCCTGCCGGTATCTATAAATGTATGTTGTATTTTATGCTGCCGTTATGAACTGTTAAAACCAGCAGTTATTCTGATTAAAATTTCATAAATTCGCAAATTTTAGCAACAACATTGTTAATGGTAAATTTTTACGGCCTGCTGAGATCTTTCAGATTTTAGTTTTGGCCCGCAGCTAGTGAAAGAGTGGCGACTCCTGTTTTGGACATTCGACTCGCATTTGAAGACGTTGAACTAAAATGTCTGTTGATTTTACACTTTTCGTAGATCGTTTCGCTTCAGTGCTCTCGCGAACCAACAATTGCTTCGATTTCAATTGGATACACTAAAGTCCCTTGTTAAGCTTTGAAAGTAGTTAAAACATCACTTTGACTTGTCGCTACAGCAATAGGTACATTTTCTGCTTGTGTCTCAGTGTAACTTCCTCTTGTCGATGACGATTTGGTGATTTTAATTGTGACAAATTCACGTTAAAAAAAAGCAAAACAATCAAAAACTTTGTAACTGCGAAGATCATATTTACGGGTTCTCTCAAACAACGCATACAGGTTTCTTTGATGCGCGTTTTCTGTAATAAACTTGATACAATATATAAACAAAACAAACAAAATCGAAAAGCACCAATATAACTCAAAAATGTTGCAACACAACTTACTGATTGTTTGTGGCAGTATGACTTTCAGTAGCCAAGCAGTTACAATTTAATGAAAGAATTTGCCAAAACTCGAACCAAATAATCTTAATAATAACTGTAATACATAGAATTTAGTGAACAAATTTCATGAATAAACTCAAACAAATGTGAAGTCGCTTTACACCTACTGCACAAGCTAATATTATTGACCGACTGCAATAGAGGACACTAAAGGTACAGGAACTAAAAACAGCAAGCAGTCTGAACAATTCGCGCGTTATATAAATTTATAAATCTTAATTACAGGTGCGAGCAAACAGTAAGTAGCCCACCTTCGATTACGTCATGTAAATGAAAGATTGTGAGTGAGGTCCCTTGATGATACAGATGAAAAAGATGGCAGTTACAACCGGTATGCGCAGAGAGAGTGACAATGCCAATGTAAACATTGCATGCACATAACAATTTTGTTTAAGCAAGGTTTCTGGAGGATTGGCGATTTATTTGGGCTCACAGCAGCTTTATGTCTTAATGCTTGTTTTCAACACAACAGCAGGTTCTTTTTTCAAAACAAATATCAAGTTTCTGGCCCACATAATATCAAAACATTGAATTTTATGTTTCATTATTGCTGGCTTTACAAACAGTTTTTGCCTAGGGTCTTGTTATTGCTACAAGAAAGAATAATATTTACTCAATAGTGTGACTTATTCCAACTAGTTTACTCTTATGGTTCTGCACTTTGATAATAATAATGGTCTTATTTTTTGTTAAATTATCCTGATTAATGATGGGTGCATCTAATTTCATGCTCAAAGCTAAGATGTTTGAGTACAGGCACGTTCAGTGCAGACATTCTATACAAAATTCTGAAACCAAAACTATTAGAGCATAACATACGAAGTGTGGCCAAGAAGAAACAACACGGCGGCATTATAAAATTTACTAAACGCAACCAAAGTTCACCTTAAATACCAAGTACAACTCTGATGTGACTTCTAACCGTCGTCTTCAAAATATTGGTCATGGATTTTTACACATTTTGATATTCTTCTTGACCACAAAGCACTCTTCAAATTTCCTTTATGTTATGGATTTGACGCGTACTGTCAGACTGGTCATTATACCACCAACCCCTCCAAAGAACGTCTCCTTAATATTTCCCGTTATTTTGGAACAACAGAGCAATCACAAGGAGCAAGATCCGGAAAATAAGGTGAATAGTTCAATGTCGGAATTTGCTTCGAGACCAAACATTGCTTAACGCTGTGGGATGTGTGAGCGGGTGCATTGTCTGGATGCAAAATCCAGGTTTTGCTTGCTTACAAGACCTTACTTTTGACGAATTTTGTTGACAAGGCAAGTCAGAACTTCCTTACAAAAGTGTTGTTTAACCGCTTATCCTTGAGGTACAAAGTCATAATGCACCAAACTTTGGTGGCCAAAAAAAGTGATCAGCATGGTCTTCATTTGCGACCGTTGCATGGGAGCCTTCTTCGGACTCGGTGAATCCACCAATTTCCATTGACGGCTGTCATTTTGTCTCAGAATCGTATTGAAAAATCCATGACTCGTCACCTGTGATGACCGTTTCTAAAATTTTGTCATCTGCTTTGAGTCGTCAAAAAATGTCTTGACACACATTCGGACGACGAGCTTTTTGCTCAGGTGTCAAGATCCATGGCACCATTTTGGCACGCACTTTTTGCATGCCCAAGTTTTCCACCAAAATGGTTCTAATTGTTTCTTTAGCAATTCCAAGTTCGTTAGCCATAATACGAATGATTGGCCGGTGGTCACCGTAAACCAATTGACGAATCTTTTCAATGTTGACATCGGTCTTGGAAGTGGAAGGCCTTCTTGTTTTGGGGTCAATTATCCACTTTTTTCCTGCCCTCCACAAATCGGTTGTGCCATTCAAACACTCTTGCTCTCGACATGCAAGAATCACCATAAACCTCATGCAGCATCTTCAAAATCTCTGTCACTGTTTTTCCAGGTCAAACACAAAATTTGATTTTGATTCTTTGCTCGGTTGTCATTTTGTAAATTTCCAAACAAACTAGTCAAATAATCAACAAACGTTTAAACGAATTTTTGTTAACAAACAAGTTATCACTTTCACTCTCTCAAAAAACAAACACAACAATATCATTGTGCCAACACAACTGTTAAACTTTGAACAAATATTATGTCACACGGTGAAAGCATTGATTCGTGACAGTATTTTGTATTAGGCAATCTGTGAGGTCAGTCTTGTAGGTTATACTATCCCTGGTTATACGACGATCATAATTGGCCGCCATTTTCACTGTAATTTGCTCAGCTTCGTCGCAGTCAATTTGCTGAAGGCCAACTTGTAAATAGCGTTTTGATGAACATAAAGTTGTTTTTTGATTTGGAAATTGTATGTAAATGCAAGGTAAGGCAGATTTGTTTCGGTTAGTAAGACCATTATTAGCAGAAACTGACAGCAAGGCGTTTGCTATGATCTCTTTATTTAGTCTAGTCTCTGGCTTTGTCGGCGTCGCCCGGCAGGGGCCCTCCATCAGTAATATCGGGGTTTAGCATTTGGGTTCAACCGACTGCGCCGGCTTTACCCATCGGCTCTTGTGTGAGCAATAGCAAAAAGTTAATGAATTTCATGCATTTTCACAATGCTTGTACACGAAATTGTGATCTCCATATTCTCTTAAAGTCATTACTGGCAGTGCTCACAAGGAATCTTGTTACAAATTATTGCTAATAATTGTGAGGGAGCAGTGATTAAAACATCAATAAAACTACCGTAGCGGCAAAATGGTGGTTGCTTTCATAATTATAGAAATAAACTATTTAAAGGTAAGCCTATTTTGCGATGTGGTGCTGCTCCTTTCTTATTTATATTTGTGGCAATAAGTTTCTAATTTGACTGCACTATTGGTCTTGTTTCGGGCATAGCGGCAAAAGCTGCTGTTGTTCTCTCTATATTCAGTTTTACAAATTGTTGTGGTTATGGTTTTATGTTTATTTTTTATTAAACTTGAGATTTTATTACATTGCTGTAGAGTATAGACATAAATACCTTAGCACGCAGCATATCAGCATAACAAAAAATCCTCGCTTTACACTTTATAGTATATACGACGGCGCCCCCCCTAAGAGCAACCGTCGGTAACGCCGGGATTGAGAGTATCGGTTCAGCCGGTTCAGCCAGCCAAGCAGACTTTTCCTATCAGGCTTTAGTATGAAGAGTTACCAAAAGTTTATGTGTTTTCTGCAGATAAGATTTTCACGACTTTGTGTGCTCCTTTTCCTAATAGAATATCTCGTTTCAATGTCCTGGCTATGACTTATGTCTACGTGCCCTTTTCATAGCTGACACAAACCCAAGGGAGCTTTGCGTTTCCCGTAGTTTGGAAGTAGGAAACACATTTCTGATACTGAGCTCTTCTAAAGCAAATTAGCAAAAATGTTTTTCGTAAGGTGCGATTTCACACAGAGACGCTGTTTTCTTTTGATCTCCTTTTACACTTTCTCAAGTCCTCGTTGGCTTCGCATTGTAGCATGTTCTTTTCTCCCTGCTTAATGTGCCCTGGGGAGTTAAAAGAGTGGTTGGTTTTAGCCAAATGTTTTGTTTGATCCCGGTAGCTCTATAAAGCTGTTATAAAACAAAATACCAATAATATCTTCCATGTGATACGATTTGACACAGTGACGTTGTTAATTTTGATTTACCTTCAAACTTTTTCAAGTCCTTGCTGGCTACGCCATGTAATTCATATTAGTTTTTTTGCTTGGGTATGCTTATAGAAGTTAAATGAGTCATTACTTTTCCCAAATTTTCAGGTTTGATCCCGGTAGCTCTATAAAGCTATTATCAAGCAAAATAGGAAAAATGTTTTTCTTAAGTATGGGCGATTTTACCCCGGCAGGTATACTATCACCCGTGCCAATTCCAAACGTCTCAATTAATGTAGCGGCGCCAGCTTCACCGTACAAACATTTGTTACAGCCACAACGAAATGTTTAAGTAAATATAAGCCATAGTTCCTGTACATGTAATGGTAATCACGTTGGTCTATTAATCAAGGCTGGAAGTATTCAAAAAGAAAGAATGATGAACAAACTACAATTCGTAATTTTTAAAAGAGTAAGAGGGGGGGGGGAGAAACATAGCCAAAATTGATGGCGTCGCCCAAATGGTGGTCGTTTTGACTCACAAAGAAACGAGCTATTTAATGGTAGGCCTATTTGATGATTTGGTGGGCACACTTTTGTATTAATATTTGTGACATTAACATTTTTTCCTGCGCTGTTTGTTTAGTTCGGTCATAGCATCAAAAGAGACCATGCCTTTGCCCTAAGTCATACAACATATTGCAATAGGCGCCTATTACGCTCTTTTCCAACAAAAACATTCCCTCTTGATCCAGTGTTACAGTTATTATTGTTTAATTTTGATCTTGTATTAAATTTCGGATTTTATTACATTTAACTTTATTTTTTAACTTTGCCCCTAATCCAGACTTCCCTTCTTTTAAATGAAGGTTAATGTTTTGTACCGATATCCTTGCAATTACCGTATTTACCCGTGTATAAGTCGACCTTTTTTGACCAAATTTACACCCTAAAAATTCGACCTCGACTTATACACCGGGTATAAAAATCAACTTCAATTAAAATAAAAGAAAACTCATATAATATATGCATATTTTACTTAGAACTAAACTCAAAAGGATACTTGACTGGTCTAATGTTGTCAGATTCAATAAAACGGCTTTATAAACAATTTTCTCTTGTGTTTATTTGTTTTCATCCTTCTTTCAATTGTAATTACTTACCAGATATTATTTACGCAGTAATTGTAATCTTTTCAGCTATTTCGTAGTCCATTAATTATATCGGTGTAACAAGCAAACTTATAGCAATTAAATTGTCAATAAAATAGAGAATCAATACTAGCCAAAATCTTCCCTTCAAACGATCCTCAACATGCCTAAACGAATGAAATACTCCGCTAAGTACAGAAAAAAACTAGGGTCGACTTATACAAAGGATATACGATAAAATTGGCAATTTCTCTCGGATTTTCGAGGGTCGACTTATACACCGAGTCGACTTATACACGGGTAAATACGGTACAAATATCAGTTCTAGGCTTTACCATTTGCGTTCGCTCTCAAATTGATAGTGGATAATTTTGCCGCCTGCTGCTGTTTCACTATATAGTGGCAAGCATTAAAATGTTATTTTAGATTATGACCTCACAAGGCGTATTAAGCCATTAAAAATATGGATCGCTACTTACCACTTTTTCGTTACTGTGGGCGAATTAACATGAACTAACGACTCTGACTGCGTGCATGTTCCTTGGCCCTGGCATAAACGCCGCCATGCAAAGAGCAAACTAACCCGAAATAAGGCACTCACAGTTAGGTTATAGCAATAGTGGGGTCCCCCATTAATAATGTCAAAATGAGAGGTGATCAAATCAGCTGGCTGTGTCAGCCTCACCCAATTGCAAGGAAATTGCTTCAAAAATTGGATCATATGTAAGTAGTATAGGATGATTCATTTGGCGCGGTTTTAGGAGGTGCTATTAGGAGGTGCTGTGACGTCACGAGTTGGGGAATTTTTTTGGTCACGAATGAGGGGATTTTTGAACCCTAGCCCTAACCCTAACCCTAATCCTAATCTTAGCCTTAACCCTATCCCTAGCCTTAACCCTATCCCTAATCTTATGTAAGGGAGTTAGTCTACTTTTTGTGAGGAAGATAACCCTAAATATGAGGGTGTTAATTCTATTTGACGTGAGAGAGCTAACTGTAGTTTTAAGGGAGCTAACCCTAGATCTGAGGGGGCTAACTCTAGGTCTATGTGAACCAGCCCTAGCTCTAAGGAAACCAAGGTCTGAGGGCGCTAAGTCTAACAGAGCTAACCCTAGGTCTGAGAGTGCCAACTCTAAGAGAGCCAACCCTAGGTCTGAGGTCGCTAAGTCTAACAGAGCTAACCCTAGGTCTGAGAGTGTCAATCTAAGGGAGCCAACCCTAGGTCTGAGGGTGCTAACTCTAGGTCTATGTGAACTAACCGTAGTTCTAAGGAAGCTAACCCTAGATTTTATTTGAAAGAGGTCGGAGGGAGTTAACCCTAGATTTTATTTGAAGGAGTGCGAAGGAGCTAATCCTAGATTTTATTTGAAGGAGTTCAGAGGGAGCTAACTCTAGATTTTATGTAGGGAGGTCGAAGGGAGCTAACTCTAGATCTGAGAGAACTAAGTTGAAAGAGTACATCCCAACACGGTGTTAAAAAGTTTGATGTCATTCTTATGATTTAACGGTTTTCAGGTTGTGATATCTTATTTCAATGACGTGTTTAACAAGACCGTGGGAATGTAGTTGCGCAATTCGTGACGTAAGCTTTAACAAGACCGTGGGAATGTATCACTCTTGCGCAATCCATGACGTAAGCTTTAACAAGACCGTGGGAATGTATCACTATTGCGCAATCCATGACGTATTTAACCATGATTTTTGCTTTTGTGTAGACTGGTCCAGACTTGTCCATAGAAAATTTTAGTATATAATGTAAAAAGATCACATTTTATTCACCTGTTGGTGAGAATATATTGTCTCTGTCTTGTCCAGACTTGTCCAAGCTCAAATCTTTTTCTCTATATTGTGCTTACATGATGAAAAGTTCTAAGGGAGCTAACCAAAGGTCTAAGGACACTAATTTTATTTGAAGGAGGACGTAGGGAGCTAACTTTAGATCTGAGAGAGTTAATATTAACACGGTGTGGACGGTATTTCAAAAAGTTTGGTGCAAAACTTACCACCATTTGGTAGTTGATCTAATTATTACCAATATATATATAGTGGTTTTCAGGGTGTGATTCTGTATTTCAATGATGAAATCGGTTTTTAACTAAACTGTGAGAATGTAGTTGCATCCCTATTACACAATCCATCATGATTCTGTTTTCAACCAGACCGTGGGACTCTAACCCTAACCTAACTGTAATTCTAACCCTATGTAAGAGATCCAACCCTAGGTCTATTAATTTTTGTGAGCTAACCTAAATCCAAGGGTGCTAACTCTAGGTTTGAGAGAGCTAATTATAGTCCTAAGGAAACTAACCACAGGTCAAAGAACACTAATTTTATCTGAAGAAGGCCGGAGGGAGTTAACTTTGGATCTGAGGAAGCTAAATCTAGTTCTAACCCTAACATGGTGTGGTTGTCATGTAGAATATTTTAAGGAGTTTGGTGCAAACCTTGACACCTTATGGTAATATTTGACTTGTTGTATATGAAGTTATTGCACAATGATTATGTAATTTTTATACAGTTGTTTGTTTGGTATGGTGCAAACCTTATGCGGTAGCATAAGAATTATCCAATACAGGATAATATTACACAATGGTTTCATAATTCTGATAAAATTGTTTGCTGGGATGTGACGAAATGATGTTAAAGCAAAGTGGTGGGAAAAAGTTAGTAAAATGTAACGTCGCTCTTAGAACTAGCCAAAGCATACAATTTTGAGGCTAACTGTTTTTTAACATTTTACGATTAAGATCATTCAAACTCGATTGCATATTTGTTTCCAATAATGTTCACACGCTTTTATGATAAAAGATTTATCAATTTAGCTAACTATTTATGCGGTTTCTGCATTACGTAATTACAATGCCAGCGTTCTAGGTTGTTCAATTTAGGAAGTTTATTGAGCAATCGAAACTACAAATTTGTATAAACGCGGAAAAAAAAATCACTTGACAACGAGACGGCAAAAAGACCATCAAAATGAACTGCCGTACCTATCAACAAAACTTTAACAATAACAAACTGAAAAAACACAGTAAAAGATAAAATTTTTAAATAAGATGCATTTTTCTTCATTCACGTTCAAACATCGTCTTATTATGAGTTGATCTGTACCATGCAATGTGATTTCAGACCAAGAAGCAGCCGCTACTTTTGCTTAAACAGTCCCAATTCCGTATGATAGCGTTGTTACTCAAAAACTCTTGTAAACAGTAATGTTGTATAGACTCATTATACAAGGTTCGTGTGATCAAATCTGTTAATACTTGTTCTTCAATGTTACAAATCTCAGGTAAGAGTCAAATTCAATGTACTAAGAAAGACACATTTACCAATTAAAGCAAAATTATTCCTCTAGACTAGGTTAATTTAACCGTTTTATAATAAAAATTTTGTAGTTTATCAGAAACACAACCAACCAATAGTTCTATTTTAAGCAAAACGGGTGGAGATTTAAGTTTACCTTTTGTCATGGAGCTTGAAATAATTCACAGAGCGTTGAATTTCAATATTTATACGGTACTACAAATTATTATTCTTTTTAAATGTTTAAATTTTTCTCATTTTTTGTGACACATTACAAATTAACATTAAAACACAGGTTCCTTATCACATAATTCCGACACTTCTCTTCAATTTTTTGTACTTTCAATTTCATTCACCAGCATCGTTTCACTTGTCGAACGTCTTCTCTCAAACACTGTTCTTAATACGCGTCGTTAAAGGTGTATATCTTCTTTTCGCAATATCGGTTTCACAAAATTTAGGACTTCACTCGCTCAACTGCTAAATCTGTGACCTTAGAGAAATTCTTATAGTCTTTTGCCATCGTCAGGTGCACAACTTTATTTTTGCTATAACAAAGATGAAACGTCACGAATTATTGTGCTTAAAATCGCTAACCACGTGATAGATAAGAAAACGGGAATAGATCGTTTCGTTGAATTGCAATACATTGACTGACGCTATAAAGGAGTAGTTTTCAAAGGATAACTCGTTTGAAGCCGAGACGTCATGAATGCGTAAAACACGTGACCGATAAGTACGCAGTAGCCCGTGGTTATCACCAATTTGAACGATGCATACAGCGAACCAACGAAGGAAATGTAGCACATACTGGTGCTCTCACGGTCGTATATACACAAAACAATTGCCGTTAATTTCCAATTCCTAAAAAGATGTTTTGAGGAAACGTATATTTGACATCTTTTTGAGTTGAAATAGCTTTAAAGTTGTGAAATCTCGTTTTTTTTTTAATATTGTTACAGCAACTAGATTGCTATAATTTAACTTAACACAATATAACGTATTAATCCTAAACGTTTAAATGCTGACAAATCAAACATTATTTTTAAGCTGATAAAACTTAATATCATACGTCAGAGCCGACATCACTGAAAACGAATCTCGCTTTACCACCAATTTTTTCCCCGTTATGCAACTTTTAGCTGCTTTTAATAAAACCTTAACATTTTGAGGTTATTTGGCTTCCATCACGTATTTTTGAGTTTTCAGTGCTGCTCCAAACATCACAACCTAACCGCGGATTTGCAAAC